>JAMJFZ010001336.1:2677500-3232500 GCA_026225945.1 Cricetomys ansorgei | reverse complement strand
CAAACTATTGAAGAAATAAAATATAAGACATATAATAAAAAGAGTCTATATCGAATTAATATATTTAAGAAATGTGGAAATTCTAACAAACGTTTATCTGAAACTGTGAGCAGGAGAGGAGACCGTGGGATTACAGACACTATTGGGCAGATTGGTGATGCAGTAACCCAGGATACTTTGGTAGAGTAGAGTTTGTCTTTTGGTGATTTTTTTTTTCCCGAACTGGAAGGGGTACATTGTAAATTTTCTTCAACTCTCTATAAATAACTATATTAATAGGGAGAAAAAAAACAAGGAAAACTCTGAAAAGCACTCAGATAATTGCTATACATTAGAATATTGAGATTATAAATAGTAGAAATTTATGGTATTGTGATTTGAAAACTGTAATAGTATGTAAAAATGGTCCCAGACTTCTGGCACATGGTTCAAAAATCCTTTCTACCTCCTGCAGACCCAAACTTATGTAAATGAGTTAATTTTGGAAAGCACTCATTAAACCAGAAGAGGCTGGATGAAGAGGAAACCCATCCAGTGGTAGAAGATTGGAAGGCTACATAAATCTCCAAGGATCAGGTCTCAGGTAGAAAGAATGTATCTGCAAGCCAAGAAGATGGCAACCACAATCTCAGTGAGGACAGAAGCCCCCGGGCTGAGCGCCATCTGCATCATGCCTTGTGCATCTTTTCATCTGTGTTCACTGTGCCTTTTAAACCTAAACTCCTTGTAAATCTGTATTTACACATTGTTTTCCTGAGCTGTGGGAACAGTTCTAGTAAATTAACAAAATGGAGAAGGTAATGTGAGAAACCCTGATATACTGACATATCAAAAGAGAAGCTGTGGGAACTGACTACTTGAAATGTCATCTGAAATGGAGACAAGGTCAGGGACTGAACTAAACTGTTGAAGAATTAGCTCAGATCTGTATATCTGCATTGAGTAGCGAAGGTTTGGGCTAGCTTATACATGTTAAAGATGATTGTCAAACACTAAAAAACAAAAATAAGTAGCTGACATTGTTTTTTAACTAAACTTCTGAACTATTTTGACCAAAAGAACACCACAAAGTAAAAATCAAAGAAAAAGTATGTTTATTAGGTGATAGCATGGCAGTGTGAACACCAACATCATAGAAAACAGACACTGAAGCAACGAACATGTTTTAAAAGCAAAGATGCCCTCATCCTCTGCTAACGAGCTTATGAACTAGTGACACCTCTATGGAAATCAGGGTCAGAACTCTTCAAAGTCTAGAAGTTGACCTACCACATGATCCAAGTGTATCACTCTGGGGTATCCACCTTATTAAATCATTCAGAATACGATAGAGATACCTGTGCACCCAAGTTTATCATGTCCATTCGAAGCAGCTAAGCTATGCAATCAACATAAGTAACCATCAACAAATGAAGGTGTAAAAAATGTGGAATGTAATCAAAATGTCTATTGTTTAGCCATAGAAGACTAAACTCCTTCAGGAAAATGGATGGAACTGGAGATCACTGTGATTAATTAAATAAACCAGAATCCCACAAATACTGCATATTTTCTTTCACGTGTGAAATCTAGATTTTTAAAAGAGGACCTGAAATCAGAAGGACCATTTGGAAATAGGGGGAGAGGGCCCACAGGAAGGAAGGTCTAGGGGGCAGGAGACAAGAAAGAGTAAAGAGAGTGAACAAGCCCAAAGTACAGTATTTTCATTTGTGAAAATCTTATACAAAACTAATTTATTATATACAAATAATATGTGTCAATCAAAACTCCATAAGAACTAGTAACACTTGCTTCATTTGGCACTAATTCCCTCCCATTCAATTCCTGTTGACAGGAATGACATAAAATGACTACCAACCTGAATCCTGTGCCCAACCCCCTCTCAGAGCAGAGAAACCTTTAAATATGGCACAGGTGGTCTCCACAGAGAAGTCAGGACGAAAGCTCCAAAGAACATGGAGGAACTGCCAGGCAGAAAAAAACAACAGATGTCCACTACCAGAAATTAAGTGTTTTCCTGCAGTATGTGCCTTTGTATCTGCTGCCAAATGAACTGCACACAGAACAGGCAAGGTCTTCTAAAGAAAGATGATGAAAATCATTACTTTTATTAACTATTAGTTAATTTGTGTCTTTTAAAGTATAGTTTAATGCTACTACTTGTTTGTTGTAGGTATGGATGTTTGTACACACTTTGACATTTGGGAATATAGGATTATTTTATAGAATAATACTATTCTTATAAAGTTAAAGTTAATTTTGTCATAATTTTAGAATAAAATAAATAGCATAGAGTGGAAAGTGATTAGACATACATTTACTCCCCAAACACTTTGCCAACTGTTTGGCTACATCTCTCACCTCAAGGTTAAATTAATTTGATTTTTAGATTGATATTTGTATTAGCTATTACTAACTTTATTTTAATTTTTTATTTGCTTTTCAAGACAGGGTTTCTCTGTTGTGACTCTGGCTGTTCTAGAACTCATTCTGTAGACCAGGCTTGCCTTGATCTCACAGACATCCACCTGCCTCTGCCTCCTGAGTGCTGGGATTAAAGGTGTGTATCACCACTGCTCAGTTGTTACTAAATTTTGAAATTTTGATCCATGCTTAATATTACAGTGCAAGTGTATCATTGTCAGTGTCACCATAAATTCTACAGGATAAGTAATTTTAATGGATGCATAACATTTTACCCACAACAATCTTTATTTCTATAATTAAAATTGGTGGGATATATATAGATATATGTATGTATGTATACATATATATATATATGTATATATATATATATATATATATATATATATATATGATATAATTACATCACTTCCCTTCTGCAATTTCCTCCCTCTAAAATTTCTACTGTTCATTTTTGCCCAACTCCTCCCATGTTGTCCCTCATTCCCTCTCAAATTGATAGCTACTTTTTTATCATTATTATTGTTGCACGTGCATGTGCGCGTGCACACACACACACACACACACACACACACACACACATACACAAGGGAATACATAAATATATAAACACAACCTATTGAGTCCAGTTTTGTTGTTCATGTATATATAATTTCAGGACTGACCATTTTGTATTAGATCAGTTAGGGGGTGAATAGCCCCAGGAGAGGCTAATTCTCCCTTTCTCCAGAGTAATTACTTGCTTATAGTTCTTGTCTAGGGTTTGGACACTAGTAGATTTTTCTTCTTCCATGTTAGCATGTCTATTGATATTGCCATTGTTCATATCTTGTTAAAATTTGGTATTACTTCCAACAATATATGTTTACTAACTATGTATGTAGTAGTATCTCTTTCAAATTTTGCTTTCTGAATTTCATTTTCTTAAGAAATTTCCTAGAAATCAGAATCTTTAGCAAAAATCACATCTATTTGTGTAGGTTTGTACACAGAGTTCAGATGCCCACAGAGGCCAGAAGGAGTCAAATACCTGGAGCTGGAGTCACAGCCTGTTGTGAGCAGCCAGATGTCAGTGTTGGCAACTAATCTCAAGTTCTTTGCAAGAGCAGGAAGCACTCTTTACTGTTGAGTCATCTTTCAGCCCAAGATGCTATAGTTATGCTTTAACTGGATCAGGATTGGAATTACCTTTGTTTTTTATTTGAGTGAATGATTCTATTAAAATGCAATTCAGCTATAAAGTTTAAAAAGTGTAGGGATTTGAATTTAGTTTTATTCAACCAATAATCTTGGAGCATCTATTGATAGCTGAGAGAACACTGAAGGGGTGTGTAAATTAGCCTTAACGAGAAAGACTTAGAAATGTGATATACAATCTGGGACATAAGAGGAGAAATGAGTGTAAAAGGAGAATGTGTAAAGGAAAGAATATCTCACACAGAAGAAATCAAATGAGTAGGTCAAGATTGTGCATGCTTGATAAGTCTCCTGTATTTTTGAGTTCCGGAGGCATGAGACTGGGCAACGAGGGAGGTCAGATTTCAAAACCATTACCTGCCTGCACTGAACAGAATCAGAAGGGAATTCCACAAAGCCAGATGCTGACGAGACCGTACTCCACTGGATCACATTGCATAGCACATTTTTGTCCTCAGATTGTTGAAGGTCTCTGTGACATTCCAAAAAGCAGTAGTGAGGCTAGAAAGAAAGAATGTTGACATTTTCCGCAAATGTGTGATTTGGGTTCATGAGTAGATAAACATTTTTCTCTCATCACGGAAAGGATGGTTCACTCCACTTCAATTACCTTTGTCATAGGGTTATTAAAGACTGCTTACCCTTTAGACCAAAATAGCTTAAGGGTACAGTCATACCTAAATGCCCAAGTGTGCTCAAGAACAAGGTGAATATGATAGGCCTTCCTGTACCCTTTGCCCATTTCTGATTTCAGATGGTAGAGTGATCTATTTGACCCACTGTAAAAAAAAAATGGTATTAGCAAATACTTTCCACATGGAATATAAAGCTATACTATCTTTACTTTGCAGCTCATTCACAGGTCAGTCCTCAGGAAGCAGTTCATTCTAGTCTCACTTTGGGATATACAGTAGAAAAACTGCTACTAAACATCCTTCACACACACATGCATGCACACATACCCACACGTGCACGTTAAGTGAATGCAGCCTGCATGTTTGCTGATGTCAATTCACTTTCCAAAAAGCCCAGACCAGGTCTTAATTTCTTAGGAAACTGTAAAAGAAAAAACATGGCTGCAGGAGTGAGGGATGTTTGAATGGGCCAAAGACCTGGGTCCTTTTTCCTGTCTTTCTCTACAACTCATTGAAAACCTTAATTGAACCACTTTCCTGTCATAATCCCTGGCCTGCAAAATGAGGATAATTACTACTGCCCTTTCCTTTGCCCTTTAATAACCTCATATGGGGATTCAGAGGTGTTATGAAGATTAATAAGCCAAATGTTCTTTAAGTTCAGCAAACGGAGAGAGCAGAAATAAAGCCCACTGTGCTGAGAACAGGAGTCAAGAGACAGTAACAGCAGACTTGACAGCCCCTGCCTAGCTCTGATCTGAGAGAAGGGCCCTCTAACCAGTGACAATCCAAGCCACAGAACAGAGGACACTCACCTCAGTCTTTCATTGTAATTATTTATATATTAGAATTTTTGTCTCTCATATATTATGTTCCAACACCTTTCTGCCCCTCCCTTCATTCCTCCAAGCTCTCCACCTCTTTCCTATCCCCCAGATCCACACCCCCATCCTCACACTCCCACCTCACTTCTCCGTAAGAAAGAGCAGTCCTAAGGTTACTGCTCAAACATGGCACAACAAGATTGAACAGGGTCAGGCACAATTTCCTACTTCAGTGTTGGACTAGGCAACCCAGTAGGTTGGGGGAGGGAGTGGGAGGACAGGGTACTCAAGGGCAGACAAGAGATTCAGGGATGTACAGCCCTATTCCAGCCTATATGAGTTCTGCAGGAACACCAGGTCAGGCAATCTCAAGCCATGTTTAGGGGACCCAGCAGGTTCCATGTCTGGTGCCCCAGGCTCTGTGAGCCCCTAAGAGTGCGGGTCAGTTAACTCCATGGGTTTGTTCTCATGGTATCCTCAACTCCTCTGGCCCCAGCAATCTCTCCACCACTTCTGTGGTGTTCCTAGAGCTCTACATTTTGTTTGGCCCTCGTCTTCTGTATCTGCTCTCCTCAGCTGTTATGGTGATCCACTCTGTTGAGGATAGGACTAGGCACTAATCTATGAAGAGAGCAAAACAACATTATAAGTCTTCTCCTGATTGTCTAGACTCTAGTTCTTAATTTTGCCTGACTAGATCTAGTACAGTTCTTCATCTAACTGGTCAGATTTGAAGGAGTCACTGTTTCTTTAATTTTTTGACTGAGTATGCTAAAGTGAATAGTGTACTTCTGATCTATATTCCAATCCTCAAAGGGTATAAATATGTTCCTTTACACAGGAAGAAAATGGTTTTCTGAATGTGCCCAATCTGAGAAGATTAAGATAGTGAGATCACCTAGAATAATGTGGTACTCAATAATAACCTAAGGCCACTTCTCAGAAGTAGGTGGTTAGTATTAGGGGATGTTATGATAGAAACCAGAAGGCTATGGGACAAGGCAAGGGCTTTCGAACAACAGATACCAGCAGACCTGAAAGCTGAAAAGTATAAGGTATCAGAAGCTTTGAATTCTAAGCTCTAGATCTTCAAGATTATATGTTACCACAAGACACTAAATTAGTGGTAATTTGTTGCAGCACTCCATGGAAAAATACAAAATGCAGTATACTAGGTTAAATAGAGACCTTCAAAAAAGCATATGCAGATCCAAACACTTAAAACCAGTGAATGTGAATTGATTGTGTAAAGGCACCTTTATGTATATGTAGAAGGAGTCAGAGATGGGATCATGAAGTTTTATTCATGTTGGGGGAAAGGCCAATGTCCTTTCTTTTAAGAAATAGAGGAGAAAACACAGAAAAAAGAAGCCTCTATGAAGGTAACATTAGAGACCTGAGTCCTGATGACAAACCAAAGGATGCCTGATCAAATGAGACTGTAAGAGCCAAGGATGTTTCTCCATTAGTGCTTCAGAGGGTGGACAGTTGTGAGCACATCTCAACTCCTAGATACTAGAATTGTGAGAGAATAAATTTCCATTATAGCAAACATATATGCATGTATGTCTATGTAAATGCATATATTGAGACACAAACTACTCTCTTCATATATATATATATATATATATATATGTGTGTGTGTGTGTGTGTGTGTGTGTGTGTGTGTGTGTGTGTGTTTTTCTGTGTAAGTATGTACGTATGTAAGATAATATGTGTATGCATATATGTATGATCAATACAAAAAAATGGATCTCAAGATTTAGGTAGTTTTAAATCAATATATGAACATAAAAGAAACCATGTTCACTCTCATTCCTTCTATATTTGAAGGAATTCCTAGTCCTGAACCATGTCATGTGACTACTGCTTGCTACAAATCCAAAAGCAACAAGAAGAATTTCGATACAAAAATTTTGAATGGCTATTGACTATGCAACTAAGACTGTCAAACATAAGTTCTCCTTAGACAATACTGTTTTGAGAATACTTGTTATTTACTAAATGAGGCATTAGGAAATTTTGATTGTAGAAGCAATATTTTTATTTCAATAATAGCTTCTTAAATTCTATGCCAAATGTATGATTAATAAACTTCTGCTGTGGCTACTAAATTGCTCATTTATCAGCCTGGTCAAAGAGTGAGTTGAAACGTCTACTCAGACAAATATATATACACACACACACACACACACACACACACACACACAAATGAAACATCAAGGCATGGAAATGTACTCAATAAATGTAGTTTTCAATGTCCATTGTACAGATATAGTTCATATTACCCACACTCCTTTTATAATTAGTAACAAGCAGACAAAGCCTGAAGCTGCTCATTATAGACACACACTGCTTTTGGGGGAAAGATCTTGTCACACTTCCTAGTTTTGAACCTAGAAAAAAGGAACTTTAAAGATGAAATGTTTTTGCTACTCCACTTCCATTTCTGTTTCCTGGAGAATATTTATCAAGCATCTGCTGTAGCAGGCCCTGGGTGTCCAGATAAATTAGGCCCTCTCCCCACTGTCCCTGGGTCTGCAGTCCATAGATACCCATCAATACAAAGAAGCATTTGTAATAAGAGTGGCAGGTGCATCTATAGCAGAGCTGTAGGGTTTATAGAACAATATATTTTTATTACTATAAGTATAACTTGGAAAACCTAAATTGGTTGCCAACTGTTGATTTTGCCAAGCACAAATTTAAGAAAATCCAATTACAGCTGCATTTTTGTATTTTCATAAACAATGGAACAATTTATCATCAGTTGCATATGGACATGCTTTCAGAAATGTCACATTCCTAAATTGATGTATGGAATTTTTTTTAAAAAACACTGTTCCTCTCTGTCTCTGTCTCTGTCTCTGTCTTTGTCTCTGTCTCTATCTCTCTGGCTTTATAGGAAACTGCTGAAGACAATGTCCCTGTGAAATGGGGATCCTAACAGATGCAAAGGGACATCAGAATACCCCCAAGGGAACTCTCTCAGAGGACAGCATGTGAGACTTTTGATCTTGGACTCTGACCCTGGTGCTCAAACGTATGTTCAAGTGAGTTGAAGTTAGATGGGAATAGAACATTTTATGTAGTGTATGCTGTCCTATGCTAATGCACTGAAAGAACAGATGAGAACAAGTAGCTAGGAAGAGGATGGGAGGGCCGAAGATGGTCATTCAGGCAAGAAAACATGATAAACAGTGTCCTACTCACTGGTCAGGGGTCTAGCAGGTGACAGGCTAGAGACACAAAGTCTCAGAGGAAGAAAATGATGACAATATGGCAGTTATCACCTTTCTTTGAATTCTTTCTTTTTCTAGAACTGTTTGTTGACCCCTGTGGTACCTGACACATCTTGTGTTACATGAAAACAACACTTTCAGATTAATTACATTTCAATATCTTACATTGTCTTACACTAAAACAACTCATGATATCAATACATACTAAGGAATATCATGCTTTTCTATTTTGCAATATATTATGGGGCGATACTGACGATAAGTAGTATTGTCTTGGTAAACTGGTAACTTCTACATAGCAAAGAAACAGCCAACATTTATGATCCTTATATTTGATGAGGTGTTAATTTGTAAATACATTCTAGGTCCAGTGTTACCTATCAATTGGTCAACACCCTTATGCTTTGTTCATCAATTAATAAGCCACAAAATAAAAGCTATTTTAGAGCAGTTTAAAGTTCACAACAGGCTTTTGCGTAGAGGATACATTTCTTGTGTACTTTCTCTCTCTACACATGCATGATATCCTTCATGATCAACATCCCTCAACAGAATGGAACATTTATTATAATGGATGAATCTGATTTTACATGTCACTATCACCCACACTCCAAAGTAGGATTTACTCTTGTTATTACATATTCTATAGGTCTTGACAGAAACATAAAGATCTGAACCATCGTTACTATGATATATAGAATAGTTGCACTGCCTTAAATACCCTCAGAGCACTGCCATTTCCTTCCTCCTTTCTCATTAATCTCCAGAAACGACTGATGCTTTAACTCTCATGGTTTCATCTGTTCCATAATGCTATGCCATGGGCTCATACAGGATGGAGCTCTTTTGTGATTGATTTTCTTAGTAAAAAGCATTCATAGTTCTATTTATTTTTATGACTTTAGAGTTTCTTTCTGTTTCTTTCTTCTTTCTTTCTTCCTTTCTCTTTTTACTTTCTTTCTTTTTTCTCTTTATTTCCTTTTTCCTTCCTTCCATCTTTTCTTTTTTTTCTTTCTTTCCACCTTTCTTTCTATTGAAGTATTTGTTTGTATGACTAGTCACTGAGAACTACCAAACTTTTAGAATTATGAACAAAGCTGCTACTATCTTCTTGTGCAGATTGGTGAGTCTTTCAGCCTTTTGGAAATGCCACTGTTTATGATAGTAACATTGATTGACATTTCTTTTTCTTTCCATTAGAAGAGGAATCAGTAGGTGGTATTAAGTCACTTTTCCCATTGGACTTGAAGACTGGGCACCTTCCCAAGAGAAAGTAAACAAGGGGTTAAGAACTAAGATAAAGTTGTACATGGTGGCACATGTCTGAAATCTCAACACTGGGGTGGTGGAGGTGGGAGTTTGATACCAGCTACTTCAGCTACACAAAGAGTTCAATACCAGCCTGGGCTATATGAGAGCCTGTATCAAAGAATGAAATATGCTACCTCATATATCATACACCCATTCAGTTTCAGATATCCACATAAATAGAACTGGCCATCCATCACTATTTAATTCTTAAAAACTTTCCTTTAGCCGAAAGTGATTTTAATCTTCTTATATATTGGTCTCATCTCCTATCTGGTCCCTGAATTGTGGTTCATTTTGCTTCTGGTTTGAAATGTTTTGGCATTTTCCACAGATATTTGGTTTCTCTGAGAATAAAAATTACTCAAGATCAGCAAAATGCCAGAATTTCAGCCAGCATTGGGTTCTGAGGGGTATGGCCCATTGGTTAGTATAGCCACTATGGGTGTGTCTGGCAGACTGCAAGGGCCTGAGAACTACATCTCCTGAATGTCTCCTGATGCTGCTTGCCATCTTCAACTTCCCTTTTCTGCTATGAGTGGTGTGAAATCTCAAAAGAGGTCTCTAGCCACTCACTGGACAGTGTTACTGGCACACATAATAACAGTGGTTATTTTCTAGAAGGCAGTACCACTCAGCTGAATTGTTAACTCTATTGAAACTTCAGAAAGAATAACTGATCAATAACATCAGATTAGGGCATGTTGCTAAACTGCTTTAGAATATGTAATCTGAGCAACTGTATAAGAAAACACATTCTTGATAGCTGAAGACTTGGTCAGGGTTAGGAAACAAGAACAAAAGAAAGATAGGGCCCACGAGTTTCATCTATGAGAGACAGGCAAAAGTATAACAAATGACTCTCAGTGCCCATTGCTAAGTTTGAACTTCCTTGACCATAAATAATGTGATATTTTCCTAGTTTTTACAATTATAAAATTACTGATGAGTTTTTGTGTACACCTTGAAGATATAAGGCAATGTGGCATATAGACTGGACAGATTCTCCTGTACCTAAGAAAAACAAAAAGATCCCTGACTTAAAGTTTTCTAGTTAATAACAAACTTGTTTCACTATGTTAACTAAATAAGGATTGTGTTGTTAGGATACTATGATGTGTATTCATTTCCTAGTAACCTTTCAACTACATTAGAAGCTGGCTGTGAGAATCCTTGGCTTGCTTAAACTCTATAATAAGAAAATTAGTGTTTTGGGGGTATAGATGTGGTGAAAAGTACATGGAAAACTGGGTGCTCATGCATAATCGTATGTGGGTATTGAAAACAACCTGTTTTGTAAATATGTAACTTTTAATCAGCGACTGGGAAAAATAGGATTCATGATAGAAAACAGTAATGAAAATGTTTGTGGGAACAGTTATTACATCCTCATACAGGACCACCAGAGATCTGGATGGAGCCTCGCTCAGAGACTCCCATGAAACATATGACATCTACACCAATCTCTTCTGCAGAAAATGCTACAGTTTGTCATGGTCATTCTTAGGACACAACCCTGGAAGCTATTGACTAAAAATCTTCTTACTCTTAATTATGGAAATAATTTCTAGGTTGCTGTTTTTCTTAGTTTGTTTTTTAAAATCTACTCTAATACATCTGTGTTCTCTAAAACTTTAAACTTTTGCTAATATATATTTCTTACTATTAAACGTATATCATGGAAATTATTTAAATCGAAGAGCATAGCATTCCTTTAAAATTTTGTAGGGTAAAAGAAATAGATTTAAATTTTACAAAGAAAACGAAGTATTTTTTTTTTAAGGTCTAGCTGTGCTTAGTGGTGTCCGCATTCCAATTTGAAGTAGAAGGATAGAGATTTGACTAAACACTCAAAAATGATAGGGTTCAAATTTACCAAATGAAATAATAAGCCAAGAGTCGCCCATGAAAAGCATGACTTAATTTTTCTACTAATATGTGACAATAAATCAAATTTACTTTCAGTCAGCTGATGCCCTGCGCCTCTGGTTGCCTGTAACCTCAGTTCAGAGAACATGAGAGTACCCAGAAATGCTTGTCATTCCCGAGGCCCCAGGGTACAAAAGACAGCAGCAATTTTAGTGTAAACTTGACTTGGTGCTTTAACATAAAGCAGACCTGCTTCTGTAGGGCCTTTTGAGAATTCCTGCTTCCTGAAACACCTCTGAGACTCAAACATCAAACACCAGTGAAAACTAAGGCGGTGCCTTGGAACCAATACAATTTTCAAATCCTCCATACTAAAGGAAGAGTACTGTCAATATTTGAAAGTAATTCTCCAGTGGGTTTCATACCCAGTCCTCTTGGAAAGATGGATGAGTGCTTAAATTCCTGTGAACATTTACAGTAACTTTGACTTATATATAAAAACTAAGAAAATCAGTTAAAATATACAGAATCTTTGAGTATTTAGAGGAGACTAATGTAGAAACATATATATAACCCTTTGTTTTATTATTCTTTTCACTTTGTATTTTATTGGAAATTACAAAAGCTAAATAGATAATGTAAATATGACTGAGTAGATACAAAAATATCAATATCTATATCAATATATGCATTTCTGTTTATATGTGCGAGCATAAATACATATGTTGTTATACACAAATGTTTACTTTTATACACTCAACACTAGAAAATGATAAATTCTTTGTTTGTAAGTTATGATTTTGTTAGTATCTTAAAGCAATTTTGTCTGGAAGGTTAAGAGAACATTCTACTTTGTGTACTGCTCTTACAGAGAATCTGAATTCAATTTCAAGAACCATGTGCCAATCATTCCTTCATAACATTGACTTCAGCCAGCTTCACTAGTGTTTCAAGTTATCTGAAGATACATCTAAAGGATCCCCTTACTCTCTACATCCATGCAAAATGGCTGCCTGCCTGGCAACTAACATTTGGGGGACTTTACTGAAGTTTGAAATCTATTGGGCCATCGATGTCCTCAAGCATAATAAAGGGAAAATATTCAGACAGTTAATCAATATCCACCAAAAAGCATTTTATGATGCCTTTGTTCTTTTCTGCCCAGGAGTATGATTACTCAGACCACGAGGCTGCACATTCTTCCTCTTTCAAGATACAAAGTTCCCAGTTTTTTCTCTTGAAGAAAATTATGGACAATGACACAGACCTAAAGAAGATAACTCTTCTTCCTATTAGAAGGGTTGCACAGGTAGCTAAGAACTGGGACTGAGTGTGTGTGTAAGCCCATGAAGAGCCTCTGAATCTTGAGCAAAGCTACTAGACAGGGAAGGAGTTTAGGGTTTAAAGTTCAAGGTTAACAAAATGGCATTCCCGATTACTATAATCCTATAACCTTCAAATATTCAGAAACATGCTATTTTTGCTTGTAATGAGCGTCAGACTGTGTGTGTTTTCTGTTTCACCAGCTTTGGTGAGGACCAGGTATGTGGACCCTCACTCAAGTGCATACTAGAGTGATAACACAGTGTTCAGACTCAGCACAGGTTAGGTGCTAAGAGAGCTTCTGAGTCTCAAATACCTTTCCTCCTTTTGACATTGTTATAAAAATTATCAGCTATTTTGCATGATTCTATAAAAAACCAAAAAATCAGGCCACCTTTGCTGCAGTGACCCTGTTGGTTGCTTCCAGAAATTCTGGTAATATTTATTGACATATCTACACTTGGGCTGTAATGTGCAATCAGATTGATTCATGAAATAAATTCTGAACTGAGAACATTTGGGATAAGCATCTCATTGTGCAAGTGAGCCATTTGTTTCTTTTATAATTTGCCACCTGGCTAGTAAGTGTGGAGCAACTGGATTGAAAATGATAGATCACCATGAATGAGTAGCTACTGAAATTCAACAGCTGCAGTGGGGCACACTGAGCCAAAGATAACAAGCTCTATTTTCTTGGTTCTTATTGAAGCTCTACCCTAATAGTTAAGGTCCAGAACCTACCTAAATGTCCAATACCACAAACAAGGATAAAGAGGATGTGGTGTACAATATACAATGAGTCTTTTTCGTAAGTCATAAAGAATAACACAGTTAATGTCATTTGTAGGAAAATAGAAATACCTAGAGATAATCATACTAAGTGAATTCAGTCAATCTCAGAAAGATAAATTTCAACTTCTGTATTATATATGGATATATAAAATCATGTATGCATTTATGACATGGAAGTTGAAATAAAGCTTCCTAGGGAACATAAAGCACTAACAGGAGATGATAAAGGCAAGAAAGGTGAGGGTTTGAGATTATAGTGGTGAATATGCTTAGTGTTCAATATGTACTTAAATACTTACATGATAAGTTAAAAGTTGAATTAAATATAAAAAAATCATCTTGATGAAGCATTACCATCACCATGGGAACTGATACTCCTTTAGATACAAAAGCTCAAAACAATTCCCTCCCTTTAACATCTTCTTCCCATTGTCTTTTACCCTCTGTGCTAAAATAATTTTATTGGACATCATCTGAACATTCAGTGTCTTCCATGCAAGTCCACATTGCAACCTTGCTGGCTTTGCTATGCCCTAACTATGCCTATGTGCCTGATGACTACCTACCTCTCCCACTCAGAATCTATCTTCTGTGTTCTATCCACACCTGCACCTTCCTTGTGCTGCCACAGAGTAGACAAGAGGGAGGTCAACGTTATCATGTAAAAGAAACCAGATTGGAAACACCCCTCACTTAAGTGGAAGTCTAACAGAGAATGCACAGAAAAAAGTGTCAATGGGCACACTATAACAATGTCATGCAAATGTCCCAACCTACTGAATATGGTGTCCTTGAGCTTCTAAACTTTTACCAGCTTCAGTACACATTACCATCCTTGAAATAAACTGTCTTTTGCTTTTTTACATTATCCACACATCCCTGTCAATTTCTTGTTCTGTAACACAGTACCTGCACAACCTAGTGGGTGCCCATAGGACTCTGATATTCACTCTACACTAGCAGTGTTTTCAAAAGTCTCCCAAGGCTCTCATTAACACTACTCTGTGTACTGTTGCATCAGATTTACCTATCATAGGACCTTTTATAGACACAGTACGATACAGTATAAAGTGTCAAATGGCTTGTCTAGAGGCGAAGTAAAGAAACATCTATTAGTTCCAGATAGAGTGATACCAAAAGACTGAAGAAAGGATTTAGTCCAAACCCAGTTTAGAGAACCAATGTGATTATCAGAATTACTAGTAGGGACAGTGTCACTGAAACTTGCCAGCAGCATGGCCAGCTAATGAATAGATGTAACTCTATAGCACTAAAAAGACACAACCCTCAAGCAGCCTACCACATCTTCAATACTCCAGCATTCTCAAAAACCATCCTCAATGGAGACCAGAAGGAATATACACTAGGACTTCAGGAAAGGGTCTCATGATCCTTAACGCCATCTCAGACTTCCGGTCAGCCAAGTTACTCTTTTTGTTTCATTACCAAGATTGTGGGCAAAGGTAGGTGACCTCAGGAACTCTGCACCATGGTGACAATAGTCACCATAGTTGTCTTTTCTGTCTGTGTTCTTCCATTTAGTAATAATTCAGGACTCCTATCTGTGGGGGTATTTTTAGTACTTTATCCTTTTTATAGTCAAATACTATTCCATTATATCTCAGTGTAGAATTTTGCTTAACTATTAATCAGCTAAAAGGCACTTAAGCTGTTTCTACTTTGGGCTACTGTGATTAATGTTTATATTATACAAACATTCATGCATACGCTGTTGTGTGGCATATGTTTTTGCTTGAGTGTATTACTAAAAGTGGAGTCATATGGCACTCATCTGAGTCATATGGCACTTCTAATTTGTAACTGCTAGAGTAAATAATAAAGTACTTATCAAAGCAGCTTCAGCAATATGTATCATCATTAGGATGTGTAGGTTTTTGCAACAGGCATCCCAGTGAGTGGGCAGTAGTGTACACTTATATTTGGTCCATATATATCAAGTGATTAATGACACTAAGAATCCTTTCATGCGCTCATTGGAAATTTTTAGAGCTTCCTTGAATAAATGTATGTCAAATAATCTCAATGTTAATTGATTTGCTTTATGAAGCATTTATATTTCTTTTCATACTTTTTATAATAAACACATCAAATATACAAGTTCTAAATAGTTCATAGTATTCTGTAGGGCATAAACGTTTCTTTTTTACAGTTTTTAAGTATTTTTTAACCATATAACTGAGTGTACCATTAAAACTTGATCCTCTTTTTATGCAGTGGACTTGGCACCCTTGTCAACAGTCACTAACCGGAAGACTAAAGGAGCATTTACAAATTCTATTCAAAATATATACATTGGAGTAGGATGCTGGGGTAGAGCTGGTAGATAGGGAAGATGTGGTGGGGACCTGGGAGGAATGAAGGGAGAGGTGGAAGGGTGTTAGTGCAATAGATGAGAGAAGAAAAATTCTAATAAATTAATTTAAAAGACAAAGATCACATATTTAAAACTGTAAAAAATTAAAAATAAATAAAATAAAATATTTATGTCTGATTGATATCAGGGTTAGACTATTTTTGTTATTCTAGGTTTTTAGTAAAATTTGAAATTAGAAATTCTGACTCATTTAGTTGTATTATTTTTGAGATTATGATTATTATGGATCCTATGCATTTCCAAATGAAGTTTAGATGTAGCTTATCAATTTATACAAAAAGAGGAGCATCTGAGATTTTTTTTATTTCAACTGCTTTGACACAGGAAATCAATGCGTGGAGTATATCTCTGTCAGAGGGACATGCTAAGTCTTTTCAAATATTTAATTCTTTGTGCAGTAAGTTCAGTATTATTTTGTAATGTTTAGTGCTTTTTATTATGAAGTGGGTTAGAACTTACAAATGATTTTTTATATTCATTTATAACACTGTCATTTTTCTTTGTTCTCCTTGATTAGTATAAGTGTATTATACCACTTGTGTTTTAAAAATTTATACCACCTTGAATTATTAATATACATCCTACTTTGTCAGGGTTTATAGAGTATATAAACTTTTTAGTATTTGTTAACATACTGTCAAAAACTACATATTCATCAACTATATTGCCTTTACTTGTGATTTTTGGGTTAAAAATTTTGAGAATTCCATAGTATCTTAATACATATTTTTATCATAGTCACCCTGGGTTCTTACTTTAACTCTTCCAGATACAACTCCACATCTGTAAACTTTCCCCCTCACAAGTTAGTGTCTTCTTTTATTTTTAATATTTTTCTATTAACACAACAAATCCAATTTGTGCTATGCATTTACTTCTGGGTGTGCAGGCATCCACAAGAGATGTTCATTCACCAATGAGTAGTCCCTTAAACAAAACTGATTACCTTCCCCCAAGAAGAGATCAACTGCCTATATATTGACTGACTTGATCATGTGCAGCAACCACAGCTGCTGCATCTGCAAGTGCAGCAGGCCTGTCATATCAAAGATATTGTTTTGATCAGATCCTTCCTGACCCCTTGCTCTTCTAATCCTTTCTCCCATACCATCACCATGACATTCCTTGAGACTTGGAGAGAGGTCTGACATAATTGTCCCATCTGTGACTGAATCCTCCATCAAGAAAATCCAAACAAAAATTGATGCTTAAAATGGAAAATCCAATAAGCCAAATAAAAACTGCAGTGGTACACCTCACCAAGAGTGGATCGTGTGTTGTTTTAGGTATTTTGGCATCAAGATTACACTAGCTTTAAAAATTATGTAGAAAATATCTGTCTTCCTTTGTCTTTTAGAAAAGTTTGTGTTATTAAAATAAAAATAAACAAAAAATAAATGATACAAATGTACACATATGTTGTCATTAAAGAACAAAGTTTGAAGTAAGTGATCAATTAACAAGGTAGAGCTCACATAAAAATTAGGCAATATGTGGAGACAAAGAAAAATGGAAACACCTTGCACCAAAATATAAAGTACATATACTTCAACATGAACTAGTATAGAACAAGAACAAGAACAAAAGCAAGAATCTAGCCTAAAGCCCAAACTAAGGCATTAGGACACAAGATCAAATGATGTCAATTAACTAGAAACAAAAAAAAAATAATAGCGGTTAAATAGTTGAAGTTGATAAAACGTAGAGCAGATATAGGAGTGAATACAGATGAGTGTTTCTTGAAGAACATTTTCATATAAAGCCAGATATTCAACTGTAATAACTTTGTGAATTTTACCTAAACCTACCACATAGTTGAATGTTAACCCTGTCACATAGGAGCTGCAAATGTCTACTTCACCACATACAGTGGAAGCCCAAATAATTCATTTTGAAAGCACATAATCTGACAGATAAGTATCTGTTCAGCAAACCATTGCTTCCTCCTGCCTGATTCTTACCTAAACATGCCCATCCATCCCTACTGATTCACATGATATCTACCATGCTTGTTTTCTCTAAATGGCTCAAAGAAACAACCTACCCAAAGCATTCTCTGGATAATTTCGAAAATGTAACAAGTCATATGTATTCCTAGTCTGTGGGACAGCAGTTTCTTGACATCAGGATGACCAACCTTTGGCCATCATCAAATCCAAGAACATAAAGTGGTTATGTGATCTTAAAGTTTTCAAGTAGAATTAAATGCAAAAGGAGATGAAAATCAAGCATCTCAAATATCTGCTCTGAAGATTAACTGATCTGCTATATAATTTAACTATCTCATGCACTCAAGAAATGTATTTTAATATAAATTTGTGTTCAACTGAAAGCAAAAGTCTATCAAATGATAATATTGAGAAAGTTATAAAATGTGTCGTGCATTATATGTGTGTGTGTATGCTTATTCTCAGTAATCTCCTGAAAATATCATACCCATATGTCTGAAACAAATCAGATGTTCAGCTGACCTCACCTTCACTCATCAGAAACCAATTGGTTTTTCTTTCATCTGTTTTCTTCCAAAATTAGTAAGCCTGGAATTAAATTGAAAGCTTCACAATTTTCAATGAATCATTGTTTTTCCCATCCGCACTGCTGATTCCTACTGAGCTTTGCCATGGAATTGATTTAAGAGTCAGTGTGGACAGTGTCCTGATAAGTGGCAGTGATGTAAATTATAAACCTCTCCTATATTCCAAAATAACTAGAAACGATGGCTTACAACACTTGGAAAGTGATTTCTTTATCAAACACGCTTTTCCGTTTACAAAAATCTACTTCTTATTAGCTGATTGCATGTGAAACAGGAAGCATGACAAACATTTATCTCATGGAGACCATAAAATTTGTCACATGAGCAACAGTGAAACCACGTTAGGTTTTGGATGATGCTTATCTTGAGCAAAATTGTTCATTAAAAGAAAAGAAAGTGAAAATAGCCTAACTAAATTCTTCTTTGTCCTCTTTTAGTTTTTTTTTTTTTCCTTTACTTTTCTGTTTTGAGACAAGTTCTCATTATATAACCCAAGATGATCTCAATCCCAAGCCAGCCTCCTTCCTCAGTTTCCAAGTGATGGCATCATAGAAATCTACCATCGCAGATGGGTCCTGCACAATTTACAGAATCTAAAATTCTATGGAGATTGTGAATTTTAAGATGCCATAAAGACTATTAAGCAAATAGCTACCCATGTTCCCAATCATAAATTAGATGTTGCTAATAATGCTCCCTTCATTTCCTCCTCATCAATGTTACTTTTCTTTTATTGAAAATGGACTTTTTAATATAATGCAATATATTCTGATTCAGATTCCCCTTCTCCTGTTCTTTCCAGTTCCTCTTCCTCTGCCCTCCCATCTGAATCCTTACCCTGTCAGTCTCTTGTTAGAAAATTGGAGTTTAAGGAATAGCAATGAAACAAAACACCAACGTTAATTTTTAATGATTCTGTCCTTCACGTATCACCTTTTGCTTTTGCATTTCCATATCTACTTTTCTAGTTGATTTTTCTGCACCATTTTCTATACTCACTCAAGACCCCAAATTTATTTTTTCATTGCGTAGTATCCCTTACATCTTTTACTTTTCCCATATGGGGATTCAAGGTTTCTCACTAAGTCATTTCTTACACAGACCTTTAATTCTGTTTCCCTCTATCCCTTCTCTACCTGGGAAGACTAGAGTCCTAGATAACCCTAAATGCTTTCCTCAATCGACACCAGAAAAGAAGCAGCAGAATGTAACTGACGAACAAGTACCTACTATCTCATTGTGCTCCCATTACTACTTAAGGAACATCACCTTTTATTCAAACTGTTTTCTTGTCTTTCATTTATCTATCAGTAAGATATAAAATTTTCAGCCTCCTCAGCCTGTCAACACATATTCCTTCTTTCTTATGCTTCTCTCCACACAGAGAACATACAAAGAACCCGAATATGCACACAGGCTCCTGGGATCAAGCCCACCAGCCTGGCCTATTCCTAGACATGCTGTCTATTTCAGTGGATTGATCACAGCCTCCTGTGCACAACTCATCTACCACATTCTATATCTTCCCAGTTTCCCAACTCAGAGAACTAGTCCTGATACTGACCCCCTTTCCAGCATCATACTATCTCTCCACCTCCCTGGTTTTTCATGTCTGTATATGACATCTATTTTGTCCCCTCTTTAAAAGGAAGAAAGAAAGAAAGAAAGAACAAAAAAGAAAGAAAAAGATAAATACACTTATCTTCTCTAATTTACACTCCTAGTCACCTTAAACCAACTCCATTGTATTCACAATTACATTCTTCTGCTGAGGTCCAGTCTAAGCTTGAGATCAGTATCTTGAGAAAGGGATGCCTGAGAGCAGCACAAAATTTTGATTCAGGAGTCAAAAGCTGGTACAAGCTCACAGTTAGTCGTCTCAGGAAAGCATCATAACTTGAGGATTCTCTACTGCCTCTCTCTCTCTCTCTCTCTCTCTCTCTCTCTCTCTCTCTCTATATATATATATATATATATATATATATATATATATATATATATTTCCTTCTTTTGAATATGAAACGTCCCAGTCTTTTATTTACTAAAAGTACATTGCAAATCTAACAGTTTATCAAGGTCAAGCACATACAAAGCATCACAAAAAATCACATAGCTACATTCCCTTGAATTCCCACACTTAGTATAGCAAGCAAGAGCAATTTTCACTGTAACAGCTCAATCATTAACCTGTTTTTATTTACTTTTTCCTCAGAAAACCTCTAGTACAATGGTTCATTGAAAGTTTGCTGGGTGCCCTACTTGCAGTTTCAGCATATATCAAACAGACAAAAGGGCAAAAAGGTGCTAGACTGAAATTTTATATTTATATATTTTAAGCTTTCTCTAGTTCTTTTAATTCTTTTCTATATCCACCCACAAATGTAAGCCATATATTTCCTTAGCATTAATAGCATCTATTCTTCTCTTCCTTGACGGATTATCCATTTTCCTTTATTCTGGGGCTCTCTGTAAATCCTAACTGGTTCAGGAAACACAGGTTTAGTAGTATAATTACTGTCCCTGAACTTGGTCACATCATACAGTTCCAAAAAGTTCTTTAAAGAACAGCTCATACACAATTTTATCTTGTCCCTAGTTGACTTACATTTAACGAGGTTGACCCAGGAGAAATAGACCTTAAGGCACTCACAAAGGCTCAGGGTCCACTGCAGGGTCGTTAGACTTAGCCTTCTTCTTCCTTATCAAGACACCATCAAGAAGGTAGGCTCCCGTGGAGGCATTGGCCTGGATCACATTTACAGGAACAAAGAAAGCTTCAGAGAGAAAAAGAAAAGAAAGGCATATTAAGGATAGTAGGCCCATTTGTAGAACAGCCACTGCCAGATGTCTTCTCTATGGTGGTGGCAAGCCAGAGGCTAGATCTGTGTCAAGCAGCCATCTGTGCAGCCATGCTGGTCCTGGCATTCTTCTCTCAAAAGACTGTAATTTCTATATATTTTGTCTTCTATTACTCTCATTTTGAAAAATCTAGTGATGGTTCTTCCAACTACATCAACCATACTTTATTTTGTCACTTATCAATGAACTTCATTTGATGCATTCAGTTGTAACTTCTACTTCCCACTTCCCTGGACATAGTAATACTGTGTGTATTTGAATGTACTATTGTTCTTGAATTACTTTACATACATTAGAGGAGAGGTCTAATCTTATACTCTATATGGTTTCTAGCTAATTCCCAATCCAGTGAATTATACGTTGATCACTAGATAAAACCCTACATACCAAGACGAGGTCCCGAAATACCTGAAGATATGCACAGATCTCCAAAAATTCTTAGGTTAAACTTAACTAATGTTCAATTGCATCATCTATATTCTTCCTTAGGCATTAAATGTGCAGGTGTAAATTACTATGCATTCGCTCTCACAGTTCTTGCTATTCATAAACTTCCCATAGAAACTCTTTAAAGATTTATTTTTATTTTCATTTATGTATATATGTCCTTTTGTCTTTGTATGTACATATGTATGTATCACATATATGTGAGTATCCACAGAGGAGTATGTCAGCTCCACTGGAGCTAGAAGAATAGGTAGTTGTGAGCCCCAGACAAGGCTGCTGGGAACTGAATTTGGTTCCTCTGTGTAGGCGTAGATTTGGGTTCAAAGGCAATTTATTCTTTGGCTAATTCAATCACCAGCCCTTAGTCCTGGAGCCCTGGAGCATTACAGCCTCATACAATCTACTCTTAAGAAGACTAGTTCAGACCTAGTAGGCTTCAGCCTCATTCTCAGAAACCTACTGCTGGTTGAGCCACTCTGAGTAGCTCCTTCTGTATTCCCTGTTCTAGTTCAACTGGCTCTGCTCTAAGCTGAGAGTCTGACTTTCTATCTTAAGATTTGAGTGTGTCTTCGCTCTGCTAACTCTTCCTAATTTATCACTTTGCCTGTCATTCACTCTGACTCATCTCAGATGTCACATCCTGTGTGACACTAGCTCCTTTTGAGTCTGCTTCCTTTGTCTGTTTCCACACTCTGTTTCTGTCTTAGGGATTAAAAGCATGGACCACCACTGCCTTCTGAATATTAGGATTAAAGGAGTATACAAGTATTCTTCATATTCTTTCTACCCTATAACAGCCATGTTGCAGGATTAAAGGATTAAATATTCCTCTAGACCTCTGCAAGATCAGAAACTGTTACTAACTGCTGAGCTACCTCTCTGGTCCTCCATATATGAAAATTTTATTCTGATAATTTTCCTTTCTTTCTCTTTTTTCCTTCTCTTACTTATTCTCTATGTAACAATCTAAGTCTATCTCATTTAATCAGTTCTAGTTTATCTCATAAAAATCTAAGTTTATCTTCATTCACTCATTTCTTTTTCTCCTTTCCTATTTGTATTCTTTCTTTCTAGTGTCTTTTTCTTCTTTCTTCCCCTTCCCTATCTCTTTTTCTGCCTTTTCTTTCTTTTCCCTGAGCAACACACAACAGACCCAGCTAGAGAATGGGATAGCTTGTATTTAACTCAAACTCAGAGCCCAAGTCTTTAAATATCTGCCTCCCACATAAACCAAGTAAAGCTCTAAAGTATATAACCCCTACATTACCAGAGAAAAGATATAGAGTGAGTTGTAGAGATGTTGATTAATCCTGGTTCTGTTGATAGGTCATGGATCCTGTTTAGAAATAGGAGAAAACTAGATGCCTAGGAAATACTCATTATTCTCAGGCTTTCTAAAATTTTTAGAGGAATAAAAGTGTCATACTTTGTGAAAGAGATCTGAAGGCTTCGGCAAGTTAGTGTTATAGAGCTCTCTGTGTGTTAGGGTGATGGTGATGGTGATGTTGTGAGGTGCCATGATCTGTTAGCCTGATGCCCTGAAGCAGCTCAAATCCACTAAAGTTCTATTTCAACCAAATAAACTGTTAGTTTCATAGACAACATAAGCAAAAATGAAGAGGTACAAAAATAAATAAACACAATAGACATTAAAACACATTGAATATTAAAAGAGTATCAAAACAAAGAGTTAAAAGAAAAGTGTTTGGGGTCAACTTGAGCTTAAATCTAGAAGCTCACAAAGTATATACTGAGTGATCTTGTATGAATTAATTAATGTCTTCTTCTTTAAAATGCCAATCACCAACTTCCTATAATATATAATCATTAGAATTAAAACATATATAAATTCTAAGTTGTTTAATACATCCTATGTATTAGGAATAAAACTATTAGTTATGGGTTATTATTACATCTTACAGTGCACTGTCAGTTTAGGAATTGACCTTGCCTGTATATCTAACACCTTATATATCTTATCCCCTAGAACATACCTCCAAAACATTGAATAAGTTAAAATGAGAAAAAGATGAAGATTGCTGACCCTTCTTTCCTTTTCGATTACGATCATGTAAATTCTTTTCTACGCTTGCCCTTACAATCAATCAAAGAAAAGAGCCATTATGTGTACAAAGATGCTGGCCTTGAAGAGAAGTATTCGGTTTTCTTCTTTACTGATTTAACTTCAGATTGGATGGATGGGATTGATATTATAAAACTAACCTATATTTGTATTAATTATTGAGAAGCCTTTAGATAAAAGTATAACACAGACATAAAAAATTGGTTCCATTCTTTGTCAGTGTTAATATACATTTTGCATTTTGTCTCTGAAGCTCTTCCTTCATACTGCACAAAAAATAATTCTTTTCAAAATATGTAAGGTTATTCACTCAGTTCAAATTTTTGAATGACTTTCCACAATGCTCAGATAGGTCCATGACAATGTCCTTAAAAGGAATGTTAACATGTATGTTAATTGTCTGTGTTATCTACTGAAATATAAACTATTGTGGCAGGAGTATTTTTCATTGAGCGTTATCTGTCTCCAACCTAGAGATCAGACATAATAGATGCTGAATAAATTTTGAAGCTTCCTGATCTATTATAACCTAAAGGAAACTGGTCTTAAAATGCAATTATGATTTTGTTGTTTTTCTGGGATTATTAAAATATAATACTGATTTGCTCATCTGATATTTTTGGCTTTGGGAGTGATAGGAAGTTTTGAAGCACTGAGTGGGACACAGATTGTATGTAGGAACTTTGATAAAGGATAGCTTTTTTTCTTTGACTTTAAAATACAATCCTTACTTTAGCCAAACTTTCTCTATATCCACCCTCTACGTGCAATGGACCATGTAGAATGTGGTTTTACTTTTTAAAGAACAAATCTCATGGAGAAAAAAAAGGGAAACTATCTAATAGAAACTTTCAAACTTGTTTGTTTGGAACAGAAATATTTGCTCAACTAATTTACTATAACTCATTAATAAATTGTCCTTTAGTTCAACAACAGTCCAGTCCAAGAGGTACAAATGAGAATTCTGCGACAATTGCTTGATTTTTTCATTAAAGTTTACAGAGAATAAAATGGGATTCTATATGTTAAAAGAAAAAGAGGTAAATAGTGTTCACATCCTGAAAAAACTGTAAATCCTGAATGTCTGCTGCTGGTGATTAAGTAAGAATGACAAAAAAATGTCAGTTTGCTTCCCACACACTCCTCTGACATAATTTTTTTGTACCTGTCTTTACTTTCATCAAATCACTAGTGACACAAAGGACACACAGATCAAGGCTGGTCTGTCTGTGACAGACCCGAGGAAAGCAGAGTTTCCTTTACAGCAGCATACTAATGATTCATGACAAGGGTATCCTTCCACTCATCCTCAAAATATGAGCCTCTGGGAAAGAAATTTGGGAGGGCATTTAAAAGTAGGTGCTAGGTGGTACTCGAAATAAATAAATAAATTGAGAGATAATCTAAATGGGTTGAAACACTTCTCCAAGGCAAAGGAGGAGTCTGCATCCATCACACTGTGACATTATAAATCTGTATGCTTTGCAAGGCAGTGACATGAGAAATTAGACGGAAGAAGCCACAGATGCACAATTTGTCAGCCTCAGAGGAAAGGTTAATGCAAGTTAAATATTGACATGTCAGCAATAAGGATTACACCAATTATAAATGCATACCACTGCTGCTGTGCTGTAATGACTATGTGACACTGACAGGTAAGAAGCAGAGGGTGGAGAAATTACAATTGAAGAGAATGTCAGAGACATTAGAAATTAGGACACTTGAACTTTTTAATATCATATCTTGTTTTCTCCATCTTGTACTTATATTATGCAGGGTTTTCCTGAGAAAGAAAGGCAAGAGTTTTACACACACACACACACACACACACACACACACACACACACACACACACGTGCATGCACATGCACACAAACTCGGTGGAGGGAGGCAGAGGTATAGAGAGATGGAGACAGCGGTAAGCAGTGCTGTGCTTCTGTTTTTAGAAAAAGGCCAGGGCATTCCCCAATGTGAAGGACAAGTTAACAAAATTGGAGGCCCAAGAGAGCCCATGGTGTCATTCTTGTCCATAAAGCAGCCACCTTAAGACCTGGAATCGAATGTTTCAGTTTTACAAGAGAGCAAGAAAAAATAAATCTCCAAGTGAAAATGAAGTTAGGTACGAGAAGTGGTTTCTCATATACAAGAAGCTAAGCCATTTTGTCCTCGGTAGCCCTTTGTTGATTGGAGTAGGGCCATCCTAAGACCAGCAGTCTGCGTTTCCTGTCAAGTTCAGTATTAACCTCTTCCAATACATCACTGCAGAAATTCCCAAAATAATGTTCCACTAAGAACAGGGCACCATATAGTATGATACGGTGAACATATGAAACTAACTATAGCAATGCTCGTCTGAAGTTTTGTGTGAATAAACACTACAGTCTAACAACAATTGAATTCTTTACATGGATCATATCCTGTGCTAACATGTCACATGCAAGCTCCCAAAAGAACATCACAGCCTCCAGGGCTGTCAGCATTACACTAGGTGTATTTTCCAGATGATAGGTCAGATAACTTCTTCAGCTCACAGAACTGCTAATTACAGGGCTGTGAATTCGAATTCTGCTGGCATAGAGTCTGGCTCCTGATATCACAGTATTGGTTCCCTTGTTATTTTTTATGTCGAGAGAACCCCTCCCTCCCCTTCTCTCTTCCTCTCTCTCTCTCTTCCTCTCTCTTTCTCTTAGCAACTCCACAAGAAACTTAGGTGATAAAGCTATGTTTTTATAACTATATTTTTTGCAGCTTCTACCCATTCATCCTATGGCGCATTTTAGGCACAGTGAGACAAATGGATCTTGAAATGTAATGAAAATTCAAATTCGTCCTTTCAATTGACCAAAAGATAAAGAAAAACATCAATGTCCAAATAAATAAAAATAGCCTTTTTTTCTTTTTTTTAATTTGAAAACATATAATCCATCAGGCACTGAAGTGAGTATAAACATATGAGAGCCGTGACACACGTGCTTTATAATATTTAATTTTCTTGCTAATGTTGAATAATTTTGGCAAACCTGGTATAGGTCATTTACATTTTAACTTTTTTTTATGTGTATAGATTTTGTGACTGCACGCATGTCCGGTCACCAGGAGAAGGTATCCGATCCTCTGTAACAGGTGTCACAGAGGCTGTAAGCCACCTTACACACTGAGTCAACTCACCGACCTCAATGAAGGCCCCTTAAGAAACAAGTTTTAAGCATTTTGGGACAAAGCTACAGTGAAAAAACATTTTGAAGATGAGAGAAAAGTAGTTTTGAAAGAGCTTAAATTATTTTAATGCATGCATATCATGGAGCCTTTCAAAGTACAAAATACTCCAGGTAAATGATCAGCTGATAAAGGATTATGTGAAATCAATTTTCTCATAGTGTGACTAAAATAGATAAACTGATTTTCATTCTCTGATTTGTGGGAGAGGGAGTCAGGTTTTTTTTTTTTGGATGCCTCCCCTAAAAGGACACCCAATCTCCATGTAATGGCCCTACACCCATGTACAGACAGCACTGAACTGACTCAGTGGGTTAGGAGAATTGTGGGGAAGGAGGTAATACACAAAGTTGGGAGTGAAAATGTGATTGGGGGATAGGGTAGAAATTGGAGAGAAGGAGTGTTGTGTGTACTTGATTAAAAACCAGTGTGTACGTCTCTCTCTCTCTCTCTCTCTCTCTCTCTCTCTCTCTCTCTCTCTCTCTCTCTCTCTCTCTGTGTGCGTGTTAATCTCAAAAATAAGAGAATATTTCCCAACGTGACAGGTATTTTATCACACCTTCAAGGAAGTTCTGAGATGTCTTGTGAGGCATTTTTGAAAACCTAAAAATAAATAAGCTTATTTGACACCAATATTCCCATGTTCAGCTTTGCTCTTTAGTCTACTAACCTTAACTCAGATAAAACTATAAGAACAGAGACCACCAAAATTTGAGAACACTCTTAGACAATGGATTATTTCAACTTACTGCTTCAAATTTTGTTCCAAACTTCAGAAAACAACATTGTTCATAAACTGTTTCAGCCTAAAGGAAAAAAATTACCATATCTATAACTCCTGTAAACTTGCTGAAATCAATCAGTAAAGGTGCTTTTGGTGGCCTCATTTATTTGCAGAATAAACTTACTTGTTGATCACTTCCCAAAGTCTCTATGTCATATATAGGCCCCTCAAAAACTGTAAAAGGACAATCTAATATGGAACTGGAGTGGGTCATGATTTAGACTACTGATGAAGAAAAATAAGTTGAATGAAATTCACAAACATGCAAACAAGAACAGGAAGTCAGCCTAGATTTGTAAGGAAGGATGAGCCGGGACTCTCTCATAGAATACGTAGGGCTCTAAGGTTATGATCAGGTGTGGACTACACTAGAACCACTGAATTCCATAGGAAGGACAAAGAAAAGATGAAATTTCACACAGGAGTCTTAAATGTGTCCAGTGAGCAAATGTTAGATGCAGTGATAACATGGCTGGCCATTCAACTCAGGAAATCTGTCAAATATAAGAGGACACGTTATATTTAAACCTTGATTTTTTAGACCTTTCTTCATGAAAAGGTTCCCTAATTCTTTGAGGAAATGAGTAAACCATGACAATTAAAAGGAAATAAATAAAATCCATCTACAACATTGTATGATGTCACAAAATAAGGAAGTACTCAGAGAGACAAGGGGATAAGAGCATATTAACGGTGCCTGGAACTTGCCATGGTATGAATTGAGTCGCTCCTGAATCTTGATATGTTTAAACTTAATTCTCATTGGAAAATAACTCAGCTTTAGGTATTTCAGTATGGCAAAACATGGTGAACTAATTATAGAACCCGGTATTAAAGGATCCGAAATGTTCAAATCTGGAACATTTTGAACAATAAAATAAACATGTACTATTAGATCATAGACCAGAATAATATTTACAGCTTATAGAAATCGGATAACTCAGTGGTTCAGAGCACTTGCTGCTATTGCAGAAGACACTGGTTTTGTTCTTAGAACTGACATTATGGCTCACGATCATTTGTGACTCCAGTGTCTGTACATATGATGTTTTCTTATTGCCCCTGGCCAGCAGACATAAATGTAGAACACCTACATACACACAGACAAAACAGTTGTACACATAGAATAATAAAATGACAAAGTACTTACAAAATCTAGTGATCCTTTCTGCATTTACCCATCAGAACAATGCATCTCTCAAGATTCATTGGAGAAAATTCTATTTTCAGTAGATGGTGTTTTAAAGAGACACAGAACTGTCCAAGGTTCAGACAATAAGAGATTGCTGTGCTCCGGATGTATTGTATGAGAGAAGAATCTATTTTTAATTTAAAGTAGAAACCACAGAATACTTAGCCCTAAAGGGACTATCTATATTTAAACATATCTATAGATAAATTGAAGAATAGAGGGAATATGAGAGAAAGAACGAGAGAAAGAGAGAGAGGGAGAGAGGGGGGGGAGAGAGAGACAGAGACAGAGAGACAGAGAGACAGAGAGAGAGATTATATATGATATATTGCATTCCCCTTTTCTACTCAGGGCTTGGAAAACTGTAAGAGCCAAACTGTAACTATATGGAAATATCTTCAAGACACAACAGTATAACTGTACAAATAAATTCACCATAGTTGTATCAACATCCACAAAACCTTTGCAAACGAAAGCTAGAACAAATCCCTGCATGGAGAGAATAGTTGAACACACAGCCATTGTTAGCTGTTGGGAAAGGAAGTGTCAATTTTCTTTATGAGTATAGACCCTAGTAAGTTGACTATGTATCAATGGAAGACCACACATTCATATATATTTTGAGCATCACAAACTGAATTTTTTTTTGTTTTTGTTTTGTTTGTTTGTTTGTTGAAACAGGGTTTCTCTGTTGTAACTCTAGCTGTCCTGGAACTCACTCAGTAAACCAGGCTGGCCTTGAACTCACAGAGATCCGCCTGCCTCTGCCTTCCAAGTGCTGGCATAAAAGGTGGGCAACACCACTGCCTGGCTCAAATTGATCTTAAAGGGTTTTTGAAATGACACAAAGTTGGGTGAACTTAAAACTAGTTTGACCTATTACATTTTATTCCTGAGTATTTTCCCAAATGAAACAACGGAGAGTTAACGTAAAATGTTCTATAAGAAAGTTCACTGTGACAGAATTGTTTAAGAATACAGAGGATTAGACATTCCTAAGCATGTAAGTGTAGTATGAAATGAGTCACGGTATACCTATACAGTTGATTAGCGTTTAGCAATTATCACGAAAGAGGTCCTTATTTACCGAACTGTGTTGCCCTACAGCTGATCTTGAAGCCTGTAGAGAGTCTTAAGAAATTGATCTCCCCTCCTCTTCTGTTTTCTTTTATTCCTTTCTTCTCCTCTTACCCTCTTTCTCCATTTTGTCTTATCTCTTCTCTCTCTCCCTATCTCTCTCTCCTTCCAAACAGAGGAAAACGAAGACACAATAAAGAAGAAGCTGTGAGACAATGGGGCACATGATCTTACTAGCAAGTAAGCACAGTGGTGAGCCAGCGGTTCTGGGACTTTAGACTTCTAGCACTGAGAAAGGAGCAGAATGGACTTGGTTTGATGTATACACTTGATCTATGGTGTTGATTATGACAGACTGTGTTCATGAGTACAGAGATTATTCTACAGCACAGAAAGCATTTCATGGTAGATTTTTAATGACAAGAAAAATTAACTAGGAATAATATGATAAAAGGTAAGTGTTCCTCTATTATTCCTATTTATTTTTAATAAAAACTGAGACTAAATTTTCTAAAATATTTAACAATGCTCTACTCATGTGTAGAAATCATTAGTGATTTTAATTTTCGTCTACTTTCCCATTTCTAAATTTTCATTTTATGAATGAAGAACAGGAATTAGCTTTAAACAAAAATAAATAAATAAAATTGGAAGTAAACAGTTTAGAGCAGAAGTCATTTTGAAGTATAAACAAAGGAATATCAAAGTACTTATCTATGAAATTTTTTACTGGAAACAACAAGATGCACTCATTAACTCTGGGTTCACAGCCTACAACCAGGATGAGAAGAAGAGGAAACTGAAGGAATTGAATTGGGATGGCAGTGACCTCCAGGTATACCAGATGATCATGGCTCTTTCCCTCTGAAAAACAATAAACCCATACTAAATGATCTGAGTCCATCCTGTCTTTACCAAAATTGGCCCATGGATAAAAGCCACGTGCACTTTCAGATAGCAATATTGCAAGGCTGAGAAGTGTGATTTTTGCATAGGAGTAGGATGGCCAATAAAATAGGAGCACAGGAGCAGCTCAGATGAAGCATCTTTCCCTAAGCAGCTGTCAGGTCAGGTGCATACCAAGTTATTATGAAAATGATAGAACTGAGGATTATAGTCAAATAAGAATGATTGCAAACAAATACAAACCAACATTAGGGATAAAACAAATTTTTTTTATTTTAGTGGATTTAGACATTTCTGGCTGAAAATGAAAATATTAATAAATAATGAAATCATAAGTTTTCCACCTCATGTTTATGAGTGTGTTCATTTATGTGTGGTGTGGGGGGGTGTGGGGGTGTGGGGTGTGTAGTCATCAGTTGGTAACAATAAACAGGACAGGAAAGAGATTCATTTATACAGAGCTCTGTTTAGCACTCAGTGTAATTCAAATCCACCAAAAGCTACTCACATGACTTTGGTGTTCAGATGTAGTTCCATTTAATTTCCATTTTAATTGGAAATGGCACACTGGAGAACAAAAAAAAGATGATAAGCTATCAGAAAAGTTATTAATTCCAGGAGTAAGGAAGATAATGTTTGTATTTGCCACAGAAGAGGCAATTAAAGTGAGATTATGATTGAAGGGGATAAGAGGTAAGGCATACAAAAGAGAAGCATTAAAAAGCTTCAGAAATACAGCAGCAAGAAGGAGAATGTGGCATGGTGATAGGTTATGATAAAGTTTTTCAGAATTATCATATCATGTCATCTAATTTGTCCTAAATGATGATATTATTCATCTCAATAAATAATGATACAATAAAGGTATCATTACAGCAGATGGAATGATTAATATGTCACAAGCTCTATACTGCAGAATGCATGGGTAATAAACCTGTGGCATTATAGCATTGGTAATACTAATAAAAATATAATAAAATCTACAATGATAGCAATAGTAACTCTTGATAGCACTTGCAATTTACCATTCACATACTCTAGCATTTTCTTATCACTTTGCTTTTTAGCTTATTCTGGGGAATAAAACCTTCTGGAGAAGGTTTTCTGATTTACAGATGGATATTTGAGTAGATCTGTTCAGATCATCTTTGATTACTTTATAATGCAGCATTGAGTCAAACAGTCCCTTCAGTGGTGTAAACGAGTTGTCTATAGAGGGTCAAAAGAGTATACTTTTACAATTTCCCTATTCTGCACCTCAAAAGATAAACAAAACATTTAATACATCAAGGTATAAAGGAGTAGATTCTGGGACTCAAATTTGTATTCAGAACGAAGGTATTCTCTGTCTTTAAGCTTTCTTCCCAGAATTCTTTTACCTCTTGGCGTGCTCACCACTAAACACAGGGATTAAAAATGCATTTCAACTTAATCTGAAAACACCAATTAAATTAGACACTTGTGGTCATATACCTATATTTACAACTTGTACATAGAAATATTGCTTAATCAGGAATCCTGGCTCATTCAATTATCCCCAAAGCAGGGAAAGGATTTATCATGATAGATACCCCATGAAAGGAAGGACAAATTTTCTTACAGGATGCAGAGGATAGGAAAATATACTACATAGAGAGAGAGAGAGAGAGAGAGAGAGAGACAGAGAGAGAGAGACAGAGAGAGAGAGAGAGGAAGAACTATATTATATGCTGCATGAAGGCTAGTCTTGGTTGTCAACTTGACCACATCTGGAATTAACTAAATCCAAAAATGGAAGGGATACCTGTGAGGGATTTTGCTTAAATTTCAAGTTGGAGGGTCCTCTATTCAGATCTTGAGGCAGGAAGACTCATGTCTTTAATTTTGGCCACACCTTCTGCTGGTAGCCTTTATCAGGACATGGAGAAAAAAAGCTTTTATTCTTTGACTGCTTGCTCTCACCTTGCTAGCAAGTTCATTCCTTTGCTGGCATTAGAGCCTACTACTTTGGGATTCCAGTGTATACAAAGACCTCCAACCTCATGGACTGACAAACTTCTATATTCTTATACTTTCTGTTCATAGCCAGCCGTTATTGGATTATCTGGATCACAGTTTGTAAGTCATTTTCATAAATCCTCTCTCCCTTCCCCTTCTCTCTCTTTGTAGAGGATAGATGGATAGATGATACATAGATAGATGATAGATAGATAGATAGATAGATAGATAGATAGATAGATAGATAGGTGGATGAGAGGATAGAGTGAGAGATTCACTCTATAAGTTTTGTTTCTCTAGAGAGCCCTGGCTGATTCAGCTGTTATAGAATGAAATAATCTCTCTCAGGAAAGCATATCTCATTTTATGTAACTTTTCACACTGGTTTATTAGAACAATTGTTCTAATAAATCCCTGCCATAGCCTTCATTGGCTAGCCACTGCTTTTCAACAGTGTGTGTGTGTGTGTGTGTGTGTGTGTGTGTGTGTGTGTGTATACATACAAACCTTCCAGAATAATAATGTTGGAATTCTTAATAACAAGATGTAAAGCAATGCTTTAAAAATACTGAGAGAAAATAATTTTCAACCTACAAAACTATAACTAGCCAAATTGGAAATCAAATATTTAGATGCAATAAGAGTATACAAATATATGAACTCATTTAAGGAATCTCCTTTGGAAGAGTCATGAAAATAGAAACCATGAAAATGCAGGAAATAAAATCCAGGCATCAGAAGAGCCAATATAGATCAGATAATATGGTGTAAGTAGAAATCCTCAAGAAGCTGAAACTAGAGACTTGAAAACAGCAAGGAAAACTTCTGATTATTGTGAAGAAAAGTTGTGATAAAATTCTAAATACATTTACTTTACACACATGCACACATACACACACACACACTTACACACCTATTTATATTTGTTAGACATACATGTTTATATGTGTTTTGTGTGACTCCAGGAGAGAAGCTTTTTAAAAATAATATCAATTTGTGTATGAATGAATATCTTTGAACAGAGATGTGTTAGTTCTCTTAGGAAGGCTAGACATAAAATGAAACTGCCACCTCTAGGAATAGCAAAATACTACAATAATGGAATTATAACAGGTGTACACTGTGTGGAACAGATAGGAGAGGTATTCATGTCATTAAAGTAACAACATCAAGTACTGATTTTACAAATAATAATATAAATAATAATAAAATTTCAGTGTCTCTCTTGAATATGTCACAGAACAACAACAACTGGATCACTTGAAGAGTAGAATACAAAATGTTTCTCACTTCAGAATCACTGAATCATATAAAAAGAAAAAGAATTCCTGGGTCTGTACTTCCCCAGCAGGCCAGCCCATCCTGATGCAGGCTACCACCTGAAAACCTTTACTGTTAGGGATGTGATTATAAGTAGTGAAAGCAATTGTGAAAGATAAATAGTCCTTTTACAAGTAGAATATTAATGAAAACCAGAAAACACAAAACAATAATATAAGAAGATTGTTAAGAAATATGGAGGTGAATCCGTAATGGAAGAATTTACTAAAAGTATTTTTTAAAGATTAAGGTGTAGTAAATATGACACATAGAGCAAATTTTCCTATGACACTTTCATTACATTTTGCCTCTGTAAAATATGCAAATGTTAGTAAATAAAAGCAAATATTAAATTTTCAAGTGATAAGATAAGGGAAAGAACAGGTAGTTTTAAAGGGAGCTAGAAGATCTTAGGTATACTTCTCCAAATAAATCGTATTCCATATAATGCGTAGTATATACATGTATAGACAACTAGCCTCAAGTTTTTATTATTTTATGGTTTTGGAAGCATGTGATTTTGCGTCTTGTGAAAATGGGATGTCACTACTGAAGACAAGGTGACAATATCAGAAATAGAGGATTAAGATGGAGACAAAAGAGAAGCTACATGACTGGTGTTTAGGAGTGAATTAGAAGGCATAAAGATCATTTGTTATTTTCTAAATTTTATTTTCACTTATGTATATTAGATTGTGTTTGCGTGTATGTGCACATATACGTGGGTGCCTGTAGAAGTCAGAAGAAGGTCTTATATCTCCCAAAGCTAGAGTTTTAGGCAGTTCTGAGCGAACCTATGTGGGTACTAGAAACAAAGTTGGGCCTTCTGCAGAGTAGCAAGTAATCTTAACTACTAAATCTTGGCCAGTTTTTATAAAGAAGAGAAAATTGGAGTCAGATACATCCAAGGAACTGGATCTTAAGAAATTGGAGAAATAACACTGTGAACTGAAAATCCAAGGCATGTTCAAAGGTTTGGTATGAAAAGAATAAAAAACTAGAACTATAAATTTGTCAGATATGCATCACTGCCAGATTAGCACCTAAAACCATAGGGTTGATTAATCTGGAAAGAAGGAAAAGGCTTTCTTAACATGCTTGACACTGTTGACAGGGTGGCTTCTTCACTGTCAGACTGTGACTGAATAGGTATCATCATTGAGGATAATCTTTTGCTTCTTTTGGGACAGCACTGCTTAGTGTCTGATATTATAAAGTCAACCTGAAACATTGATTTATATTTTCATGACTGCTTGATGGATAACTAAACAGAATGTCTCCACATCTATGCAAATTAATTGATTAACCAGTCTCCCTTCCCATATGACCTTTGTTTTGTATTCTACCTTCACATAGACTCCTTTGATTTACCAGAAGATTTAACTGTGTACAGTATTTAGGTTTACATAGAGCAGGTTGAATTTTAATGAAAATCATTCATCATCTTCAGAAGTTAGCCAATACATGTCTAAGTCAAGTCTGTGACTCTTGCAAAGTTCAGCATGTTGCAGAGGTATTACAGTCACTTCTAGAACAAGGACTTTGAACTCAGCAGAAAGAGAACATCAGAAACACAGTGAAACTCTTGGTGATAATGATGTTTGGTCTCAAAAGTGAGAATATACTCTGAGTATTTGTACCTCAGTCTTCAGACAATATCTTCAATAGTAATAATAATTATTTATCATGTGCTGACAGTGCATCAGATTCTATGTCAGAAATTTTGATATATCCTCATTGATTTTATCTAAAACTCATCCAGGTTTTCCTACTTTACACCTACAAAAATTGAAGTTAGGGTACTAAAGAGCAGTGACTACACAAAGGGGCCATGTGGCTGGTATGCACAGGAGGAAAAATTGTAACTGAAGTCTTTGCTTTCAGTTATTTCTTTTAACCATCTAATAAAATTCTTTGTTATATTTAAAGCTTAGTTTCTTGTTGTAGGTATTATATATCACAAACAAATTGGCAAATATGGCATTATGAAAATACTGCATAGAACTTTGGGGGAACTATATGGGTTTATTTTTATTTTTAAACATTCTACCTGCAAAGAGGATGCTCAAATTGAAATCATATGATGAACTAACGTATATGTTTACACATACATACAAAAGTTTAAGAGATTTTACTCTTGTTTTATAATTTCATACATGCATGTAATGTGTTTTGATTAAATCCACCTCCTATACCCTCCTCTCTAGAGTCTCCCTTATCCTCCTGTCTTAGTCATTGTTTCACTGCTGTGAAGAGACACCATGACCATGGCAACTCTTATAAAAGAAATCATTTAATTTGGGCATGCTTACAGTTTTAGAGGTTTAATCTGTTGTGATTGTGGTGGAGAGCATGGTGGCATGCAGGCAGACATAGTGCTGGGATATCAGCTAAGAGTTCTACATGCAGATTCATAGGCAGCAGGAGGCAATACGTAGCTAAGAGTTCTATATCCAGATCTGTAGGCAAGAGGAAATAAGGGACACTGGGACTGGCTTTCCCTTTTGAAACCCCAAAACCCACCCCAGTGACATACTTCTTCCACCAAGACCACACCTACTCCATCAAGGCCACACCTATTTCACCAAAGCTACAACTCCTAATCCCTGGAACGTATTTTGCTACTCCCTGATGACCAAGCATTCCACTATATGAGCCTATGGGGGCCATTCTTATTTAAGCCACCACACCTCCCTCACCACCTTTCTCTCCTAAATCCATGTGCTTTTTTTGGTAAACACATTGATTCTACTTAGCGCTGCCAGTATGAGCATTTGTTCAGGGACCATCTACTACAGCATGAGTAGGATCTCAAGGGCTGCATCTGAAGAAACCTGTCTCTCCCGCCTCCAGCAGTCACCAGTTTATAAATAGTTTCATAGCTAGAGGTAGGACTTCATACACTGTCTACCCAAATCCATGTTGGGATTTTCTACTGGCTTGTTCTTGGGCAGGTCCTATGCATGAAGTAAAAGGGAATGTGGGTCCATATGTACAAAGGCCCTGTCATGTCCATACAGACACAAAAGTCCTATAGAGCACCAAATAGAAAGGACCACAAAAGAAACCCCTTATATTATACTTAAAATATTAATATCACAGAATAAGCAATGATATTGAAACCTTGAAGAAAAAGGGTCAAATAACTTTTAAAGGCAGGGCCATCAAAATAACCAATAACTTATTTGACCAAGATGTTTAAAGCCTGGAAAGCTGTCATGTTAGTTCTGAAAAACCATAATCATCAACGTAGACTATTATACTCAATGATTATACTCAATGATATTATTTATAACTACTGAAGGAGAAATAAAAATTTCCATTTGAAAATATGTTAAATGAATCTAAGATTCATTTAAGTCATCTAAGATGACTAAGATAGCTCTACAGAGGATACTGAAAGCTATACTTAGCTCTGAAGAGAAGGATAAACACATCCAAAGGAATAAATAAACATTTCCAGAATAGCTAATCAAAAGATATTTAAAGAAATACCGCAAAATAATAGAATGACAGGACACACATAATAAACACAACTTTTGACATATACTAAATATTATCAACCTCAAATCACCCAATAAAAAGAGACGGAGTAACAAATTATATTAGAAAACAGAATCTATATTTTTGCTGCCTCTATGCAGCATGATCAATGATGGACACCACCTTAGGATGAAAGGATAGAAAATAATATTCTACAAAAATATAAATAAGAAACAAGCAGATGTAGCTATTACAATATTTGACAAAAATAGACCTCAAACCAAAACTAGTCAGAATAGATAATTACAGATATTAATTAGTTATTAATTAAAGGAACAATCCACAAACAGGATATTACAACCCTAAACATATATACACCAAGCACAGATTACATCATTACTTCTAAAACCATACAATGACCCAACACACTGAGAGCAGGTGACTTAGTACTCACATGCAAGTAGGACATGATTACAAAAAACTAAGCAGAGTAACACTGGGGTTAAATGATTATCATAAGTTAAATGAATTCAGTAGACATCTAAGAAGCATTCTACCCAAACACTAATATGCATTCTTCTCAGTAGCCTATGGAATATTCTCTGAAATACATGACATATTGGAACTCAAAAAAAAGTCTCAACAAATGTGGCAAAATTTTGATGACATCGTGAGTTCTATTTGGCCACAATGGAACAAAGTTAGATATCAACAGCAATAGAAACCCCAGGAAGTACATGAACTAAGACTAACAAACCTACCATAAATTATAATTGTGAAAATGAAAATAGAACCTACTAAAATTTGTGGAACACATGAAGGTAGACTTAAGAGAAAAGTGGCTACATCAGAAGTTGAAAGATCACAAATTAATAATTTAATACCTGAAAGCCTTTAAAAGAACAAAAGCACCCTAGAAGAGTAAACCAGAAGCAACACCCTAGAGTAGATGAGAAGAAATAAGTTAGGACTTTTTAAATGTTGCTTAATTAATAACTGAAAAGATGCCTCAATTATTACTTATTATTATCTAAACATACATCAATGTACACATAGAAATTAAACATAATATATATCTATTATGTATTGAATATGATTTCATATATAAGATGTTAAGTAAAATTAAAGCAGAAATATAGTTTTAGAAATGTAGATAATACAGTTCTCTGTATTATAGGGGCAAGTTTGAATTTTACCACATTGACTCAGAAAGTAGAAGACATTGTTCTTTATCAAGAATAGAAACAAGAACCAGAAGTAATAGAAGGAATAGGTAAGTGGTAGAACTAGCTTAGCACATGGTAAGGGCTTGAGCTTCATCTAATGCACTACTGTGTGTTTTGGAGGGGGGAGAAATAAACAGGGAGAGGAGGGGAGATGAGAGAAAAAACAAGAGGAGAGAGAAAGAAGGATGTAGAGAGAGACCACCTAAAACAATTCAAAGTAAACTTATGATAATATACCATGGAGAATGCTGAAGGACTTAGAAGATGAGACTGTGTATTAATGTTTATTGAGTACTATCTTCTGTTGTATGTAGTGTTTCATATAATATCTTATTTAATCTTTACAGCATTTGTAAACATAGATTTTACCTAAAGCATATTAGTGCATTAATAAATTTAAGATGCTATAATATATGAAAATATTGGTTTACTTCTTATTCACGTGATATTATTGGATCTGTAAACATGATAGAAATGTATTTTCCACACAGTGATTAAGGGAAAGATATCTTGACGTCACCTCCACTGTTTAAAACATATTTTAGAAAGAAATTACAGAGGATTATTATATGAAAAATCATGGGCATAGAACCCATCATGTGGTCTCGTGTTCCCGTGCCTAGAAGTTCATAACTCTACCTAGGTTAAAAGGGAGGCAACAAAGGTATTCTGGGAAGGACAGCTATATTTCAGATATGGTTTCCATTACAAAAAACAGGAAGATGAGTGTTTGAAGATAGCCATCTATCTCTGGTACTTGAGAGCAAGTAAGAATATTCACTGTTCATAAAAATAAGAATTAAAAACGAAGGTTCAGAGATATTGAATAACTTGCTCTAAGACATGGAGGTATAAACTAGGGGTGGGGAACATAATAGGAAACCACCTAACACACAGCAAGTTATGATTCACAATTTAAACATGGCCTGCTGCTTTATTTTTGTTAAGGATTGGTCAAAAGCCATGTCAATTTATTTTAGTGTTCTCTGTCTTCTATTATACTACAGTGGCAATATTTTTAAACTGTAAGAAAAGAGAGTACGGCCAGCAAAGCCTCTACCATTTTCTCTCTGGCTCTTAACCAAAAATACTTGCTTACTGTGAAAGTTTTCAGCAACATCTATAACAATTTTCTAAAAACTTGATGGCTTGAAACAATAAAGATTTATTATCTCTATTTATGGAACTCAGAAATATCAAATGAACCTTACTGTGCTAAAGCCAACTTTTTGGAAGTTGTGAATTTCCTTTGCAGTATCCAAAAGAGAACGATCTTCTTGTCTTTTCCAGCTTAAGGACTTTCTCTGGTTTTTGGTTTCTATCTTTCAGAGTAGTTATAGCTGGTCAAGTCTGTCTCATGATCATCACTCTGACTTAGTCCATTACCATTTTGACAGTAACTCTTCTTCCTTCTTTTATTTAATATGCTTGTCAATAATAGTCAGGATCAGATAATTTCCCATCCCAAAGCTAGGTGATTAACCAGCTTCATTCATCTGCAATCCTGATTTTCTTTTTCTTTTTCTAAAGTTTAGAATGTGAAACTCTTTGGAATACTGACTATTGCAGAGGGCCTTATTCTGCACTCTAAACAGTTCCTTGTTTCCATTATCTTACTTTCTATCTCTAAAAATGTAAGGCTTTCTTACACTCAGAAACATTGGATCTCTAAAGCTGTGTTTCAAAGGAAATTTAAAAGTTAGATGTAAATATGTAAAAGAATACTTCTCACTATCATAAAATATGTTTAGCGTCTAGACTATGAAGTGACCAAGAGTCCAAAGACCATAAATAATAACTTCGCCCTCTGTGGCCCTATTTCTGCTCCATCAAGATGACAGGAATTATCATGGGCTCAGAAAAACTGACCAAACTTTAAATATACATGTTCATTTGCAGAAAATTTGTTCACAGAAAGGAGGTGATTCACAAAACTACACAGAGGAGACAATAGTTTTCTACAACTGAAGAAACAAAGAACATCCTTAGTACAGACTAAGAGATAACTGTGTTTCTAAACCAAGTAAGAGTGAGGTATGCTACACTAAAACTCAAGCATCTCTGTTAGCAGACACTTTCCTCAACACAAGTCATGCTGAGGCAAAACAACACACAGCCACAGTTGCCAGAGTTGATAGCCAGCTCAGTGAAGACAGTGTAACTAGTTGAAGGATCCTGGCTGCGCCTTTGTCCAAATGCTCTGTGGATGGTGCTAAAGACAATGAGACCGAAGAAGGTCCAGACCTCGGTGTTCCCAATGTGTACATACAGGATTAAGACACAAAGCAATTGATTCTCGATTTGAGTAAACAAAGCCAGTAAATACTGCACTTAATCTTTCCACCAGCAGATATCTGAAACCATAGGAACCAGTGTAAATATTAGAAACTTCTCTCTGTTTTGTCTGTTAGAGTTGAAATGATGAAGGTCCTTGAAGATCACATCAGACATATCCAGAATATTTTAAGAATGATGCATCCTTTAGTGTTTTCTCTTACATTGATTACTAGCCTGATTCAATAATAAATGAACACTATGATTAAAAGTAAGGGAATTTTGAAAGATGCATTCTTGAATCTATTTGCAAGGCACATCTGCAGAACTGGCTTTATTGAATTGCAGTGGCCTCCCACCACTTCTGCAGGTCAGCGTGAGATCCCTCCACCTGTCCTAAATGTAGAAAAGTCTAAATTACATTTTCAGTCCTGTGGAAATAATTACATTTTCAAGGTCATAATCAATCATCATAAACTCAGTACCTCTCCCTTGGGAGAAGAAAAATTCAAACCCCTGATGTATTACTTTTGTCATTTTGAAAAAAAAAAACTTTCCCAACTGACATGGTCAGTTATGAAACAATTTACATAGGAGAAATACACTGGCCTCTATTAACTCTCCACTCCTGTTTTTCTTCCAATAAATAATAGCAATAATGAAAACAACTCTAATATATACAATTGTTATTTTTGTTACACTCTTTTATATAGAAAATGCCTCTAATTCGGGATCTCATTTAGTTTTGAGAACCATCTTCTGAATTTCTATACAATAGAAATAGATGGCATAGGAGGTTTAGAATCTTCTCCAAATAAGTCAGTTATAAGAAGAATTGGAACTCAAACTCATGTCACAATGACTCCAGCGCTCATAATAAAGAAATATTCAGGCAGTGTGCAATATGTCTGAATTTACATAAACAAAGTAAGACATTTTAAAATTAGCATACAAACTACTATACATCCTTACAGAACTTTTAAACAAAATACTGCCATCTCACCATCCTCAAAGGGTCTCTTTGTATCTCCTTTCTGTTCCCTTGCCATTCCCTACCCCATCCCACTCCATACTCAGCACCTCTTTCTTGCACTCTCTTGGTGTCCTTTCTACTTTCTCAGGCTTTCCTTACTCTTGCTCCCATTTATACACATACAGATATATATTATAATCCAGGGTGTTCATATAAGGGAGATAAAATGCTATTTTGGGGTAATATTTTTTAAATAAGATCTGTGAACATAGTTGACCTCAAAGTAGCTAGCCTCGAATTCAGTTGGTTCTTATTTAGTTGCTTCTAGAATGAGTAACAATTTATTCACCATCAAGTTTTTCTACTCCTTTCATAAAAACACTGAATATATTTTCTGTCACAGAGAACCAATGAGGATTTCTCACTTAATCTTCAAGGAGATGAGCACAGGCTCATCTGTGCTGTTTCATTTACATCAGTTGTTTCTTTTCACTAACTCCGCATTAACTGTGGTATAGATTTCTTATCATATGTTAAGGAAACAAACTAACAGAGGCTAATATATCCCAGACAAATTGAAGCCCAGGACATGGAGAAAACATATGAGATATCTCTAGTAGGTTGCAAATATTTGAGTCGTTGGGACCAGCTACAAGGGCTGACCTCCAGACATAGAAGAATTTTCTTCATGGAGGAGCACAGAATGCACATATTCGAGATAAATATCTCAGCAGTGAGCCAGCTGCGTCAACTTCTGATGAACTGTGCTTCTATCTCTCCTTGGTCGACCTATTGATTTGAAAGCTCTGGGTGAAGCCAGTGGCTTTTGCTGTTTTGGGACATGCAATACCTTGCTGAAACCAATGTCAAATTCAGAACCATGTTTATATCAGTTTAACAAAAATGTACATAAGATGTTGAAAGTTCTCAAATATATTGACAAGATCTAATGATATCTATCTTTCAGGTCAGCTTTACTCAATCTTGATTTGATTCTCAGAAAGGAAAAACTATTGTTGTATTACATTGTACTCCACCTAACAAAATCAATGCTAAAAAATTACCTTTTTTCCAGTAGTTTTGCTAAAAACCTGGGAAAGAGAGTCATTGACAGAGTGACTGGCAATAATTGAATCATTGAGATTCTGCCTAGACACAGCTCCATTGGCCCTTACCTTGAGTCAAGGTATAGGATCATGCCAAGGGTTTCAATTAGGGAGAAGTTATGATCCCGAGTGCAATTTAATATATTACTAGAAGTCAGAACAGGTGATGATTAGGCACAGAACAACAGCATGTTCTACAGAAAACTAGAATAACAACAGAATAACTTGAATTGCTTACTGGGTGCTAGGAGCATTCACAACTTCTTTATATCTACTAAGTAGCTTTAGTAATAATATTGTTATAATGACTCATAAAGCATTGTATAGAGAAGTTCAACTTCTGAAGATGCATATGGAAAGCTGCTTTGTTTACTTATTGTGAACATCTGAGTTGTCTGTAGTCCAGCATGATGAGACTACAATAAAGCACTTGATAAGAAAGTAAATCTGTAGTGTATAGACATGCCAACTCTTGAGCAGTACAATACAATCTAAGAGAAATACAACACTGCACATAAAAAAAGCAGACATCTGAAATCTGACTAGAAGTTGTGGGAGAAGAGAGGAAAGTAGAAGAAAGAGACAAAAGAGAAGAAGAGAAGCAAGGAGTGGACAGGGGAGTTGGGGAAGGGGAGATGAAGGGCAGAGAGGGCAAAGGAGATGAAGGATGATGTGAGGGGAACAGAAGACAAGAAGAGGGAAGAGGAAACAGTATTTGTAACTCCAGATTTGAACAAGTGCTCAGTGACATAATCAGCTTTTATCCTATAATACTTTTCCTGATTCTTACATGAGACAGTGTTTTCACATCACTTACCATACACAACCTGGAAAGACTTAAACAACAAAAATGCATTTCTTGAGGCTAGAAAGTTCAGAGTCAAGGTCTATTTGGTATCTAGTGGGACCCACTTTAAAGAAGTAGATGGCCTATTCTTGTGTCCTCACCTATAGAAGAAGCAAAGGGTCTCTTTAGGGGCTCCTTTTAAGAGGACCAACTTTCCAAATTGGGCTTAAATCCTAATACCAATGACCTCAAAGACTTTATCAGCTAGTACATAATGTACATAATTGTGATGTAGATTTAAACATATGAACTTTGAAAGAACAGAATAGTAATTTTTCTTTCCCATTATTCATTAATTGATTGAAGAAGCTGTAATTAATAAAGTTTGCATCTTCAACAAAGTCCTATTTTGAGCTTCTAATTCTAAAGTGATGGTGTTTAACATATGATAGTTGGGTTGTATGGTACATAACATTCAGATCATAGCCAGTTTCTTTTCATGCATCCACTCAAAGTTTTCCCTGACTTCCTGGCACCTATACTGTGTGCATATTTAAAGTCTTTATGACATATGAGCCTCTATTCATATTCTAGATACCAACAATAATGGTTCTTGAGAACACTAAAAGCCCTATTTTTCTTAGCTGTGATGCATCTTGAATTTTTCCATAATCTGAGATCACATTCTTTAGAAATACTTCGTTAATGTTCACCACTGCTGCCACACAAGAAGCTCTCCTCTGAGGAGTGTTATTCCAGCTCCTGGCTGCAGGATTGTAAGCGTTGTCCCAGAATTTTGCAACTCTCCAATGATGATCTGATACTTTCATTAGTGGCAAATAAACTATCAGATAACCCTTCTTCATTCACACACATGTACACACACACACTCACCAGCACTTCTTATTAGGGAGCAGTAGCTCCACCTCAAGGCAAGATGTAGCCTGTGTTCCTTCCTCTGTTGTAGTCCAGTCTGAAGGGTCTCATGACACCTAGGAATATCAGCAAGCATCACTATCGATTTATCACATCAACATAATTATCTGACTAATACTAAGCAAGAGCCTTTGTTTAAAAAAAATGGAGGTGAAAATAAATAGAAGGAAAGAGAAATATTTCAGCCCTTTGCACTTTTGAAGAGCCTCACCTGGTCTTGCTCCACACGACAGTGAAAATGAGAACAAGGCAAGTATATAAATGTTAGTGGTCCTTATTCAGGATGATGTTTTAGTATGAAAAAATCACATTTTTTCCCTACTCCATTTCTTGAGGAGAGAAACTACAATGGGCTCCATATTTTGTTTTTCCCAAACTTCATGTATTAAAACTTTCATCCCAAAGTAATCATGTTGTAAGGTAGGAGGACATTTAGGATGTAAGTAGATCACAAGAGTAGAGTACTCATGTATAGGATTAGAAGTGGCCAGGGAGCTTGCTGTTTATCTCATCAGGTAAACAAGTCAGTCATTTGCAACCTACAATAGCCTTCACTGGAAAACACTCACACTAGAACCCTGATCTCAGAATTTCAAGCCCTGGAACACTGAAGAGAAATGTTGATTGAAAGTCTCTCTGTCTATTGTTTTCTTATAACACCCAAACTGATGCACGAACATCCCATAGAAAGTCACATATAGATTTGATTAATAGCTAAGCCAGAAACAGAGCAGCACCATACTGAACCACTATAACTTCTGGAGAGTATTTTGCTGTTCAGAAAACATGTTTTGGAAGATCACGCCCAAATGCACTCAAGAACATATGTGTAGTCAAAAGAATGTTTAGATTATTCATTCTACTTTAGAAGAAAGGAAAGGCATGACCTAGGGAAGGGAGTAGAAGAGGATAGGGAGATAAACTTGGGTCTGGAGACAGCCTTGTGTTACAGAATTCTCAGGGGAGTGCTGCAAGTGGTAATGATTCAGGAATGATTCAGATACTCTCAAAAATTGAGCACAGTTTCACATTGGTCTGTCATATTTCTGGTCATAAAGAATATTTTTTGTATTTAACACACAAGTAGTCAGAGTGGCTGAGTTCTGCCTTGTTTGAACATCAGTCATATTCTGTTGGGATCTTAGCAATCCTGCTTTGACTTTGTCAATTGTTCCTGATGGAATGGCTAAATGAGATTTTTCCTTCTTCAGCTTAAATCCTGTTTTGTCTCCCTTTTCTGATCTCAGGGAGTCTTAATATTTTAACGTGATAAAATCCTACCTTCTAGTACAATAAAGAATACAGTAACCATAAGACTTGAACTTGCCTTAAGAGTCAAGCAGAGAGAGTTACTATCTCCTCCCCTATAAAATGTTTTTCTTGCCTGTGACAAAAGCAGGAAAGACTAGAGTAAAAGAAATCTGCTACTTTTGGTTTTAAGACTCAGTAGTCTAGGCCACTTATTTCATATTTGCCAGTAAATGTTTTCATTTAATTTATTTTATCATTTAAATTAATTTCATTTAATTTATTTCTATTTCACGTTCATGTATGAGTTTCTGCTTGTACCTATATGCACCACATGTATATCTAGTGACCATAGAGACCAGGAGATGGTGTCACATCCTTTGGAACTGAAGTTACAGATGGTGGTGAAGTTACAGAACCCAAATCTTCTATGAGGCCTAGGATAAAACACAGCGGCAGAATGCTTTCATGAATATGAGGACCCATATTGAATTCTGAGCACTGGAAGGTAAAAAGATGAGATGGAAGAGGTAGAGGACAAGTAGATAAGCACTTCACTCTATCAAGTATCCTGGTACAATGTCTTGTCAACAGTTCATCTGGATAAATGGATAGTTACAAGGTTCTGACTACCCACCATTGCTGCTAGATTGAAATCGATAGAGCATTTAAACTTTATTGATTTTATCTCAGATTTAAGGGCTATCTTAAGTAAAATACATTGAAACTGAACTGAAAATATATAATCATATACAGCTCAATGTCTTTTGAAGTGATGCTAATTTAGAGAATTTTTTAAGAGAAAGGAAAAAAGCATAAAATTATGCATTTCAATTGTGTAAATGATTAAAAAAAATGTAAATAGCACCAGTCATCTCCTAAGGAACTGCTTCATAGCAGAAGTTGTTCCCACTTTATCATTAGCTCAGAGAATAACTACAATATAGGTAGGTCTTGTTACTTTCCTTTTTAGATAATAATGAGGTTAAAAATATATGCAGCTGACAGAACCATCAAGCTATGAACCCAGGTGTAGCCCATCTGAAAGTTTCTGCAGAGCCCATGTGGCATGATTAACCTCTATTATAACTAATCTGAGTTTACATAAGAGACGAAGATGGTTTTAGTGATGTTTTTTTAATGTTCTTCGCCAATGATATGTCCACATATGCTCTTGTCAGATCCTTTACCTTATATCAGAGTTTACATTGTTATTTTTGGGAACTCAGGTTTTCTCACAAAAGAGTTCTTGAATGATTTCCCATTTTTTACACAAAGCTTCAAGCAAAATTAATTATTCTGTTTTTAAACAGGGGTCACAGCTCTCTTAGCCAGGAGTCATCAAATATGCTGCACTCCTTGTAAAAGTGTATGTGTATTATTTTTTTTATTTTTTAGGAATTTAACAAACTGATTCACAAATGCATGTGAAAAGGGCTACAAATAGCTATCTGATATAATTTAACATGTACAATGATATTCTCTACCAGATATTAAGGTATACTGAAAATTTTTGTTATGTAAGATTGAGTTATGCCAGTACAATGTTGATAAAATGGCCTAATGGATAAATCAGAGATACAATAAATAAAATAATAAATTATTATGGCAGTACCATAAACCATAAAGATAAAGAAAAAATCTCTATTTCTACAATAAAATTAAATGTAGCTGCATCTCCATGACATTTAATTGATTCAAATGAATGAAGATTCAAATGAAAAAGAATCCAAAAATGTTTAAGATATGTAGCTTTATAATTACATTTTCCTAGAAACAAGAACCACTCAAAAGAATGGTAAAATCCATTGTCTTAAAATTAAGGACTCCTGTTTACAAAAAGCTGAAACTTATAAATGTCCAATTTATATAATTCCAGATTTTCTCCAACAGAATATATTCTGATACACACCCTCGCTCATACACACACACATACACATTCACATGCACAGACACACACATAAAACTTAAAATCTAGGATGAACATAAGTCAAAAACCAAAGAGTGTTTGTCTCTCTGAAGCTGTGATATTTCGCTTAAGATAAAAAATATCCAGGTTTATTCAATTGAGGTTTAACTGATACATATAAACATTAAAATTGTACATATTAATGGTGTACCAAGTTGTATTTCAATACATATATGTACTATGTAATATATAAGTCAAGTTAAGCATGTGTATCTCAAATATTTATCATTTTTGTGGTGAAAACCTACTAAAACCTTACTTGCCACTTTTCAAATACACATAAACTTTTATCTATTGTTGTCTTACCGTGCAATAGCACCTCAAAACCTTTGCCTCCTGCTTATTTGCAACTTAACACACACTAACCACCTTTTATCATAAAAGATCTAAAGTGTTTTCATCCCTGTGAAACCTACTTAATCTGAACTATACACTGAGAAGTTACATGTTCTCAGCCATATTTCAATCGTGCAACAGGTTCAACTATCTCGGTTACTGACATGTGTTTCTCCTCCACTTTAGAGAAGTCAATGCTCTGAACAATTATCAAGAACCCAAGCACTAGTGGATTCTTATAGAAACAATTAGTGTTTGCCATTTATCTTAGCCCATGTGACACAGAGAATATCCTAGTTCTTTTTTCCCATTGCAGTAACAAATCCTCTACAAAGGCAACTTAAGAGAAGAAAGAAAGGTGTAGTCCAGGGAGGCAGAGAAGGCACGATAGCAAGAGCTGAAGGCTCCTGTCAAGAAGCAGGGCAAGAGTTAAATACTGACAGCTAGCTTTCTCTGTGTTAAGCAGTCTGGAACCCTGGCCCATGGAAAGGCACTGCCTGAGCTTAGGATGGACTTTCCTACCTCAATTAACCAACCTAGATACTCTTTCACAGATATGCACAGATATGCACAGATATGCACAGTCTTTAAGTGAATTTAGATCCCGTTAAGTTGGCAATCAACATAAACCATAACAGATGGCCAAGAGAAACCACTTGCCATGAAAGCTCCAGGCACTTTGAACCAGGATTCTATCTCCCTATTTGTATGATAAAGAGCCATGTTTACCATGAATCAAGTGAGAGGATTTAGGGTTATGATGCTCATGTGCCTCTGATTTCTAGACTTAGGAATGTGAAGTTAAACCATTACACAAACGTCTCTAAACATGATAGCCTGGTTAAAAATAATGTCATGGCACCTTTTTTTGTTGTGATACTACATGTTTGCTATTTTGAGTCTTAAAAGCAAGACCTGCTTACATTTTCCATATGCCATTATACAATTAAAAAGAAAATGAATCAGTGACAGACATCCAGCTCTTTAACAATGAACATACATTAGGGGGTTGTGGTGAGATAAGAGAGTAGAAAGGAGAAATAGGGGAGTAGCAATATAGTCTGGTCAAAGAAATATGAAAAGTGAGAGTTCTTCTTGAGAGGAAAAGCCAAATGATGCCTGGGCTCTGAAGGTCAATTTCTGAGGCAAATATGGGCTTCGTAGCAATGGTTTGTGAGTTTGGGGAAATTTTGTATGTACAGTCAGGTCAGAGAGAAGAGGATCTCAGGTATTGGCATTATGCATCTCATAGATACCAATAAGCTACAGAGTTCAGTGGAGGCATGAAGAAGAGACCATGACTGTGTAGGCGCTGTGCACAGTTCATAGAACAATAGATTTTCAGGAAATATGATAGAATACTGAAGACGAAGTTAGAAAAATATCAAAAGATAGAATAATCTGAGCTCCAAAGAACAACATATAGTGTGTTAGTTTCCTTATCTGTGTGACCTAACGCTTATCTGAACAAGAGACAAAGAATTTGTTTTGGCTCACAGTGACCAGGAGTCAGCACATTATGGAAGATAGGACATTGTAGAACAGAGGAAATCATGACAGGATGTGCAGGAAGCAGAGAGAGGGGACCATACAGGGACTCAGTATAAATTAAAAGGCTTTCACTAACTGACATGTCTTCTCTACCTGGTTCTACCTTCCAAGGCTTCTACAACCTCTTCAAACTACACCACTAGCTGGGAACAGTGTTTAATACATTAGCTTCCAGAAGACATTTCATATTCAAACCCTAACAACGATCCTGTAGTTGATTATACATTAGGAGAAATGTCTTGTGATTATTTTATTAAATTCCTATGAAAATTCTTGAGCAACTCATGAACTTTTAGAAAAGTTGAGACTCTTGGACTTTAAAAATACCTTCGATTAATTGAATAGCAAGTAAAAGAGGATTTATTAGTTTATTTATTTTGGGAGGATGAGGATGGGGAGGGGTGGGTGTTTGTGTATATGACTTGTTTCCTCTTCTGCTCCTTCCTCCATCCCTACCTTCATCCACTTCTTTTCTCATTCTCTTCTTTTTCTTCCCTCATTCCTACACCTTCGTTTCTCTGTTCCTCCCTTCAATCTTGTTTTTCCACTATTTGTATTGTATCACACTATAAATGCATGAATCCTCATTTATTATTTTTGCAACTAGTGTTATATTTTCAGCCCTAATATTTAACATTCACAGCTGCAGATAAAGCTATGGGAAATTTAAAAAAACAAACAAACCAGAAGCCATGTTTTTTATGTCAAAGACATCACAGTATACGACTGACTTTCTTAAATATATGTATACTATAAACATACATGTCACCACTGATTTATGTTCATGCCCCAAGAGCCAAACACAATGAAAAAGTCTGGTTACATAGGTCTGGCTTATATAGTCTTGATTGCTTAAACTTTAATTAAAATGTGACTTCCAGGAGCTTAGTGTGCATGCATCAGCATACTAGATTGTGTATAGATACTCTCCGTGTATGTATTTTTATATATACAAAAACACAAATTTAATTTTAAATGTGTAATTTTAAACTAAACCAAAGAATTCCCTTTCTGCTTTGTGGTTGCTGACTGGGATAGGAAATTGCATTTAGCAAAGCCCTTTTGGCTAAAAATAATGCTGCAGTCTAGATAGGAAACTCCTTTCTTCTTTGATGAAGACAATTTTCCCTTTTTATGAGAAATAAACTATTCTCTAACTCCCTAATGGGACATGAATTAATATAGTAGAACACAGCTTAGCCCCAACAGCTGCGACAAGCACCTGTGCAGTATGTTTTTAATCCTTTTTCACTGCAGTATGATAGAGTAAAAACAGGGGGAAATGCTTAATAGAAACTTCCAACTGAGATGCTTAATGAATTATTAGGAACAGAAATCCTCAGTGGGATTCAACAAGGCCTATTAGGGAATTAGATTTAGGGAGCCAAATATGAAAAGAATACATTTCCCTCAACTTGAGCTAAGACTGGCAGTGGGATCCACTGTGGTCATTTTCTGGTTTCTGTTCAGTCTGTCACACTAGCTTTCCCCAGACGATTTCACCTTCTGCTGTCTCTGATTCACAACCTAGCATGCAAAGGCTTTCATAACCCTGCATTGGCATCGTGTGAGGATCACTAGCTAAGACAGAGCACACAATAGTCTCTGCTCTAGGCCTGTTCCGCATCATTAAGCATTAATGAGGTGTTCTCTAATTGTTTCTAACTCCCAGCTCACAGGCTCTCTATTGCTTGGTACTTCAGTGCAGCTATCCCTGGAAGTCAAGCTAACTCTTTCAACTGTTAAGAAGGCAAGCACATGCTTCCCAGTGGGTTGAATGCTATTAACCTTCTGTGAATAGGAAAGCCGAGGAACATAGGAGAAAGTTCTTGAGCATGGCAATGGAAAAACATCTTCAGCTTTTAGTAGCCCATTCTTTCACTTTAGGTTGGCAACTCCCATCCTCGGCTCTCACCAGAAGGGGAAGACCCATGCCAAATATCAGAAACAGCTTAGCAGCATTCCTGGCTATTTGGAGACTTTTTCAGTGATGAGTGAGTAAATGTTTAAGATTTCCAAGGTAACATTTCTAGGGAAAACTCTAAATAATGTATATGAAGTGAAATTGGGAAATACAGAAAATTCTAAGGAAAATAAAATTAAGCAGCTTATAAAATCACACAGAGATCAAGGCAGTCCACACTCTTGCCACATACACTTTAAAACATGTTTGTGTTCTGTCTATAAAATGAAACTCTCCCATCTGAAATGTAAATAAAGATCAACTTATATGTGTGTATTGGGGGGTAGGAGAACAGTTTTGTTGCTGACTCTAAAGAAAGAAAAATGAAAAGAAAACACACTAATAAAAACTATTGTCACAACTGACAACTTAATAACTGGGAATTATAAGTGAACGATGATATTAGCAGAGTATTCTGCTTCACCCAGGATCTCCCCGATAAGGCCCAAGTGACAAATCTAGCTTAGAATTCAGTTCAAACTTTTATACAAAATATATTTGGGGATTTGAAATCTCCAAATGCAGCAAACAGTTTGTGTTGACCAAGTAGTAAAATAAAATTCAGGAAGGGGTAATGATGAGTTTGCAAAATTCAACAACCTCAGGAGTTATTAGACAGAAGACTTTTCATTTTTAATGAGGGCTGCGGGGGATTTAGTGAACACAAATGAATGGGGTTCTTATTTCAAAAATCAGCTCACATATACATGCAAACATTTAAACTAAGACCAACTTGCAGTAAAGTTTCTTTGGGGTCAGGCCATGTCATACTGCATTTTTTAAGTGCTGTGTACTGAGCCCAGGGCCCCAACCATCCTAAAAGGAAGTGTTTTATAACTAAACTACATCCTCAGCCCCTCAAATTGCATTCAGAAGAAATCATTTATTAACTTCACTGTATAACAAAATAGTGAATACTTGCCATAAGGTTTAGATTCAAAAGAATGGAATACATACTCATTTCACTATCCATTCTATTGTAATTTCACATAGTCATATTTCACCTTACTTTTCATTTCATATAAATGTGCCAGAAAGATACACACACACACAGTGTGTGTGTGTGTGTGTGTGTGTGTGTGTGTGTGTGTGTGTGTGTGTATAATCATAGAGAGACAGAGAGAGAGAGAGAGAGAGAGAGAGAGAGAGGAGGAGGATGACAACGATGAAAGCAATGTACCTGAGTCTTTTATTTGTTCTGTTGTCCCATGGCTCCAAGGGTTGAACACTTATGGAAAGTGTCCAGTGAGAACACATCTTAGTGGCCAAGACTGCTGCCTGGCTAGCACTTCTTTTCGGCTTGTTTTGCACAGTTGAGTGGTTTGTCCTTTGAGTGATGTTGGGGACAAGAGAAAAGAGAGAAATCAGAGTGACAGTTAAGCTCCAGACAAACCCCCCTCACAGAGGGATGTGCCTCAAAACACAAATGTGTGCAACTGACACTTATGCTTCTATGGTTTAAGAATATATATTTACTTAAAGTCACAGGATTCTCAGATCAGCGTGGGAAATTACAGTCCTTTTAATTTTATAGGAAAAGAAAATGGAGCCTGTGTAAGAGAAGGGGAACTCTTAGCTAGAAAGTATCAGGACCAACACTTTTACCCCCTGACTCTCAGTACTCCCAAAACATAGGCTTTTTATATATATCCTCAGTGTTGATACATTGTTTGGTAGTCTTGGATCAAGGCAACAGGACTGCTGAGTAGATCTTTGCTCTAGTTTTTGATTATAGTCTCACTCTTGCTACTGAAGTCACCTTGCAAATGAGAATGGTTGGTTATAAAAGGAGCATTTCAAATGGGAATATGATTTGTTCAATGTATTTTATCATCTTTGTGGTGTATATTTTTCAAAGCCTAGCTTCTGATGATGCTTGATCATTAAACTATCTCTGTATATCTATAAGATCTCTATTCTACAAAATTTAATTTGACTCAATGATTTCCTTGAACATGGAGTAGAAGAGAGCTGTTGGGAAAAATAGGACTGTAGTTAAGTATACTAAACTGTCTACACTAGCAAGATTTAAGACTGATGAGAACATAGAATACCTCTTCCCACAAAAGATATGTGGACATAGTAGGCAAGTATTTCCAGCTGTATTGTCTTGCCTGCCCTTCCATTTAACCCTCTCTGCCTAGGCTGTTTAGATAGGTAAGTGTTAAGAGGCTGCTAACATTACAGCTGGGAAGGATGTTCAATTCAACCCAGATGTAGTAGTTGACACCTTGTCTTAACTTTGTTCTCAGTCTAACACCTCATATATCACGGACCAATGGACCAGTCAAGAATCTCAGACAACAACCTAGGTACCATGAGTAGGTGCTGATTATTAGGGCTAGAATATCTCTAACTGAAGAGAACATTTTGATAATATGTCTCTCAGAACTTCCCCGTAGATTTTTTAAAACCTGATATATTCATTTTGTTACTTACAGGTCCAATTTTAACTTTATATTTTCTTTTGTTTACTAATGTTACACACAACATGAATATTCTATCGTTCTCTAGTCTACACTATTTACAAACCATAGATATTTTATTCTCAGCTATTCTGAAGTACTAATTTATTACAAATATAGGTTTAATGTTATCTTTCTTTAGTAAAAAGAGTAAAAAAGACAAGGTTTTAATACAATTTAAGAAAGCTTCTTTAGTACAAAGAATCCCTTAAGAAGAGTTTCTTGAATCCCCAGGATAATACATGAGAGCCAGTGTGTTAAAAAAAAAAGTTTTCTCATCAAATTGAAATGCAGACAGTAGGAGTTTGGAGTGTGACTAAATGGAAGAGGTAAATCAGGAACAAGAAGCTTAAAAGAGAATTGAAAATAAATAAAATGTCAAAAAGTACAGAGGAAGCTTCTCTCAAGAGAATGAGAATGGACAGATCAATGGAAAAAAGAAGCCACTTGATTTATGAGAAGAGTTTGCCAGAACCAAAGGTGTTCACTTGTAGAGCTGGTAGTACAGCTCTTCAGCAAGAGAACAGCCTAATGAAGGTCCAGATGACATAGAACAAAGTCAGGTATGTGTAGTCCCAAATAATAGAATGTTCTATAAAACCCAGCCAAAATTATTGTTCTCCAGAAACTATTATAAGAGAGATAGAGATTATCCAGGCCATTCAGCCTATCTCTAACCCTGTTAAAATATGGATGAGGAAGTCTCTTACTTTAGATGTGGAATCCCTAAACTAACATTGGTAGTTAGTCTAAATATGATGTTCAAGTTGGAACTCAAGATACTGAAATTTTCCAGAAAAGTGGTGGCTCAGTGGTTAAAGTACTTGCTGCAATGGTATAATGACCAGGACTCAGATCTCCACAACTCATATAATTTCCAGGTGGACATGGAAGCCCATCTGTAATTCTCTTGCTTGAAAGAGTCAGGGCCTCCCTGAAGCAAGCTGGCTATCTAGACTAGCTGAGCCTGTTGGGTTGAATGGGGAAAACTTGTCTCAATAAATGACATGTTATCAACCAAGTAAAAGACTTGACATCAACCTCTGGCCTCCACACGCACACCTATATTAATGAACATGTACCACACCCCAAAATTCCTTTCATGCATACATGCCTACCTACACACATCACACACAATGCACATTTTTTAAAAAAGACAGATAAAAGAAAGAAAACATTTAAACAAAGGACTAGATGAGATGATATATATAATCATGGATCATAGGAGTGAAGATAATTTTGGACAATGGGAATTGCCAGTGTAAAATCTCTAGGTTAGAGAGATCCTCGGAGTATTTAAGGTAAATATGAGGAAGGTAAAGTGGCTACACCAGAAAGGCAATAACCTTGACTACAGAGGATAAGTTTTGTGAGGGAAATAGAACTTGGCCAAACCGTGAAGCATTTTGTAGTCATTAGGGACTTTGACATTTACTCTACAATGAAGAGTTTTGAACAAGAACTAAAATTACCTTGCATATGTAGAAAGAATGACTGGTTAGCTCCCTAATAGAGCAGAGGAAGAGAACAATGGAAACAGAAACAAGAGAAAGGCAATGACCAATAGTCTCCAAGGTGTTCGCCATAGTTTCTTTCCTGACTATATTATGTACATCTTGATTTTCCATAGGAAGAAGGAATGTCCTTTCCTTCCCCTTGAATCTGGGATGGGAATATTGGCTTCTTAGACTATTAAGGTGAGATGAATTTAGAAAGATTCTTAAGAATCCTAGCATCTCTGAACTACATCTCTCAACACATGCTCTCAGGTACTACTGAGCAGAACCTAGGCACTGTTATTTTAAACACAACTGACCAACACATTCTGTTTACATTTGAACCTGATGACAGGCCTATGTACTCTCCACTCATTCTCTAGCGTACATAGTCAGCCAATCTTGTATTATCACATATGATCTGAGTCTTACTGCAGGTAAGTTGTAAATAGAAATACCCGGTAGATATCTAAGCCTAAAGATATATATTAGAGTAAGTTAGAGAATAATCTATATAGCTATCAATAAGTGAGGCATGAGTTATTGCTGAAACTTCTACAAGATAGCAGGAGATTGAGTCAGGTGTCCCAGTGAAACTGAAAGAAAACAAAGATGATCACATGACTGACTCGTAGAAGTGAGGAGAGACTTAAGAATGGTGAATGGTTCCTGGAACTAGGCAGAGAGCTCAGAGCTCAAAAATAACTTGAATTTGAATCTCCATCATCCACAAACAAACAAACAAATAAATAGAAACAGGCATGACTGAATTTCTACCTATAGCTTCAGTACTGTGGAGGGCAGGCCCAGGAGGGCCACTGGATATTTTGGCTACCAGTCTTGCTTCAGGTTAAGTGAGAGACCTTGTCTCTAGGAAATAAGGCAAAGAATGATAGAACAGGACACCTGATGTCCTCCTCTGGCCTTGGCATATGCAAGCTTATGCATCTGTACTCACTCTTACACATGTGCAAAACATACATACATACACACACACACACACACACACACACACACACACACACACAAATACATCAATGACTACAAATGATTAGTTCAATTAGAAAAGCAAGATGTCCTTTTAAATACATTTTTAAAAGATCTGTAGATAGAAAAAGAACGGGAAAGGAACAGACTTTTTAGCAGAGAAATGAGAAATGAATGACAGGATTTGCATGGGATAAGCAAGTAGCAAGAGCAAAAGGAAGACACAGAGGACAGGAAGATTAATGAAAGACTCCTCTGAATCTAATTCTAAAGCAGACCTGGTGTCGTGCAAGTAGTTGCAGAAGGAATGGCAAAAAGAATAAAATGTGTAAGTGGAAAAATTTGAAAAGAGGCACATGACAATGTCAAATGTCAAAGGAACAGTCATGTAATTTGTAAAAACACAGAGAGACCATGTCAAGGTTTCTGTAATTCAAGTTAGATAAATGGAGGCTTCAGCAAAATGAGACTGCTACAAAAGTACACAGAGAACCCTCAGTAATGTGTCTAGAAATAATGGATCAAAAAGAAAAGAATGTGGAATTTGCTCTTTTGTGGAAAAGACACTTGGTCCTGCTAATTCTTTTCAGATTGCATTTTACAATGCTGTTATTTTTTTATTTGTATGTTTTTCTTTGCTGAGAAATGATAGGAAGGAATTTAGATTTTGTTTGTTATTAGGAAGAGGATAAACCTGTCATTTTTTTCTCTTATTTAACAGTGACCAGATTAAAAATTTTGGCTTTATTTGCAGCTCAGAGACTTAAGAACATTCGAGGAAAATCCTCATCTTAACAGATTTTCAGCATAATCACCGCATAGTAGTGACCTAAATAGATTTGTGTAAGCTTTCGTTAAATATCAAAAGTTAATATTCTTTCTGCAAAAAAATAATAATAATCACAAACCTACCTTTGACCTTCTTAATAAGAAGAAAGTAAATATAAGAATTTATAAAAGGTCAATGATTAAAAAAAGTTGTCCCCGAAAGACCTATCATTTCAATAAAGATCAGGGGAAGGAGGGACCCTTGTTTTTCACTTTAAGGTCATCCTGTCTCTTTACCAAGCTTCAGGGACTGAGTTAAGAGGCAGTACAGGAAGTGAAGTGGATTTGATGCTGCTTTGTCAGTTTGCACCAGGGTTTAGCACATCAATTCTGCTGCTTGGAATTCAGTTGGAGTTGAAAACATCCACCTCTGTTTACATCTCAGAGCCCGAGTCACTTCTCATTGCCAGGTCTTAGAGCAGTTTTCTAAGACACAGGTGGCATCAATTAATTTTTCTGTACTCTACCTATCTGTCTTAGAAGCATGATACCTGGACTTACAACTAATTTTTAAACTACAGGTAAACAGTTGGAAATAAGCATTTACCTTAACTCTAAATACCTATGAAATGTACCTGCATATTTGTTGGTATAATGCTTTTATTATGTCCAAGAATAGATGCATTAGGGTAATTATTAGTTTTCAGTGCTAACTAAATGCCAAGTGGTTTGTAAAGAATGTTGTGTTATTCTTTTACCCATGCTCTAGGACATCACACATACTAGGCAGTGCTAGGCCACAGAACCACATTCCCCAGCCTTCCTTTTACTCCTTATTTTGAGACTTAGACTCCCTGGATAGCCTAGGCTGGCCTTGAAATTACTTACAGCCCAGACAGGCCTTGAACTTGTGACCCTCCTCTCTTTGCCTCCAGGAGGATACGATTCCCAGCCTGCACCATGAGGCATAGCTGTTTACAAACAATCTTAACAAGAAAATTATGAAGTAGATGTTGGTATTTCTGGAGAAGCAAACTTGGAAACATTAAGAGACACAGCAAAATTGCACAATAAACTGCAGGGCAAACGGTAAGCCTGATAGCTGATTCTACATATATATCTTCACCAATACACTACATTTCTTGTTTACATGCATAAGGTGAGAAAGAAGATACAATATGTTAGAAAAAAAAAAGTAAGAATGTACAAAAAATAACCCAGACGTTCTAAAATTCCAGAGCGATGTAAAAATTTCATTACAGCTGATAGAAAAGTCCCACTGCTGATTGATTGGAAACGTCAAATGAATCAAAATTCATTCTATTCAGTAGGAAATAAATGTAAACAATATGCAGTACATTCATGTCATGGAACATTATTCAGTAACAAAAAGAGAACAAATTCAGGTTTTCCAAGAGACTCCTCAAATATTACAGGCTATTTATATTGCCCTTGGTTGCTCTACCTCCCAAAGTGGAAGGTAAGTCACTACTGCTGAAGACACCATGCATTTTAGATATATAGGCCCCTGAAGTGGAATCCATGAAACTAGATTTCATGGTACCAGAAGGCACCATGCTACCTTCCAAAAGAAGGGAAGCAATCAACACTCCTACCCAGCTATGACACTTATAAATCTCAATGATAATCACAGCAAGATAAGGGTGCAGTAGTGGCATGTATGTCTTATCTTGGTGGTAACAAGAGCTCTCTAATTGGACTTAAGACTTTCTCAACAAGAAGGAACTCATGCCTGGTACAAGAAACCTAGCCAACTATACCGTGCTGTGCTAGGGAAATGAATCTTGGAGAAGAACACACAACCCATTTTACTAAGACAGTACAATCCCTAATTACATTCTCATAACCACAGATGAGTGTAGTCTTTATCACTCATTAAGAACCCTGCCTCAAACAAAACAAAACAAAACAAAAATAAAACAAACCAAAAACACACACAAAAAAAAAGAAAAGGAAAAATCTTCACTTTGCAACAGAAAGAGCCCCCTTCAGAAACTACAACTAGTCAAAACCATAATCAAAATGCAGAGTTGTGGAGCCCAGTCAAAAAGGATATATCTACAATACAACTTCCATATCTAAGGCTCAGGGATCACTAGAGATGAGGAGATGGAAAGATTGGAAGAGCCAGAGGAACAAGGAGTTTCCTATGATATTGTATCTCCTAGGAATTTCAGAAAGTACTCCAATAAAGTCTAGCCAATATGACTGCCTAAACATGAGATGAACAAGGACAAGGGCAAGAGACAGTCTAATGTGGATGAGGGAAATACCTGGAAATCATAAGCCTACACAGAGAACCACAGGCAACTAAGGATTGTTGAAGGAGAAAAAGTATGTCTTCCCTGGGAAAGAGCACATCCATTTGTTATCCTATACTAAATAGGCATCCCTGAAGATTAATATGTTACTATTTTACTACACAGACTGAGAGGGTGTACTTCTGTGTTTATTACATGTATGTAACAATAATTAATAAAAAAAAGAGTCCATGAATTTGAGAGAGTGCAAGAGGGGTATAAGGGGAGGGGAGAGTTTAGAGGGAGGAAACGGATGAGGAAAATTATGTAATTGTATTATAATCTCAAAAAAATGTTTTAGAAGAGGAGAAATTACTAATATACACATGGTGATAACTAGATCATGAATCAAAAACATTAAACTAGATCAAAGTAGGTATTCGGTTCCATAAAATTATGTCCTCTATGATTCTTGTTCCCAGAGCTCATGATTAAGAGTAGAGATAGATAGATAGATAGATAGATAGATAGATAGATAGATAGATAGATAGACAGACAGATAGACAGACAGATAGATAGATAGACTCTTAGGAATGATGAAATTGTTCTGAATCCTGAACATAGTCCTGGTTACATTGATCTATGTATGCTTTAAATTGTACCATTAATTAATTCACCAAAATAAAAATCAAGTATAATTTAAAAATAAGTAATAATACTAGGGAGAGAAAATAATCCAGACTTAAATAATCAAATATGGTGACTTAGTACTTTTTCTATGGAAACTTGATCAAGTTTCTTTGATTTTCATAGCCTCAGTTTTCTCTCGTCAATTAATAATTAATCAAAATCATTTACCTAGAAGCACATTGGAAGGATGGAGGCACTCATTTCTCTGGTGAACACACAGAGCACTCAATAAATGCTTGTGAGGACTCATCACTGTTCCAAGAGTGATTTGAACACAGCTTCCTTTTCTCTACACCCAGAGACTCTCAATTCTGATACTGTGATGTGGGACCAAGAAGCAGTTTCCTCCAGAAATTGGAGTCAACAGAACCATCCTCCATGGATTCTATTTTATGATATAAATGTTTTCCATAGAAATCTTTTGTCATCACTTAAAGTAAAATTTTGTTAAAATAGTACATGACACATTTTAATCACAGGGCCAGAGAGAAGGCTAAATTCTTTATTTTTTCTCAGCTACTTCTCATTCAACAGCTACTTTTCTTTAATACTAACATCTTTTTGTCCAAAATCTCTACTCTGTCCTTTCAGCCATTTACCCCACTTACTTTTCATCCATGGGATCCAGGACTGATCTCAGTAACTAGTGCTATTGCATGAAACATAAACATCCTGATACTTATGTCCATGAAATATGGACATGAACATCTTGAAAACATGTCCATACAGTAGCATTTCCAAGTCAGGAGGCCATACACTGGGAATCTCTTATACACTTCTATATGCCAGAACTTCTCCTTGCAGTAGGAGGCATTGCTTCTCTTTTATTTAAAGAAAGTCCATAAAGCCTGCAATTTTACCCTCAATATATAGAAAAAGAAACAGATTTAAAGTTCCATTATAGCTAGGTATGATGACTTATAATTGCATCATTCAGACAAGAGTATAATCATAAGTTTAAGGCCAAACTAGAGTACACAGTGAGTTTGAGTCAAGCCGGTGCTACACAGGAAGATTCTGTCACAAACTCCAAATAAAGTAAGCAAGTAAGTCAACAAAAATACAAATACAACAAATACAAAGTAAAGTAAGCAAGTCAACAAATACAACCTGTCACTTTCCCAAGGGAACACCTTATACCTTGTATGTGGAATTTGAAATTAGATGTGGCTCTAAATCAATTTTGTTTTCTTCAAGAATTTTATCAAATATTTTCTTTGAAATTTCACAAAAAATTGAATATATACCAAATTCCTTAATTATTTAATTGAACATTTTAACTTATATCAACATTTTTTAAATGAGAGCTTCCTATTTCCTGAAGATGATGACTTTACTTTTACCAAATTTTACGTGATAGGAAAGGGTGTTTAATGATGTTAAGATATAATTTTCAAATACAAGGTTTGCATTATTTTCTACTTTTGTTCTTTCTGTCCTGCTCCCGTTTCTCTACCCCCAATTATAAATTATTATGTTTATCTTTAATCAGCACCATTTATTAAATCCAAAAGAACATTTTATTATGATACTCTAAGCCATCATGATACCACTGACCCTGCACATATTTTTGAATATAGAAAAATTACAAGATTGTATTCTTCTTAAAGCAATGATACATTTGAGGCCAGCAAAGAAAGAAAAGAGCAATTAGGAATGTATTACGTATTTTTTATTGCTAGTTCATGAAACTGATTAACAGAGATTCTACCACAATAAGGTAAAAGGAGAATTAGTAGTTAGAGATGGTCTGGAGGGAACTTCATCCCTTGCCTTGCTGGGTATAGTGGTTGTTCAGGTCTTCCCCAGATTTCATGCCTGCAGTGAAACTTCTGTCTATGGTACTGCGTGGGGTCAAGTAAAACTCAGAAACTCTAACAACATAATCTGGGGTACTTTGGAAGTTGCTGTTCAGCAACAGGATTCTTCAATGCTGCTTCATGGTACTGACAGGTTTGCTATCAGATCAAAAAATTATATCTTACAACACGCCATAAAATAATATTTAAGTGCAAGGTTTACTGAGAATGCAACAAACACTAGGCACTGTAGCTAGACATTATCTATTGTCATAATTAAAGACTCATAAAACCGTGGTTGTCTCTCATAAGGTTCACATTAAGAGAATCTATTGACCCTTCTGTGCTCATGACAAGTATTCTATATTCCTGCTCCTGGGGAATAACCCCTCCCAGGCAACCTTCACTGCCTTTTGACAAAATGTCTAGATATGTAGTCTACCCTGCTTTATAAATGTTTGCATGCTGCTACTGAAATGAGATGTTGGCTATGCATTCCTTGAAATTTATTCTGGAAGTCTAAAAAGCTTTGTTTGATCATTCTCCAAATGCATTTTTCATTGTTCTGCAAGCTTCTTTCCTTGGATAGTCATTGATGAGATTTGCATTCACAGAAACTCAGCTGACACGCAAACAAAGACGAGGAGAATGCATAGCTTCAAGCAGTACCATCCATAATAACTGACCTTGTACTACGAATTGTGTTGAACAACTGAATTGAAGACTCTAACTAAGAGAAAGTGTTACGGGAGAGTAGGGACCGCATCGTGAGCATGCACAGATGCAGACTCAGAAGAAATCGGGTGTTTTAACATTCATTAGTTTTATAGCCATGAAGGTCATCTGTAAAATTTCATTTATTAGAGCAGACTGCAATTAGAATTTAGATAATAAACCCGCCCATCAAACGCCAGAATAAACACATTAAGCTACCATACACAGCAACAACTTCAGACCTTTTTTTTTTTTTTTTTTTTTTTTTGGAACAAACACTAATAAAACCAAATCATGGTAGCAAAGTAGACAAATACAATGTTATCAGTATCAGTGTTCTCCACAGTAAACCTGGTTAATCTGGATCAGCAATAACGATGGCTTTCAAATAGAATGGTTAGAGTAACATGACAGCAGTACTATGCTGTGTAATTATATGATTCTGGGCCTGAAGACAATGAGGTCTAAAAAACTTCCCCAGTAACACTCCAGAGAACATTTGAAATGTAATTCAGAGTACAGTTTGAAGGAGAAAAACTATCTCTTCCATAGCTTCATCTATAGTCCTTGCAAAACACCTGTCATTCAATCAGAAATACCATAGACTCTAATGAATAAATGATTTTGACCTCTTGAAAAGTACAGATAACAATACTTACTGTACAAAAGTTGCAGATTTGAGATGTATGCTTTGTGTTTACTGTGCAGACAGGGAACTTGTGAAACAGTAGTTATAGATCAATTTGCATTTTGTTCCCATTGTGTTGTAATTGGTTTGCTAGGCACCTTAGCTACAAAGGTGAATCACATTTCCTACATATGCTAGGAAAGCATGTGTACAACCAAACACTGATTTTATCACACTATAATTAATTTTAAAGTGCAGATTCTATGGCACTGAGTCAATGCATTAAATTAACTCATGGCTATTACATTATTAAGGAAAACCTTATTTGGTAAAGCTAATGAATTCTAAATTTCAATAGCTTTGAGTGCAGGTGTTCCCAGATGGCAGAAAGATGGTTTTCCTCTATGTATTATTCAGCCATCTGCTTCCTCAGACTTCCTCTGGGCTCTTTCTCTGTACTCAGTTGGAGGATATGGAAATAATGCAGGACACAGACACTATAAACCACCCTTACTTTAAAGTAATAAACCTCATTTCTGTTCACAGGCCTCAGCAAAAGCTAGTAAAAGAATTTGACCTAAATGGCATAAAACCTTTAAAGTGTATTCTTGTCTGGGAAACTGGAAATTCAGAACATGCGTATAACTAGTCTGTCCACAGGTATCCACAGAAAACCAACACCAGGTGACAGGAAGATTCAGGAGGGACTTTTACAGAAACAGTGGTTAAAAATGCTGATACTTCAGTCACAACCAGGCATTACCCAGGAGGATAAGCAAGAAAGGGACATGAGTAAAGTGAACAATGTATGAAATAACCTGCCGGTTTGAGAGAGCAGAGATAAACATGGGTCAGGGCATTCCATCTCACTTCTACAGTAACTGTGTGACAGTGATGGAGAAGGAAGTGAGCAGGGCCGATAGGAGGAAGAAGATGAAGAATTTTAATGCCGCTGTTCTGCTGTTCTTTCTCCCTCTCCCTAGTTCCCTTCATACTCTCATTGACTGGGTCCAGGTCCTCACAAACTATTGTTCTCATTCTTGCTCATTCATGAGGATAATCTCTCTGCTAGACAGGGCCACTAAAGGGAAATCTCTCCTATTGAACGACTGACCTTTTAATTCTCCCAATTGACTGTGTAGATAAAGCCTGGTCATGTGTCTCAGCCAATTGGCCTCTATTGAGAAAAGCAGGGCATGGTTCTCTCACTAACACAGACATAACTCGAGTGCTCCAAGGACATTTGCAAGGACCGTTTAAACAGCATCTACTAATGAACTGCCTTTTGAAATGAGGCAGTTTGAGGTATTGTGTCCCGGTATTGTGTTTCCTCATCGATAACCTTCAGTTGGGAGAGTGCAATCCCCAGTGACAGCAATATGTTCATTTATTTTTAATATTCCATGACCTACTCAGGGTTATGGCCTCATTAAAAAACGATTGATGTCTCTGACATAAGCCTGTGAAGTGCCCTTGTTGTCTGCATTTATACATGATGAAGAAAAAAAATGAAAAGAGTTGCCCTAGATCTTACAAACAATGTAACAAAACCTGACAAGAGTAATTGTTTGCTACTTTGGGGACATACAAAAATAGATAACCAATCAAACAAGGTCAGTGTATTTTGCTTCTATATATTGTTAGAAGATACGCTATTTTTAAAGTTTTAAATTGCTAATGTTAGTGGGGCAAAATCTGGCTCACTTACTAATTTCACTTAATTAATTTTCTCCAGAAAAGGAAGGTATTAAAACATGTAGAGTCTTATTAACTTCAGTTTATCTATGTAAATCCCTCAAATGATGCCCCCTTTCAAATATCTCTATAAATACTGTATTGGGAAAACTCAGGAATAATGTGTTAAGTCAGTATGGTCCAGGCAAATTCTAAACATTAGCAGCTGTCAAGAAATGTGACTATTTCTCAACTGAAATTTGAAAATACATAGACAAAGGTACTGCTTTAGGCAAACATGATTTCATGCTCACTGATTGTTGATAACTGATATTTATAATGAGTTTTTCTGGAAGCACAGCTTTGTCCTATAGAGTCTTCTGATTGATAGGGGAAAGAATGCATCACGCTAAGCAAGATTTAGCTAATAAATTCTTAATTGATAAGGGGATTAAATGTTAGGAAACTAGATGCCAGCATTTTCTGAAAATGTTATCCTCAGAAACAACTGAATTATTTCCTCATTTTTCAAAGAATGGGGCAAGGGTTAGGCAGCTAAGATGAACAGCCAAGGGCCCTGCCTTTGAAACAGATGAGAATAGAAAAGTTGAAAAGATAAGACAATAGGTACAAGCAATCCACTGTAACAGCACAACTCTAAAAGAAAAGGATGGTTGGTCACCTGAGACAAGCAAGGAAACAAACGTTCTTGAGAATTTAATTATATGTAAGTATCGGGTAGAATCACAGATCTACTAGGTCACCAACACCAGAGTTGTATGATCTTGAAAAACTTCTTTATTATAAAGTTTGTGTGTGAGATGCATTGATGTAAGTGTATGCACCACGGCCTTTGTGTGGAAGTCAGAGAACAGCTATTTGGCGTTGGTTCTCTTTCTACCTTCACATGGGTTCCTAGGAGCAAACAAAAGCCCCTAAACTTGTATGACAAATGCCTGTAAGTGCTGACCTATCTTGTATCTGAGTGATACGATCTTTTCCAACCTTACGTAGTTGTGTAAGTACTGAGAAGAATAGTCTATTCAAATGGCCCAAATGATACATGGTTGATGATGGTTTAAGAAATACTAGTCCATCGTTACAGGATGTTAATAATAGACATGGGTAGCATTCCAGACATGTAATATTCACATTGAGCCTCTCTGAAAAATATGAATTATATTGATAAAGAGGGAAAGAATAATATTCTAGGCAAGAGAAAAATGCAAAAATATAAAATCATACAAGACATATCTCAAATAAATATTTTCATTGCTTCTTGCAAGCACTAATATATTACATTTCCATTTTAAAAAGGGGTATGAGAAAATGAAAGTGTTTTGGTTATTATTTATATATCATAGAACATCCTCAGGTCAAGGATATTCTGTGTTACAGGTAAGTATACTGAGACTCTGCAACAGGTGGATTGTCATAATTGTAAGTGACATGAAAGATTCAGGTACATTTAATCTTTCTTCAAAAGCCTATGTCATTTCACCTCACCCAAGCATGAATTGCTAATTAATTCTATATTAAATGCTATAATTTTTAACAGCAAATTTTATAACAGTAGTTTATAGCAGTAAAAATGAAAAGTTCCTACAAAAAATACTCAACCTGATGGTTTAAATTCCTTGACATTTTTTTACTTAATACTCATCAGCAATGAGGAATAAGTATCCCTGTGTTGAAAGTAAAACCCAGAGAGAAAACAATAAGATAATCTAAAATGAGAAATGTAAAGCTTTGAGGCTTTGAGATAGGAAACGGTAAAGGTAAGAATTGACGTGGTCCATCTGGGCTGCTGCAGCAAAGTCACCACAGCTGGGTGGCTTTCACACAACAAAACTTCAGTTTTCATACTTAACGCGGAAGTTCCAAGCTTAAGAAATCAGTAAATTTGATGTCTAGTGGTGACTTTCATCCTTATCAATGGAACCATATTGCTGTGTCCTCACATATAAGAAAAAGCAAGAAAGCTTTGTGGGGTCTCTTCAACAATTACATTAATTTAATTCTAGGCAGTTCTGTACTCATAACCTATTCATCTCTCAAAATCTCCAACTCACACCACCACCATGTCCAGGGTTAGCAATTGTCACCATGAATTTGGGAGGAACGTAGATAGACACTTTGTAGAATGAATTGATCCCAATTCTATTGGATTCTAAACCCTCTTTCTCTTCTATACATGCAATCAACACTGTCAAAACTTGTCCCTCATGAGGAGTGACTGAGTCTAGACACATCTGGGAGTCCTTGAGCTCTTTTATAGTACACAATGTATCCACAACTTTTCATTGCCTTCTTTGTAAGAAGAAACTTATTTTTCACTCTAACCAAAAACTGAGTTACAAGTTACACTGTGAGGTCAGCCCTTTAATGTCATGGAAGGAGCTGGGTCACAGGATGCTGGGATATTGAAGAGATTGCAGAGTCCTAGGCAGATATGTCAGACTTTATTCACCAGTACACAGGCTGCCAGGCATCCAAACACCTGCTGACACACATAGCAGACAAAGATACACATGTAGACCAGCCTACGGGCCTACAGACACATATACACAAGCAGACTGCAAAGAAAGGGTGAGGAACATAGACCTCTGACTCAAAGCCATATTTATACCGAACCCACACAAAAGTGAAATTCTTAAGAAACTGGTTACATGAGAGATGACATCACTGTCTGCTTTTGTTTTCCCTAGACATCCAACGATAGCCATTTTGTGCTCATTCATAGCCTTCCAGATTCAAATGTGAACTATGTTTTAGCTGATTCATATGGAATATGTTTACTAATGTCATATTGTTTAAACATAAACTGACCCTTATGTTCTTCTATTTCCATGAAACACTGAGAGAAGAGAGGGGAAGCAAAGGAGGGGAGCAAGAGAGAGCCAAGGCAGAAACCAAAAGAGGAGCCAAGAAAGGAAAAATGAATCAAGGAGAGAGAGGGAGGGAAAGGGAGAGGGAGAAGGAGAGGGAGAGGGTGAGAGAGAGAGGGGGAGGGAGAGAAAGAGAGAGAGAGGGAGGGAGAGGGAGAGAGAAGCCAGGGGAGGGAGGAACAAGAGAAAAAGAAGAACCAAGAGAACACATGGCTGAAATGGCAGGTCTACATAGAAGAGAGAAGCTGGAGAAAGGAAAGTGAAGTCCCTGGGCTGAAAAGGGTTAGGGTTAGGGTAGGGGGCAAGGTGAGAAGAGCTGAGAGGAGCCATGACTCTGTAATGGGTATTTACAATATCGAGAGAGGCTAAAGGCCAGAGTGTGCTCTCAAGTGCTAACAGGCACCACAGATAGCCATTTGCTCTGGGTTCCTTTGGGAACTGACAATTACACAACTGCCTGTCTTACATTCAAGTACTAACTGTCTCCACCTTCATGCTGAAGCAGTACCTAAGAAAATGCTTCTGTGAGACTATTTTACCCCCAATGAAATAGGAAGTTAAACAAAATAGTCTCCAAATGACACTTCAAATAAGGTATTCTTTCTTCTGTAAAGTGACTACTGAGTTCCAATTTATCAGCAACACCATAAATGGGCTTGAAAAGAAGACATAAAGCAAAGAGTAATGCAAGCCTAGAGCAGTGATTCTCAACCTGTGCATTGAGAGCCCTTTGGGATTGAATGACCCTTTCACAGGGCATTCCTAAGACTATCTGCATATCAGATATTTACATTATAATTCACAATAGTAGCAAAATCACATGCATGAAGTAGCCAAGAAAATAGCATCATGTTTGAGTGTCACCACAACATAAGGAACTGTATTAAAGGGTTACCACATTGGGAAAGTTGAGAACCACTGGCCTAGAGGTTTCCATGAGCATCACCTGAGGAAGTTGGTTCTGAGGTCAGGGAAGGATGGCAGTAATGGAGTCTATACGTGGCCCAGCAGGGAGCATTGGCAGTAGCCCCATCTTTTCCTCCCATCTCTATTTCTGGACTGGATCCAGAAGGCACTGCTCATTCTGGGGAGGGTCTTCCCCTTCAGTTAATCCCTCTAGAAAGCACACTCAGGGATCTGCACAGAGGCTTACTTATCTCTTAGTTGATCTCAGAGCCACTTGGGTTGACATCTAAGATTATCCATCACATGGTGTACCCCAGAAAGTGAAGTACTGGACGAAGTGTATACCCACTCTCTCTTTCATCCTCTGCCTATTTATATTTGAGCCACCCCATGTGATTTATCATTCAAATGCATCACTTCCCTCTCTTATCACCTTGGACACTCGAAGCTTGGATGAGGACTAATGTCTGCAAAGAGGAGATGGATTGTGGAAAATACTCTAAAGTATTGTAAGAATACTTTAGAGGGCTACAATGAGGGCTACAAAACAGATAACAAACCATGTAAGCTTTTGACATCCTAACCAGACGAAGGAATACTCAACAGCCCAGCTGAGATCTCAGACCTACAAAACTCCTCTGCCAATTCCCAGGCATCTTCCCAGGGAGCCACGCTGTTCTCATCAGCATGCTCCATAAATTTTGCAGTAGGATGCAAACCGCTGGCTTGAAGCTGACACTGATTGAAAAACCTCGCCCCGGGCCAACTGCTCTGAGGAGAGAAGCTGGGGGTTCAGAAGGAAACACCAGGGTCTGTTGTTCAGCAGATTTGTCAGCGTTTAGAGATCACAGAAGAGACAGAGCACACCAAGGGAAGGCTACTGCCCTGAGGGGAAATATTGTGTGGTTGTAATTTTTTTCTTTGATTTTTTTTCTTTTTTAACTTTGGTCAAGGGGAAAAAAAAAAAACATAAAATTCAGTATTGAGCCATTTCCTTCCTGGTAGTTACAAAAGTCAGTTGTGATTTTGTATATTGGCTTTTTGTTCATGGTAGTGTTCTGTTTTGTTTTCTTTTGTTCCTCCCAGTGAACTTGCTTCTACCTACCATCAAGCAATAGAGGGTGACCTAGGCTACAGAAGCCTGGTTTTCTCTCATTAGAGAGTAGCCACAGGCTCTTTAAACTAATAAAGCTGAAGAGAAATCACAGATAAAACAAGATAGAATATTCAGGTGCAGATGACAAGAGAGTGCCTCAGGGGAGTTATGTTAATAATTATAGAGCTAGAGTTAGGAATGAGATCTCTGAAGAAAGGCACTTTATGATGTATTTACAGCCTTTGCAAAATAGTCTGCATACTAATGCCAATTTTAAAGTTTTCCGTTCTTCCCCCATAAACAGAGAGCAGTTTTCCCGAGGAAATTATTCGAAACGCCAAAAAAGTAAACACTTTCTCTCATTTTTACAACAGGAAGAAAAGGAAATAACATGTGTATCATTGGCCTGCTGGAGACCCTAGAGGGCGTGATTTCCGACCCATAAGGCAATTTTCCTTGATCTATTAGGAATAAGCATCTAATTTATCTTCCTCCAGCTTCTCTCTCAATCCTGTTTCCGAATTCCAAGACGTTTTTTCTTTACATATGTCTCTGTTGGTTTGTTTCTGTTTCTGGTTTTGTTTTTATCATGCTCTGAACTACCTTCCCAGGGATTATCAGTTGTCCCTCGGTGTGTATGAATGTATGACTGTATGTGTGTATGTATTATGTTCCACTGTCTATATGTGTGTTTGCATACATTTACATATGTTGTAAATAAAAAATAATAAATTCAAGAGACTAATAACAACAAGGCAGCTTTTAATATATAATTCTGCAGAAAGTGTCTCCAGCATAGAGAAAACATGAAAAAAGCTTCTACGCTGATTTGTGCCAGAGAGAGTATGGCTTTGTAAAGTCCTCCCATTGTGAGAAACCCCAGTCATTTTCACCTATGGATGGGTGCTTGCATCCCACCCAATGTCCTCATTTCATTGGCCTAAGGACAAAGCCTTATCCAATGAACAATTCAGGGCTTCATACTACCCTGCTTCTTCCCAATTCTAGGCTTAGTGTCTCATAGAGGACCTCCAGTAACTGTCTAACACTCAGAGTCCTGTGACAAACAGGTGCCAGCAGCCAGCTAGAAAAGTGGGGCCTAGCACTTCCTGTAACTCTGATGAATTCTAAGCATACCTCATACTGAAAATGAAACATAGCAATCTATTTCTTCTACATATATATCTATAGATGTCTATTTATAATAATACAAGTTGTGTGTGTGTGTGTGTGTGTGTGTGTGTGTGTGTGTGTGTGTATTACCCACCTTTTCTCTGTATTTATGGGCTCCATGTTGGCTGATTCAACTCACCCGAGATCAAAAGAATTATCATAAAAATGCATCTGTAGTGAATAAAATGTTTCCTTAAGATTATCCCTTAAGCAATGCAACATGATAAGTATTTCCACATCATTTACAGTGGGGTAGAGATTAGGAGCAATCAGAGATATTTTAAAATACACAGGAGGATATATAGAGGCACTATGTAAAAATGCAGCATTTTGCACAAAAGATTGAACACTTGCAGACTTGGGTATCCCTGGAGGTCCTGGAATCAATTTCTCCTGGACACTTAGGGTACAGTGTACTTCATTTTTGTTTTTATTTATTCAGATTATAATATATTTTGTGGCACTCATGGGAAATGTTTATTGACTAGTAATGATGTAAAAATGAATAAAACTGATTCCTGTTTTTGTCAAATTACAGCAGAGGAAAACATGCATGAATCTATAGTACTGAAGCATTACAGCATTAAAGTCCAGTACATCACAGGTCATACAAACCTATCTTTGAACATTTTGATTTTCTCTTGCTAAGTATGCAGACCATCCTTAAATAGCTTAAGTTTCAGAATCTGACTTCTTCATGAGTAAAACTGAGACACTAACATCTATCAAATATATTCCAAAACAGGAGAAAAAGTCTGACATAGTTAAGTGCACCTGAAATACAACACTGCACATAGAGACAGAAAGTTCATGAATTCCAGGCTAGCTTGGACTATATAGTGAGGTTTTGTCTCAAAAAGAAATACAAATTTTGCACTCTGACAAAGGAAGTAGGTAGGCTAACTGCAGATAGTCACCTCTCCCTCTATTCCCCCAAATCCAACCCTCTGTCTCCTCCTAGCTCTGTAGCAGATCACCTACTGCAGCCTCCCTTCCAACCCTGCCCCCATCTCCAGTGGACCACACAGATTTTCTCCAAACTTCCCTTTCCTCATGCATTTCTTTATTCAGGCCCCCAAATCCAGCACGCATTCCCTGGGAACCCACATGCCACTCCTGCCAGGGAGCTGGTAGGATAACTGCAGATGTTCACTTCTCCCACCAAATCCAATTCCCCAGTCTCATCTGGAGCTCTGGTGCAGCCCACCTGCTGCTACCTCTCTTCCTCACAGCTTTATCCCACTCCCAATTCCAGTAGGCATTCCCTGGGAACCCTTAGGCCACTCAGGCTCTATAGCAGAACACCTATTATGGTCTTCCCCTTTCTCTTTGACTCCCGTATCTGGTGGATCCTGTAGACCTTCTCTTCCAACTTTCTCTTCACAACCACTCATCCCATTATCATAGCCTTCAACACCAGCAGGTGTTCCCTGGGAATGTGCAAACCACTCCAGCCATGGAAGCAGGTCCCTAACTGTGGATCTTCACAGTTTCCTCCTCCCCTTCAAATCCAACCACACAGTCTCAGCCCCATTTCTGTAGCAGGCTACCTGCTGTAGCCACCCACTCTTTTCTGACTTCATCTCCGACATATCACACAGACCTTCTCCTCCATCCTTCCTCCCAGCTCATCCTGTTATCCCAGGTAACAACTCCAGCAGGATTTCTCTGGGAACCCACCAGACACACCTGACAGAGAAGCAGGGAGGCCATCAAAGCAGATAGGCAAGTTTCAGATCTTCATTCTCCCTCCTCTCCTCCATATCTAAACCCTAGTCTCATCCTCATCTCTGTAGCAGACTACCTGTTGTGGCCTCTTCTTACTCTCTGCTCCTATTCCCAGGAGAACCTACTTTGGTGGCTCACCAAAGATGACATGGAAGCATTTTTATAGATGTAAACCATGCCAGACCTCAGCAGAGGGAAATACCTGTCATGGCAAGTGCCATACTGGACATACTGGAAATCTCAGGGTTTTTATTGATACCTAAACTCCTCAGGTGTTCTATTGATAGCAAATGAAGATCATGAGCAACCAAACACCCCCACATAAAGTTAACACCTGCAGATCATACAAAATTCCCAGGCCTAGGCAGCCCTTTACCCAGCAGTGCACAAAACAATCAGTTTAAACATAACTAAAAATGAACTTCCACAACAGAACACTCTGCTTTTTCCCTCTCATGGAGCACTTCAGCCTTCCCTCCCAAACTATCTCCATTCCTGTCAGTTCCCAATACTGAGAAACACATTTTCATGACACCCACAGTGGCCACACCTATCAGGATCCTAAAAAAATTCCTGCCAGGCGACACACAGTCACCACACTCTCCTAAGAATCAGAGAGGGCAACAGACTCCTAGAAACAAAGCATCAGATACCAGCACTGAGAATTACAATCTTCCCAAACCCAGAGGTCAAGATCAGAGTTTAAAAACACGATGAAGAATAGTAGGACAAAATGTCTACAGGAGCCCAGCAACACTACCACAGCAGTCCCTGAGCATTGCAGCATAGCTAAAGCACTAGACAAAGACCTTAAAATAGGCTTTATGAATATGATAGCAGTTGTTAAAGAGAATGTGAATAAATACCTTAAAGAAATCTGTGAAAACACAAACAAACAATAGAAGAAAATGAATAAAATAGTTAAGGAATGGAAGTTGAAATAGTACAAATAAAGAAAATCCAAACTGAGAGAATACTGGAAATCTAATTTTTAGAAGCCTAAACAAGAGCCTAAGAGGTATACTTTACCAACATAATGGATAGAAGAGGAAATCTCAGACATTGAAGACACAATAAAAGAAATGGACACCTTAGTCAAAGAAAATATTAAATCTACAAAACTCCTAATGGAAAACATCCAACATATCATGGATACTATGAAAAGACCAAATCTAAGAAGAACAGGAAAAGAAACAGAAGAAGAAACCAAGCTCAAAGGTCCAGAAAACAAAAGCATAGAAGAAAATCTCCTAACCTAAATGAGATGTCTAAAAAGATACAAGAAGTATCTGGAACACCAAATAGACTGGAAAAGAAAAGAAATTCCCTTCTGCACATAATAATCAACACACAAAAACATACAAAACAGTGAAAGAACATTAAAATTTGCAAGGAGAAAAGACGAAGTAGCATATAAAGGCAGACATATTGAAAATTTCAAATACCAGAAGAGTCTGGGCAAATGTGCTACACACTCTAAGAGACCACAGATGCTAGCCCAGAATACTATAACTAGAAAAACTTTAATTACAATAGATGGAAAAAATAAGACATTCCATGATAAAACCAAATGTAAGCATTATCTATCTACAAACCCAGCCCTAGGAAGAAAACTCCAACATAAAGAGGTTAACCACAACCAACAAAACACAAGAAGTAAATAATCACAAACCAGAAACTTAAAAGGGGAAATACATATACACATACCACCACAAGAACAACAACAAAATAACAGGGATGAACAAATAAATATCTCTTATTCCCTTATTGATATCTTTCAATATCGATGGTCTCAATTAAAAAAAAAAGAAAAAGAAAAAGAAAAAAAGAAAAAAAAATCACAGACTAATAGAAGTTATGGGAAAACAGAATTCATCCTTCTACTGCATCCAAGAAACACATCTCAACATCAAGGATAGATACCACTTCAGGGCAAAAGAATTGAAAAAGATAGTCCAAGCAAATGGACATAAGAAGCAAGCCAATGTGTCCATTTTAATATCCTACAAAATGGATTTCAAACCAAAACTAAGAAGAGATTGGGAAGGACCCTAAAAACTCATCAAAAACAAAACTCCTCCAAGATGACATTATAATTATTAACATCTGTGCACTAAACACAAGAGCAACCAAGTTCATAAGCAAAACAAAAAAAAAAAAAAACAAAAAACAAAAACATGACTACAGCTTACATTACACATCGATCCTTACACACCATTAGTGGGAGACTTCAGTATGCCACTCTCACCAATAACAAGTCATCCAGACAAAAACTAAACAAGGAAATGCTGCCACTTACTGAAGTTAAAACCAAATGAGCCTAACACCTAACAGATATTTATAGAACATTTCACCCAAACACAAAATAGTATACTTCTGTGTCAGTACCTCATGGAATGTTCTCCAAAATTGACTAAATAAGTGGATACAAAACAAGTCTCAACATATGAAAGAAAATTAAAATATCCCCCTGCATCCTATCTGACAAGCATGGATTAAAGCTGAATATCAACACCAACAGAAATAACAGAAAGCTTACAAACTCATGGAAACTGAACAAATCACTACTAAATGAAAAATGCATCAAGGAAGAAATTAAAGACAATTTAGAACTGAATGAAAATGAATATACAATATAGACAAATTTAGAGAACACAATGAAGGTGGTTCTCAGAGGCAAGTTCATAGTACTAGTCATTGTTTAATTTTGAAATAATTCAGCATAATTATGTTTATAAGTCAGACTATCAACCTAATGTGACCTCCTTTAGGAAAATGGTCAGACACTGTTAGAACAAGCATTAAAATCAACAGTTAATGAATAGACCTAATGAAACTTAGATGTTTCAACTTGGCAAAGGCCACTGTCATTCAGACAAAGCAGCAGACTAAAGAATGGGAAAAGATTTTATTAACTACACATCCAATAGAAGGTTAATATTAAAAATATATAGAACTCAAAATACTAGGTATCAAAAATAACCCAATTAAAATGGGGTATAGGTCTAAATAAATAATTATCAAAAGAAGAAACTAAAGTAGTTGAGAAACACTTAAATGTTCAACATCCTTTTTCATAACTACTTTGTAGCAGTGATCTCATTACTACCTTTATCAAAACTACTTTGAGATTTCATCTTATTCCTGTCAGAATGGTTAACATCAATAAAGCAAGTGACAGCTCATGCTGGCAGTGATGTAGAGCAAAGCGAACACTCCTTCATTGGTTGTGGGTGTGAAAACTTGTACAGACACTATGTAAATCAGAATGGCAGTTCCCCAGGATGATGGTAATGAATTTACTCAAAACCCAGCAGCACCACTCTTGGGCATATACCCAAAGGTCACTTCATCCTACCATAGAGACACTTGTTCAAGCCACTAATTGGAAACAACATAGATGTTCCTCAGTGGAAGAATGGATTTTTAAAAATGTGATACATTTCTACAATGGAGTATTACTCTTCCATCGGGAAAAAAAAAAAAGAAAAGAAATTACAAAATTCTCAGGTAAATGGATAGAACTAGAAAAAGTCATCTTGAGAGAGGTAACTCAAACCTGGAAAGAAAAAATTGTATTATTCACTTCTATGTGAATATTAGATGTCAAATCAATGATAACAAAGCAGCAATCCACAGGGTCATAGAGGTTAGATAAAGAGTAAGAGACTTGAGTAGAAAATGGATTTCCCTAGGAAAGGAAAACAGATTAGATAGTTATGGATAGATAGCAGGAGGAGTTGTAACAAGAGAATCTAGTGAATAGGGACAAGGAAAAGTGGGGTGAGGGAGGGAATACAAGGAGAGACAACTAAAATTAAGGGCCACTAGAAAGGGAATATGGAAACCTAATACAGTAGAAACTTCCTAAATTATATATACACATGAAGGCAATCTAAATGAAATTGCCAAATAATGGGGGAGGCAGAGCCCCAACTGACTATCTCTTGTCACCAGATGAAGCTTCTAGTACTGATATTGGGTTAAATCTCATTGAATTTTTATCCTAAGTGTTTCTTTGGGATCTCCTCCAAAGAACCCAGGCTGTTGCCAATACTACAGGTTGCTCTCCACAAACTGTCAGCAAGTCCCAATTGCTAAAGACAATACCTACACAACTATTAAACATGGAGAAGTAGAATTCTCTTCACTTCTACATGCCAACATCTTTAGTAGAAGATACTATGCATGCTACTAAAGAAGAAACATAAACATCAACCCTTCCAAAAACCTTTGGTTCTACACTGCTGTCCTTCTTTTTTTGCAAGAAATGCTTGGGCAATAGTGGCAGTTCGTGGGAGTAACGAATCAATATTTGATTTGACTTAAGGTCCACTCCATGAGATAGAACCCACACTAGAGAGATAGTGCTTATAAAACCAAGAACATGGGATTTGATAGCCCAGGGACCTATGATAAAATCAAATGCTATTGTTCTAAAAATTAAGTAGCAATAAAGTGACTCCCAATGACATTCTGCTGTACTCATAGTTCAGTGTTTTGCTCAGCCATCATCAGAGAAGCTTCCTCCTACAGCAGATGGGAACAAATACATATACCCAAAGCAAGACATTATGAAGACAATGAGAGACTGTGGAACACTCAACACTCAATCCTAACCAGAATGTCTCTATCAAATCTCTCTGCTCAAAATTCAGGGAACCCTAGGAAGAGGAAGTGGAAGGAGTGTAAGAGCCAGAGGGGATGGAGGACTTCAAGTAAATAAGGTCCTCTAATCAACATTATTGACAAACATATGAAGGCACAGAGACTTGGGCTTAGAGAGGTCTACACCAAAACCATATAGGGCTATAGAGCTGAAAGGAGAAGTGAACACAGGCTCTAATTCCTAAATCAGGAATTCAATTGTTTCAATCAAAAACAATTTCTGATTGAAAACCACTTGCAAAATAAATTTTAGTGTTCTCCAGTGGGGACTCTCCTAAGGCTAGGTTTCATGACCAGAAGTATACAGCCAACAATAATGAACTCAATGTTATGATTGGAGGTTCTTTGTCTCATAATGTTGTGTCAGGGCTCTTCCTTTTTTAAATTTTGCCTTATATTTATTTTTATTTACTTTATTTTATTTTTATATTTTTTATTATCTCTTTTTACCCTATAGGTTCTTTGTGTATATATTATGGCTTAGAGGTTAGCATTTTTATGGGATTCCTGAGTGTGTAAATGAGTGGGCGTCTGTTTCTTGTGCCTTCTCTTAGGCTCTATTGCTTTTGTTTGTTTTGTTCAACTCTGATGTGTTAGGTTTTGTTTTATCTTTTTGTGTATTATTATCCAAAGAAGCCTCTTTGTTTTCTAAGGAGAGATGGAAAGGGAGGAGAGGTGGTGAGGAGCTCGGAGGAGTAGAGGGAGGGGAAATCACATCAGGACATAGTACGTGAGAAATAAATCTATCTTCCAAAAATAAAAACGATAAATATAAATTTTAATGAATTATGAACTTAAAAGCACAAATAATACTAAAATATGTATGTGTGTTTAAGGCACACTCCATGATTCAAATATGGCAAACAAATAAATATGGTACCTAATAAACTGCTTAATACTAAGCATTGGAGTATTAAAGCAAATAAAATGTGAGAAACATAAAATTAATTGTCCCAGGAGAACAGAGGATGGACTCGGCCAAGATATACTAAGATTGACTAGCTTGAGGGAAGTATAAATGTGGACATCAAAGGTATTACTGAAGTGCTGAACATGGCAGTGTCTTTCTCAGGTCAAAGGACCTGAGAAAATTTTGATGTGTTGTTAATTATTCTCCAGTTCTTTCTCTGTGTATTGTTTGTTTGCTTATTCTGTTTTGTTTGAGACAAGGTCTCACTATGGAGATCTGGCTGATCATATACTCCCTATGAATCCCAGGATGGCTTCAATTCCATAATTCTCCTGCTCTAATCTCTAAACTCTGGAGTTATGGGTGTATACCACCATGCCTTACTTTCTGGTTATGGCTACCCTTGGACTGTACTGCACCTCAGTTGGATGAAATTAGGCTTCACCTAGTGACTTGCTTTGGTCATTGGAATGTAGACAGAAGGTCAGTAGCCTGTGGCATCTAAAACTATAATATCTCTCCCTTATTTGGTCTTAGAATTATATACTCCATAGATTCACAATGAGAAGCAACTCCTTACAGTGAATCCTATGGGCCTTGACGAGGGTGGGCATGCCATAAATCTAAATCCAATCCCCAGACTAGGGAGTAACCCATCTCAGTCCAAAGTAAGCCTTCTGCGCTAACTTGCAGACCTATAAACAAGGTCATTAATACAATGAAACAGAAATGACATTTAAATATCTGCTTATAACTTGTTCTCAAGGCGCAAGCATCTCCTTAACTCAGATTCTCTCAGCCGCCACAGTACTACTCAATGAATACTTTCATTTCTTTACTTTTGTAGTCTTAGTCATTTGTGTTTTCTATTATCCGTTTCCCATGGAATCCCAGCACATTTATATTTCTGCAGAGATACTTTTAATCTTAATCATCTTTTTAGATATAGTGGTAGAATAATGAAACAGCATGCTGGAACAAGAATTATTGTATAGAGGAAATGATCATTTCATTAAAGATTTAGAAATTAATGAATTAATTAATAGATGATGGAATACATTTCATGCCTAGATATGGTAAATTTACTTCTACCAAGTAAGAATCTTGAAACCAGGTTTCATTGATGAGCAACTTTTAGAATGGATTGCAGAGCATGGGAAATATAAATATTTTAAATGCATTTAAATGGAGACTAGATTGAAGAATAATGTGAGTAAAAAACAGGAAATAGTAATCTGGTTAAAGCAAAAGAAGATGATAATTTCTCAAAAGACAAAGTGGTAATGTATGTTTGAAATACAATATATATATATATATATATATATATATATATATATATATATATATATATCCAACAGCTTTTTGACAGCCATTGGCAGCGTCAGGCTTTGAGCAAATATTCTCTTTACATAGCAAGACTGATGTTTGACTAGAGTTCGTAGAAGTTTTCACAGAGAACAAACACCAGAAAAGGAAAATGCCTTCTAAATGCTGAGAATTATTTGCTGTGCTTCTCTCAGGAAGAAAAAACATCAAATAAAGGTTGGAAAATGCCACATATTAGGTCACCACTTTTGAAAATTCTCAAAACATGATAGCATCTTAAATTATTAAAACTGCCTGCAATAAGAACGATGTTAATGCATCATTTAATACATTTGACCATACATTACTTTGTGTAAAAAAATCTATTTACACAATAGATTGCTGTTATTTTGCACAATAGATTATTTTTAATAATAATTATCTATTATTTACACAATAAATTATTGTGTAAATTATTATTTTGTGCAAAATGATCTATTGAATCTAATTGAAAATGATTCTCTCCTGTCATTTGCAACTGAAATGTATTATATTGCCATGTGTCTGAGAATCTTTCTCAGGTCTTCCCTCATTATTTTCAACCTGTCATCTATTGAATAATGTCAAAATCCACTTCACCAGCATGAGATTTTAAAGTTATAATCTCTCTCAGCATAGATTAGTCCCAAAGGTTTCTATTAATTTGAGTTTCCCTTGATTTAGGAAAAATCCCAGTTGACAAGTTAAGAAAGGAATGCTGGAATAACAAAGTGAGAAGAGAGAGAAGAGAAGAGAAGAGAAGAGAAGAGAAGAGAAGAGAAGAGAAGAGAAGAAGAGAAGAGAAGAGAAGAGAAGGGGAGGGGAGGGGAGGGGAGGGGAGGGGAGGGGAGGGGAGGGGAGGGGAGGGGAGGGGAGGGGAGGGGAGGGGAGGGGAGGGGAGGGGAGGGGAGGGGAGGGGAGGGGAGGGGAGGGGGAAGGGAAGGGAAGAGTCATAGGGTTGTCATGTGCTACCTGTTACTGTGAACAGTGAAGTTTAGGACAGGGGAGAGTTCTGTTCAACCACACGAAAGGAATGTTGTAATTTTACCCTATGAAGAGTCGGGTTGTGGAGCTCTGTCCTTTGGGCATGGCATGATTGTTGGCATCTTGAATCAGAGCAGTCACATATGAGGCATTCACAAAGTTGGACCCCCAAAGATTTTCTTATGGAAGAATAAAACTTACAGGAAAGCTCATATATATATATGTGTATATATATATCTTAGATGGCCATTCCTTATGTAGAAAATATAAAAGCAGTCAATCTATTACTCTGGAGGTGGGTGAGATAGGAACCTGTTCTGTGATGGCATAGTTATAGCTATGGCTATGTAGCTGTTCATGAGTTAGCCATGATCTTATAAAATCCTGTTTCCCACTTTAGCTGTAAGCACCCTGAGTTAGACTCACTGATTCAGCAAGCAATGTTGCATACAATTGTTTTGTCTTGCCACTGGTTGTTCTATGTGGGCTGGATAGATGTTTGTGCACATCGCAGGAAAAGTCACACAACAGATGGCCAGTGCATCTTTCTTCAGTCTCCCTTCCACTACTAGTGGAGAAAGTTGTCCCAGGACCATTTACATTTCTACACTTCTCTGAACTCATCTACAAAAATACCCTGAGGCAGCAAAGCTATATTAAGTTAGATGTGTGAGTTTGCTAGCTACCATGTCATAGAAAATGTCCATCAGAGGTGCATCTGAAAACCAGTGTAGTGGGCAAAAGAAGCTGCGTTGGCTGACAGCCTTTTAAGTGCTCTCTTCTCTAGTTATGCCTTCTCCACTATTTGCATGGTCTCCAAATAAAGATTTCATGCATTAATGAAACACAAATTCCCTAAGTGCATTCTGTTTGCCAGACATTGTTTTATATGTTGGTAAATTTAGAGCCATTTTGAGTATCAGGGAATTTACATTTTGGGAGACATTTAAAAACAAGCAAGTAAGCAGGAAAAATGCAGTAGGCAAGAGTAATAAATCTTACTCAAGGTCCTAAAATGCATGAGTGAAAAAAAGAGAACAGTCTAGCTGGGCACCTCAGTTACTTATTGCAGAAAACAAAGAAGTTTCTTCCTTCAGATGACTAGAAAAGATCTGAGGCAGTCAATAGATTCACGATAAGTTTAGGAATCAGTCAGTGACTGCATGATGAAAGAAATGGGACTCATTTAGGAAAGAGAAAAAAAAGAAACTTCCTGGTTTTGGGGTTGGGTACTCAAAAAATGGGTATTTTTGTTGTTGCTCACTGGGGTGGAGAAATTTGAAAAAGAAAAAAGAAAGCTTCAGAAACAATATTAGCCACATGAAACCTATATTATATTTGAGGTGATTATTAGGTATACTTAGATGTGATATTATTTCCCCCCATTGAAAAGCCCATGTAGAACTCATTTGCTTTCAGTGTGATGGCCAAACATAGCAGGGCATTTTCTTAGTGCACAAAACTTCCCAGTCAGTCTACCTACAGATGTTGTTATTCAGCCATATTGATGTCTATTTTCAGTCAGTATTGGGGGGGGGGGGGGTAAGAGGACAGTTGGGCTCTGTTGGTGCCGTTTTGCCCTGGTTGTTAATTGTGTTCTTGTGCTGACTTTTTGGCATTTGGGCTTTAAATGATTCTAGGTTTTAGGTACCAAATTCCTGAGTTTTTCTTTTATTGGATGAGTATCTTGTTCCTCAATTTCTTTTGTTGTCTCTGTTCTTCTGTTTTTTTTTTGCCCTCTTGTCAAGCATGGAGTTTCTTCCCAAGTTAGGTGTTGAGATCAGAGTTTGCAGGCTTCTTACCTTTTCTTCCGGCTGGCTGTCTTGTCTCCTTTTAGTGTAGGGGTATCCGGTTTAGTTGGTATCTGGAACTCCAGTTGTTGGCAGTAGTGGAGAGGATTGATATGGGTGGTGGGAAGATAGAGATGGGTTGAGTTGGGGGGAGGGCACAGCTTGTTCTAGTGGGACTATTGAGCAAGCAGTTTTTCTGCCTGTTCTGCTGGTTGCCTTGTTGAGTCATAGTGCGGGAGATGTCTGCTTGAGTTGGTAGGTGAGACTCAGGCAGGCAAAATCCAGGAGGGGTGGGAGAGAGCAGATGTGGGGAGATCATGGTGGATTGGAGTTTAGAGAAATGGGGTGATTTGATGGCAGGGTTATGCAAGAAGTCTGTCTACCGTCTCTTCTGGTGGCTGGGTAGTAGTAGGTCTGGATCAGAAGATATCTGTTCTAGTTGGTGTAAAGATCAGGTTGGTGAAGGTAGAGCTAAAGAAATTATTTAACCTCAATTTCATTTCCATTGCAAAGTGGTATAAATGCTATGACAGTTCACTCTGAAGCAGATGAACAAACCAGGGAAGGTGTAAGTATTAGAAAAGAAAGACAGAGAGAAGGTGGAAGGAGTAAGACTCAGAGGAGGAATAGAATGCAAACCAAAATTTCACAAAGAGTTTTTAAAAGGCAAAGAAAAAGCTGAGAATAGGAGTTTTAAGATCAGTAAAGAATAGTCAGTTCTAAGAATTACATTTACTGCTGGGAGGTAATGGTGCATGCTTTTGATCCCAGCACTCTGGAGACACAGGCAAGTAGATCACTGTGAGTTCAAGGCCAGCCTAGTCTACAGAATGAGTTCCAGGACAAGAGTTACAATAGAAAAGACCTGTCTCAAAAACAAAAAAAAAAAAAAAAAAAAAAAACAAACAAACAAACAAAAAAAAACCAAAAAGAATTACATTGCTTCTTGGAGGATATACAAAATTAAAAGGTACTTAAGTTAAATCAAGTAATCTGAATCATGAAGCAAATATAATCTCAGTGATAAAGAGAATGTCATTGTTTAAATGGGTTAATGTTAAATGAATTAAATGGACATAAATAAACAGCTGTCTTGTATCTCTGCAAAATTCTAAATAATAAAGATATGTAGTCAGCAATTCATGGCATCTTTACATATTTAAGAGTAATGGATTAATAGACTCCAAAGGACTATATACATTTATACATCTCATTTAGCAAGATTCAGATAATATTTCTCAAACACGGAAGAGAGAAATTCAGAAATAGGGAGTTAGTTCCATTTGTGTGAACTTTATGATAGTTATTCTTCCCATATTTATTAGCTAGTTGGAAGAGATCAACATGAAAGCAAAATAAAAGTCAAATTTATTGCTATCATTTGAGTGAAGCATGGTTGGAGTATGAATTGCCTGAATTCCTTTGAAGTTTTCTAATTCAATTCTTGGGGTTTGTTTTTAAACCATTTTTCAAAGAATATTAAAATAACTCTAATGAAACAGGTAAGCCATTGAGTAACCTGGACTCAGTGGGGCTTACACCTGCGGGCCCAGCTCTTTGAAAGACTGAATGAGGAAAAGGAATTATTTGTGCTTGGGGGATCAAAAACCAGTTTGAGTGATATCATAAGAACTTCAACAAAATCAATCCATAAATAAAATAAATAGGGATAAGTTGGTGGAGGAGGAGTAAGAACAGGAGGAGGAGCTTCCTGTGAGGAATAGTGCATGCATACCAAAGTACAGGCTATGTTTCTTAGTTGCGTTTCCTTCTGCTGTGGTAGAAATACCTGAAATACCTGAAGAAAAGCAACTTAAGAGACAAAGGGTTTATTTTGACTTACAGTTTGAGGATAAAGTGGACCATGGTAGGGAATACACAGTGGCAAGAGCTTGAGGTGTCTTATTACACTTCATTCATAGTAAGCAGAGAGTAGGGAATGATTTTATACATTTTCTCCTTTTTATACAGGATCTGAGCCTAGGGAAGGGTGACACCCACAGTTGGTGTGTCACTTAAGATTACATAAATAAAACTATGTTCCACAAACATGCCTGGGCTTGAGTGTTATCTAGGCTAACCTAACCTAGAAATATCTCACAGATCTGTTCAGAGATTTGTCTCAATTATGATTAGATTCCTGGAAAGTTGACAATTAACACTAATCATCATCATAGTGTATAACATAAAAGCCCTGTTTTTTTTTGTATGGAACTCTTGAGCCTCGAAAGTATTTATTTGTTCTAGACTACTTCCTCCCTTGCAATTATTGACCTTATTATCTGTAAAACTTTGTGCAATTCCTTGTTCTGAATGTTGAACCTGGCACACCTCTTAGGCATGTGTTCATGTATTATGGTTACTACTTTATAGTCATCACCTCAGTTAAAAAATTCTGAAATAAATGCTTTGTCTTCTAAGCCTCTACCCAATGAATTTAAAATAGGCCATCGACAAGCTCAATTGTCTAAGACATTTTTTAGACACATCCTGTATTATGGACTCTGTAATGACTTATGGATTAATTGATCAGTAAGCAAATTGAATAGGTTTTATACCTGCACTGTACCTGAGTTTGGCAATTCAAAGGCCAATCAAATGAGGTATCTACTTTGATGACCTTGTAGTTTAATGGGAGTCAGGTGGGTTGAGTATAAAGGTGGTAGACCCTGCATCATCATGGGAATGTATGTCAATTACAGATCCATAAAGGACCTTCAAAATATTGGTACCCTAATGAAGAATATACAAATTTAGTAAAAAAGGAAGGGTTGGAGTGTAAGTGCCAATGGGGGTCATTTCACTGTGACTGAAATAAAATTGGATATGAGTGAGGGGAATGGAGTTGAAATGCTAAGACGATTGTGAATGATTTTCGTTTTAAGTTAAAATATTTGGACTTTGTGATGTAGTCAAGAAAACATTTCAGACTTTGATTTTGGTCAGTTCAGATTTCAAGAAGGTAAACTTGCCAGATCAATGGGCCATTCTATTAAGTAGTCCTCATGTACAATTTTATTAAGTGGTTCTAAAAAACTCATGACAAAGATGCTGTACACCATCCATTTTTTGTTAATATATAAGGAATATAAGGAATTTAAGTCTTGCAGTGTTATCTTGCTTTACTCTCAAAGGACAAGATACAATGACAGGTCTGACATTTTACTAACTTCTACAATATCAGTCCACGTTACATGTCTAACCTGGATTATATTGTCAGTAGATTTTAATGACCAGTAATGAATGTGCAAAATGGTGGGGCTGTATTTTCTATTCAGCATAGCATATTAGGTCAGAACTGAGATTTAAAAGTTACATGTCATGATAAACTAAAGCTGTGCCAATATTGTAAATTTATGTAATGACTGAACTAAATAGTGTGTAGTTTAAAACATATGATTAATAACTAGAACTTACAGATAAACTTAATTAATTTAAACATATTGTTATATCTCTATACAATAAGAGAAACTCAGTAAAGCGCATGGCAAATTAACCAATCCTCTAACTGACGAAGAGTATGCAACACTCAGGAAAGAACACAAAGAAGTTAAAAAGGAAGAACTGTGGAGAAAATTACTCAGCTCTCAAAACTTATTTTTTTCTTGTACCCATCATTGAAGATTCCTCATTGTTGATTTGATTACCTGAAAGCTGCAAGTGCTTTACTCACACTGGAAACCATGTATTTACAGGGAAGGCTTCAGGAATCACATATGTGAAATGTCTTTGTACACGGTCGGATTCCCTGAAACATTTACTCTCATCACCATGATACATCATGATAATCTCGTTTAACTAAAAGCAAAAGATTTTAGCCTGTGAAAAAGAGATTCTGTATCACTTCATGTTGACATTAAGATGGAACCTGCCTTATTTGAAAAAGATCAGAAATGGTCTCAAAATGCCCTCAAAGCAGCACTTATCTCTACACATAGCATCAACACATAAAGAGTGAGAATTTACTTGAGGCTCTGCCAAGACTATCTGATAAAGCCACCTGGGACTTCATAAGCTATCAGCAATACCCTTGAGGGGACACCAAAAGCCCCTTTATAGCTCAGAAAAGCTGAATTAAAAATGGAAACAGCCAGAGACTTTCTTTTATATGTTAGTGTGGAGAGAGGTAGTGATCATGGCTAGTATTACAGGAGTAAAGAAAATTCAAGGACAGTGCCATAATCTAATTAAGATCAAAACTACAAATTCAGTACATTTAATAAAGAAAAATGTGCCCACAAAACCCACCTCTTGATGGATCTTGAAAGGGTAGGTGAAAGCTTTTGAAATATTTAACTGAGTAATGAAATTTGGAAAAGCTTTTTAACACATATATCCCCCCTCAAACAAACAAACAAAAAGCAAACTACCCATTTTATAAGATATGCCCAGACAGACACAGAGTACTCCAAAATATTTAGAGCAAATAAAAAACAAGATTTTAACAAGATACACACATGAGCATTGAAGGAAACACATGAACAATGGGGGGGGGGGAAGCACAGTGGAATTGATGTTAAGAATGCAAAAACAGAATAAAATATTTTATAAGGTAGCAAGTGCAGAGATTCAGAGGGCAGAGTATTTGAACAATAAGATAATAATAACTGAAGAGATTCAAGCATTGAACATAAATCTAGCCAGGAAACATGGCTGGAGATGCCATATTCCCTAGAGCAGTGGTTTTCAATCTTTCTAATGCTATTCCCCCCTAATTCAGTTCCTCATGTTGTGGTGACCCCTAACCACAAAAATTATTTTTGTTGCTACTTCACAACTGTAATTTTGTTACTGTTATAAGTCATAATGTAAATATCTGATATGCAGGTGGTCTTGGGCAAGTCCTGTGAAAGTGTCGTTCAACCAATCAAGGGGTTGGTGACCCACAGGTTGAGAACCACTGCTTTAGAAAGACAGAATTTATAACAGAGGAAAAAAAAAAAAAGCATTCTCTGCCTACAGGAAGAGGTGCTACTGTGTAGTGTACATGGTAGTTAGGCCCCCAGTAATGAGTAATTATCTGGGCATGGAGAGGAAGCATCTAGATTCTGAATATGTTGGTAGAATATCAAGAACATCAAGGGATGGAGGGTGGAAAATAGAAAATGACATAGTTAGGAAGTAGCCTATACAACTCTCCAGAGGTCATTAATAAGAAACAGACTGGAAGTCATGTGAACACTGTACTAAAATAAGGCCACTTAGCTATCTAGCTTTATTATTCCACTTAGTATTGAGAATTGAGAGAGAAATAATGTCAAAAAGAAAGAAAAGGCAAACAGGCTGAAGGGACAGAAACAAAGGGAAGTAATTAAATGTTGAATTAAAAACACATTCACACAGGAAGGAAAACAGCTCTCCAGCAGCTCACTCTGCTTGATTTGAAATTAAAATACTATAGACTAGGTGGATAAAACAAGCAAAATTTGTTGTTTTAAGGTCTAATATCAGGAGACACATGGGTGTCTTGTCTAGGAAACTGGTTTTCATTCTCTGTGTTCTCCCATGACTATGTTATCAGATGAAAAAATATCTAATCCTCTTCTTCTAATGGCCTCAGTGCTCTGGGATTAATGCTCCACCCTCACGACAGCCTTTAACTTTATTTCCAAAAAGTCCAGTCTCCAATATACTCACAATGGGAACTAGGTCTTCAATATATCACTTGGGGGAGAAACAATTCAGTTCTTGGCACCAATATTGCTGATGTAAAAGATGTCTGAAATTTACAAAGCCTTTCAAACAGATTGTCTCCTCTCTGCATTCTAGTTACAGAAATTATTATTATTATAATAAATTATTATTTTGGAAATAACACTGATTAAATACCTGGTATTTAATGATTCTGGATCAAGAGTTCTCCTATAAGGCTATGAAGAACCACAGGAGAAATTAATCCTCACCGAAATGAAGGTAGGTTGAAGGATTTGTACTTTTACTGAAGTTTGAAAGTTGCTTGAAGTTTGTTTGTTAATTTGTCAATCTGCCTTTAGACAAACCAGCTCTAAGTGGGAACATTTGAACAGGAGTAAATTAGATCTTTTTCCAGTGAGGATAAATGAACCCAGGATGATCTCATTTTCTTTATTTGTAGAGAAGACCAAAGAAATTGGTGCTGGAGTGCTTTATATTGCCTGTTGCTCAAACTTCTTTATCATAGGTATAAGTTGAGAAGGAAAGTAGTGCTACAGAATTCCATTGCTTCTACTTTGCTATTTTTCAATAATTTAGCCTCTGATTTTCTAAATTAGAGAAATACACATGTGTCAAGCATTCTCCAGAAGTCCATCAAATTGAACAAAGAAATGGTTGTATTCCCACTGTCTTTTGAAGTCACTGAAGCCATACCTGTTCTTTTCATGTAATTCCTGTTGCTGTTGGGGAGGTTATTCCTGTTCTTTTCCTTCATTCCTCAGCCATCAGCTGGAAACAGAGGTAGTACCTGCTTCTCAGGACTCCTATGAAGGTGGAATTTAATACTAATCTTTCAAAAAAGACCTCAGTAACATCAAGCTTTAAATGCTTTAGTGTTTTGATTACTTCCTATTATACCACTTGTTAACATGATCATTACTATTTGATATTATAAGGCATATTTGTCAACACTAAGTATATTGTGTTGGCCTAGTAAATCCATAAGGATTTCTCTGAATCTAGGATACTATATGGCAAAAATAATAAATGGACGCTGTGCTCCCTATTGAAAGCAAGAGAAGCATATGGCTAGGGAAATCTTTCCAATGTCTACCCAAACTCTTTGGAAAAGAACTTTGAGTAGCCAGAACCTAAACTTGTTCAAGGTCTCTCAGCAAATTGCAGTTGAATTTAACTACCTGACTGGAACATCACCCCCTCAAGGCCCCAAGAAGGCTCTGAGAATGCCATAACCCTGATGGGAAAGGAGAGAACTGTGCCAGATTGGGTCAGGGTTATGACAGTCACCAAGAGACAATCCAGAGCAATGAACTTTGGTCCCATTAGCACTGGACTTTTACCAATTCAGCCTACGATTTCTCTACAGCCACTGTTCACAAAATATGATAAATCAAAAGTAACTAACAGAAACCAACCTAATGTTTTTGCTTTATTTTCCAGAAACAATATCTCTTCTTACTGTCAAGCATAAGAAGGCTGAGCAAAGACATCTCGGGTGTAGAGCTTTTACTTATCCACAATAGGAGTGTTCACATGTCTCAAGGCTCTCAAAATGTTTATCACAATAGCTATATAAGACAGACTAGGTCAGACCAAGCTTATGAGGTTACAAAAAGGTAAAAGCTTAGTTTTTAAGCATACCAGAGAGGCCTCTGCAGCTTCATGACCTCCCCGAAGTGAATTGGCACAGGAAGCAATCACAGCACTGTGATTTTTGCATACTATTTATGCATACCACATCCTAACCCAACCTATAAACACTCAAAGGAAATCATAAGCCCAGTTAATAACATATTGTATGTAAGACCCATGCTTCTTATAGGACTTGCCCCAAGGCAGTTGTTCAAAGGGAATCTGGAATTTTCCATCAGAAATTTTAGTTAATAATGATCTCACATGACATGCATTCCTGTGTCTCCCACCCCCCCTTTGGTTCTTTGATACTTTCACACTCTGCTTTCTGTGGGAAAGGCTATTTCTATAGTTTGAACTGTAGCCCCAGAGAGGCAGGGTAATCCTAGGAGGTTTGGAAGAGATCTTCTCAAAGAATTTATTTGATCTACAAGATAGCCTGGCTCAGAGACATCCACAGCCAGGCTTTAGGAACAAGGCCAGGGCCTGTTCAGCATCACAGAAGACCAGAACTTGAAGCATCTGGCCTCTGCGATCTGCTCCGCCAAGAGATAAACCACATAGCTCAACCACAATTTAGGGTATAAATTGCCACCTATTATCTGTTATTTCTTGTCAAAACACAGATTTGAAAGTTAAAAAAGAAAAAGGGACTAGATGACAAAGTTGATTTACTGTTCTATATTTAGTTTGAGATACTTGCTTTTGCTCTCAGACCATTGGTTGACATGGACCAGTCCAGTAAATACCTTGGACAAATAAATGCAGCTCTACTTAAATAGATCCTTGATTTGCTTCAAAAATAACTTTTTACACTAGATGTATAACTACTAAACAGTGATTTTTTTTCTCTCTTAAAATGAATTTATCCTTTTAATATATCTTACAGGAACCCTACAGTTTTTTTTTTTTTAAGTCCCTCTTTCTGAAATAACTCAAATATAACTGCTGAGAAGCTTCTAGGATGAAAGAGAAAGTCTGGACATAAAACTTCTTTTTAGTTATTCTAATATTTCAGCAAATGTACTACATGGTAGAGGAAAGAAAATTAGATTCATCCAGAAAATACTTTATAGCACATTAGTATTCTTTCCTATTGACCCTGTGGAAGCATCAGTTTATACTGGAGCCGTATTGCATAGGTTCATATCTTGGGTGAATTTTTCAACTCTTCATCGGTTTCTTTGTGCATAAGATAATGACGGCAGCATTTCCTGCTGTGTGACATGTTGGCAGAATTTAATATGTTGCCCCCTGTAACGCATGAAATAAGTACTTCAATAAACATGACATGGAAGTCTTAGCAGCAGTAGGGGTTTCAGCAAGTTCTTGCCAAATGGCTAATTTGACAGAAGTCATACATTCCTCCTAAATTTGTGTCTCCGAGTATCTTAGTCATGGAACTGGAATATATACATTCCCTGGAAATTCAAGCACTCCGTTCTGGCAGGGTTGGCATCTACTTTCCAATTAGCATATTTTTATTCTACTATGCACACTGTCATTTTAGTTTGTGGTTGTGTCTATGTAATACTGTCAGTTGACTTGTAGTTTCCTAAACAGCCACTGTCTGAGAAGGTGGCTGCTTTCATTTCCAAGGATATGTTTGTATCAAAGAAAAGTATCATGATATGACACTCTATTTAAAAGTTCTGCTTTAAACAAGTATGTCAATATCTTTCTTGATTTGGCAAGATTTGGATCTCTGTGACATCCAGTTTTATATCTTCTATATCTTAGTTAATGTGGATTGAAATGCATTGGAGATGCCATTAAAGTACTGAAAGGAAGTAGATGTCATCCAAAGAGGCAAATGATTATTTAATAGTAAGTCTCTTTTTAACCCATGGGTAGACTTGAAGCCAACAAAGATGCTACAGTCATAACAACATTTCCTTTTCTCCATCTCAAATTGAATGAACAAAGGGAGGAAAAATGTCAGGATCCCAGAGATATCAATGTCCCCGGGAAATGAATGAAGGACAGAGGTCTGGCCCACCAGTGCCTGCCCAGTGTTATCTTTTGCTAAGTGGAAGCAGAAATGATCCACACTTTGGGTTCCACTGCTAGGTTCCTCATTAAGCTATAGTACAGACAGAAGGAATATGAGTTCCACTGATGAGACAGTGTGCTTTTCATCCCCCAAATGCCCACTGCTGAAAAGCCCTAGCCATGTAGCTTCACACATCTGCATGCATCTCTGAGTTACTCAAAAAGTGAAATATCTCCTATTTCTTTTGTAAGCATTCTTCCTTAACACTTCGGCCTTCCCCAACATTGGGGCATCCATAGTCTTTCTCAAAAGCCTTATTTCTATCATGTGGCTGCTTGCCCATTTCTGCTTTGTCTCCATACTCAATCCAGTGGCTTTGTATGCACATGCTTCTGTCCATTAAATAGATTAGTGCTCAGGCATTTAAGAGAGAATATATGCACCCAAATGAGGTGAGTCTTCTAATCTATCTGTCAAAAGGAGCTAGACACCTACCTTGCCTTTGAGAAACATATTAAAACCACTGTGAAATGTAATCACTACACACTTTTGCAGAAGCTCACAACACAGGTCTCATTACAAGCTCACAACAAGGAAAATGGACCCATGGAGTATAGCAATAAGTTGTTCAAGATGATTTTTCTTCATCCTAAAACCCAACCTCTCTGAATCCTATTTGAACATTCACTCTCAGTGTTACAGGATTCTTGTCCACCAAGTTTTCTATAGAAGAAATTTATGGGGTAAACAGTATTTGCACCACAAATCAGTCTCCCTGGGAAAGGTATGTGCTGGTTCCTAAGAGGAATGAGTAGCTGAGAGAACTTCAGCTAAATGCCTAGTGCATACTTGCTTGGTCCCTGGGTTTCTGCTTTCCCTGCTGTGGCTGAGAGATTCCAGCAGCCCTTGCTGGAATGTGAGGCCTTCCTAGCCAGTCAGTGATTAACATTGCTTTTTCCTCCAGCACTTGATAGAGTGGCTAGTAATATAGATTTCAAGTAAGACAACTAAGTATGCGATGGTTTATTTCATTGAAATATGAAGTTGTACGTCTTCAAAAATATCAGCATTATAAATAAGTATGAGGAAATTACTTTCTAAGTTTTAAATACATACACAGTTTAAAATCATATCTTGCTGTTTGTTTAAAGATCACAAAAACTATCTCAAACGTATCCCCTATAGTTAATTTCAAAAAAGGGAAGGAATTCTTGGCCAGTACGTCCAACTCATTCACAGCTTTCATCAGTTAACAAGGTACAGTTCAATCCCATTTTGCCTCAAATTCCTCATTAAGCTTGGCTCAAATTCAAGCCCCAGCTCCTCCCACTGTCCCTGAATGGTCTCCATGTTTCCCTGCACTAAAGAAGAGATTAATTTGTAGAAAGGCTTCAGCACATTCCTGAGTTGCTCAAGTGCATTTCTTTTCATAGAACAAGCTTTTGATTTTGCGCTTTAAATCAAAGGCAGAGAGCAAAAATTCCAAGCATGTATGAGCTTCCTACTTTTAAAGAGACAGGATTGTTCAAATGGAATTCCACATGGAAATGCTCCGCTCTATTGCCCTTGCTAGTTTGATTCTTCCTCAAGATACAGCATTACTTCTTTCTGCTAAATATCAGAGTTTCAACTAAGCTGGTGTTTGGCAAATCATTAAAGATAAATGAAGAATCCTCTATTAGTAATTTATTCAAATTGTCATTTCAGAAAATTCACTTCATTCTTCAGCACCATGGCTATAGTTAGAAAACCTGTTGGCAGAATTCATATAAACACTATTTCCTACCTCATGGGAGATAATGTGTTTATTTAGATGTTGACACAGATACTGTGAACAAAAACTATGGTATTTGTAAAAATCATTTTTGAATTCTTGTACAAAACCTCTTAGGCACAATCAGGAAATAAAGACAAATTTTTACACTACATAGAAAGGTAAGAAGCAGTATTTTTGAGTGAACATAAAAATAATAATAAAATAAAGAAAAAAACCTTCAGTTCCCTTTATCATATTTTGTTACCTTCTTATATGTTCTCTTGAATGCTTATGTCAAACAAAACAAAGTCATCCACTCAGAAGAAGGACAGAGATGGTACAGAATGTCTGTTTCACAAAGCACAAAGACACCCTGCGCCCTGCTCTGAACCTGTGCTCATGTCACACAATAGAAAAGGCAATCGGCTGTAGCAGGTGCTGTTCTCACTGCAGCGGTGCTCTAGTGAAAGAATGGTCTCATAATTCAACATTCAACAACGGATATTAAGAGAAAATGGGAACGAATGATCGCATGTGACTTCTGACTGGTCTGAACTTAACTAATTGCACACAAGAAACAATTTTGACCATTCTAAAATGATTTGTCTTATTTATTTGCATAATCGTTGATCATATGAAAAGATGAGCTCTGATTGATTAAAATATATGTCCTGGGTAGCTTAGGTAGGAATTTGTTCATTGGGATTGGTACATATAATTGGTTTGAACTGTGTGACTATGTTGAAAAGAGAAGGTTCATCTATAGTAACATCAACTAGTTAGTCACAGACATCATTCCCTTTATTTTGATCTTAAAGACATGCATGTCCAATTTTTGGATGAATCTATATAATCTAGAGGGCACCCAAACTATAAACCCGTCATATCACATACAGAAAGTATCAATCATTTTTCCCCATGCTGTGCTCCTCGCTTCGTGTATGTGTATGAGACTAGAAAACAGAGTCCTGTATTCACATCTCCTTCCTAGACTTCAAAATGTCATTGAGAGGACCAGGACGCTATTTTTGTTCCAGGTTCCATTCTGGACCCTAGTGGTGGGGACCTCTGCTCTTTGGGAATCCTCAGTAGTTCTCAGAGAATCCCAAGCTAGCAGCCAATTAGAATATCTTTCAAGTGTTCAGGTCCTGACCAATCAGAAGACCCTCTAGTGACTGATTGTTTTGCTTAAAAAGGCTGTGTGGCTGCATTTCATGGTTGCCATTTTTTTTTAAGTGGAAGATCCCAGCGTACTGGACTGTATTCTGTGGAAATAAACTGCTTTGTATGGCCATACATATCTCTCAGTGTCTACTTGAGCAATTTTGGAGACCTAATAGTCATTAAATTTCTTTCAAGATTGAATACATACATACATACAGATTCCTGGAATTTAGTTGTGGCTGGCAAAGTGAGATAACTCCTTCATTTCAAGAAGGTGGACATTTAAGTGGCCAAGCTACTATAACAGTACAGCCATTTAGTACAGCCTGTATTGTGTACAGATTAGATACTTTGTGGGTCATTTTTACGCAAAGGTGGGTCCAAATACAGCTTCTTCAATGCACTAGCCAGCCCCAAGAATGAGATGCAGAAGAGGAACAACTTACAGATTTCATTCCAAAGGAAAAACTGGGACAACACACTAAAAGGAAAACCACTTAGAAAGAAAAACGAAGCAGTTTTTAAAAACTCCTCTTTACACTGAATAGCCTCTTCTTAACTCTCCTAGCCATGCATTGCATTACAGTTGTAGCAATACAGGCTAGTTATTGTATTTCTCATTAAAGACTTCCCTAGCCAAAGTCAATGTAGAGATTAGAGCAAAATAGATGATTTTTCAAACAAGCTGCTGTGTTTCTTTGCAGCCTTTAGTTTATGACTCTGTATACCTAATAAAGAGACATTTGCAAGAATCATCATCAATGAATAGACTTTGGGAAAAGAGGTCACTGGAGGCATTGGCCTGCTGTTAAACATGACATTGTGACCATTAATGGCAGTACTTAACATTTAGGTGCAATGTGAGATTTGCTAGGTGTTAGGCACTATCTAAGTATTTTGTACATCTTAACACATTCATCTTCTCATCAACCATATACATCACATTTTATAAATGACAAAATGTAACTAGTTAAGAGGCAGAAATGGTGCTTAAAATTAGACATTCTTATTCTAAAATTGTGTATTTAACTATCACATTTATTATTAAGAGAAACCTTATGTTCATGTAAATTAAGAGGCTCTCAAAACTAAATATCAAAAAATAAAATTCACTTTGTGTATATTGTTTGAGAACTCATAAAAAACCAACCATAACAGTAATAAAATATTGTAAGAGATTTCGAGCTTGTAGTAACTAAGGCCAAAACACAAATACCATTATTTCTCTGACATCCTGTACTTTACAGAATTGATTCATAGTCAGCCTAAAACAGATCAGAATGCTGGTTTTTAGTGGCCCTTCTCAGAGTCCTAAACAGTCACTAGGTCACCTCTGTGTTATTTCCTGGCTCAGTACTCTTCTAAAGTAGAAGACATATGAATGATAGTTTTCTTTGCCTTGATTCTAATATTTAAGAGTCTTCTTCACCATCACTGTGCATTTCAGTTTCATATTATGTAGCGATCTTTCTCTCAAATAAAGCTGCATTCCAAAACTCCTACTTGCTTAACATTCATAAGAAATGGGATATCTAGGACACAAAAACAAGTACAAGATAGCTAGATTTAGAAACTAGGTTAAACTGGGGATCACAGAATGGCAGATGCCCAGTCTTCCGATAGACATCAGCACAAATTCACAGAAATAAAAATTAAGTAAAGTGAGCTCAATAAACACTTGACCACTATGATTAACCCATAGCACCCCTGGGACATACAAACTAGAATAAAACAAACCTACCAAGGAAGCCATTTGCATTGAAAACAAGAAGTCTAGATAAAAAGAAATCAATTACCAGAAAGTATACAAGTTGACAATTTCTAAACAATGCCCAGTCGTGATAAATTTTAGTGTGGGGAATTTAACAAAGAAATATTGTCTGTTCAGAATCCCCAGTCCTGCTGAGGTTCTGGGATAGTGCCAGAGGCTCTGGTGCTGAATAGCAGCTTGCAGCTGAGACTGCACTCTATAAAATCCACTGAAGATGTTACCAGGGTTTCATCCCTCCAATAACTACAGCCATTCTGCTTTCTTTTGTAAACAGAAAACCTCTTCTCTGTTTATCCTACAAGTTGGAGTATTGTAGCTCAAACTCACTAAGATACACGGAGGAACTAAATTAACAAGTCAAATTGAAAAGAAAGTAAAGCCAGGGTCTGAGTGTATGGTTTGTACAACTGAGAAGGTGGGTGTGACTATCAAATCTAGGCCCCAAACCCCACGATGCCCTGTCTCTTGACCTTGGAAGTCCACTGACTATTTTTCTCAGCCTCACTTTTTCTCATGTATTAAATGAGGGTAAGGGCAATAGTTGCTTATTGAATGAACTGCAGGGCCACTGAACATATGGGTTGTTGGACTAGCAGGATCTTGTTACCTAGGAGCTTGTTAGAAATGCACATTCTTGGGAACCACCCCAGACTCTTTAGTTCGAATTGGAGGTGAGGAGAAGGCATTAGTTAGGAATCTGTATTTTATAGCAATCCAGGATATTCATAGGCAAACTCACTTCAGAAAGCATTGATTTAAAGCAACCAATAAAATGCGAAGCCCTTAGTTTGGCCTCTGGTACACAATATGGTCTTAATATATGTGAACAATTATTTTTATTAGAGTGTAAGAAGGGAGTTAACAATGGACTTTGATCAATGATTCAGGAGCTCAGATGGCTCCAATGAACTACTAATAAAGACAAAATGAACTTGCAAGCTAATGGAAAGAGGTTTCAGATATGACATTCCACTCTTTTTATTTCCCAAGCCTTCCACTGCATTTCCAAGGTTTTTTTCTTTTTCTTTTTTTCTTCTTTTTTATTCCTTACTTCTGAAATCTGTTTGATTATAACCTCCTTAGGAATTGCTGTTCAGCTTGCATAATGGAAAGCATGGCTGATTTGCAATGAAACTTTCACATCTATATTGTAACGTGACTAATGTGAGAAAAGTGAGAATGGTTAGAGATGTGGGAACGTGTAGTGACGGGTCCTTTAAAAGGTCTCAGTTGCTAAGAAGCCCATCATGAGAACAAGGAAATGACTGCTAATAATACGTAAGAATCTCATTGGATTTATGTTTCATCCATAATACGCCTTATACAATTTTCAACTAAAGTTTTTTAAAACTAAAGAAAAGCACAAATTTACAATTGTGTTGAAACATACTAGTTTCTCCAATCAAGAATTATATAATTTTCATCTTATAAATTTTCTCATCAAACTATATAACATCTTCAAGAATTATCTGCATCTTGCCTTTCATGTGTAACATAATAATTAATACCTATGTATTAACATCTTTCACATTATTATTTAGTATTTAGTATTTCACAATGTTTCATGAGTACAATAACAATAATGCACATTAGAAATAAGGAAAACTGACTCTATGTAAATGAACAGCCCATCAAGCTAAAGGGGTGATATATCAATGAAACAAAAAAATTTCAATCCCTGAGAACTGCAAAGGGGTTTGTGTGTGTGTGTGTGTGTGTGTGTGTGTGTGTGTGTGTGTGTGTGTCGGTGTGTATCAAATGTTTCATACGGTTAAAGTGAACTCTCCTTGTCTTGTCTATGTCATATAGAGAGTGTGATTAAAGAATTTAATTTATGGGCAGAGTTTAAAACACAGTCGTAGAGTGCTTGAATGGCCTGTATGAGTCTCTGGGTTTGATCCATCACCAGCTCTGAAAGAAAAAAAAGAAGATAAAAATGAAGTATTCTTGAGAAAGGAGGATCTGAGGACGATCCAGGATATATTCATTTAGAGATGCTGTCTCAAAAAGACAAAAAAAGAGCTAGTCTTGAAATATTTTTTGTGGAGATATGTGGTAGCATATTAATATACATACATATGTATATGTGTATATATATCATGTTTATATATGTATATGTATATATACATCTATAAAATTTTGTTTCACTTACTGTAATAATATCTTGCAAAGGAAGGCATAAAAGTCCAGAATCTGGAGTTAAAATGCCCAAATATGTAATTATATACTATTGATTTATGATCGGAATTTATTTGTAGACTAATTTATGAACCTTGTCGGAAAGAGCAGTCACTGGTAAGTGCAGAAGAGGCTAAAATTCACTAACTCTGAGACAAGATATCAATCAGACTATGTACCCACCCAGTCTTGTCCTTAGGATGAAGGCTCCTTGTTGGTTCCCAGGATTAATAATTGACATGGTACACATGTCTGCACAGGGAACCACAGATAACTAAGTTATAAAGATATAAAAATGGTACTCTAGAGTATGATTTTTAATGATTGTGTCACATAAACCTTTCTTGAAAAGCCACATTTTGGAATCTCTGAGATAATAAATACATGATAAACCCTTTGCTATGTAAATGATAAATATATTATTAATCATCTGTGCAGAAAGCATATTAGGTCCTAGAGCATGCAAGCCTCTAATCCTGTCAATTAATGACCAATGTTTTTCTTGAAATTATTGTAATAATCTATTATTTCACCACTATCAATCCTCCACATCCTCACCAACATTTAATATTGTTGAATTAAGAAATGAATAGGTAAAGTGGTATATCACAACACGTCCTTATCTGCATTTTCCATATTATTATTAAAGAAGAAGAAAAACTGGTCCTATACGAATGGTCCTTTGTTTCTGCATGTGTGAAGCATCTGCTCTTGTTGTCTGTTCACATTTCTATTTAAAATTTTTGTCTTTTATTTTATTGATTCTTGACAGCTCTTCATTCTGCTGAACTAGATTGATCCCGGAACACAGCTGTGATTTTCTTCCTTCCTTGTTAAGAATCTGAGGATTAGGAGATCAAGAGACACGTGCAGGGTCATGAAGATAACAGAAAATGATGGAGGGCAATCCAAACAACCGCTGTTTGATGTCACAGGCAGAAAGGGGGGGGGGTATCTAACATGAGAAAACAAAGTCAGAATATTTGGAAATAGAAAACAAGCCAAGTACAAGATTAAGAGAATAGGGAATTTGGGAGAAACCTTCCTGTCCTCACTGCTCTCAGCCTTCCAGATCTCTCTTGTCACTCATTTGTGTTGGTTTGAGTGAGAATGATCACTTGGTCTCATATGTTGGAATACTTGGTTCCCAGTTGGTGGAACAGTTTGGGAAGGAGAAGGAAAAGTAGTGTAAGAGGAGTGTGCCCTAGGTAGCCTTTAAGCTCCTCCCACCTCCAATGTGCCCTCTGTTTCCTGCTTGCTGTCTGAAATGTGAGCTCTCAGCTATTCCATGCCTTTGCTCTGCGATCATGGACTCTAGCCACCTGGAACTGTAAGCCCAATTAAAGTATTTGTTTTATAAGTTGCCTTGATCATAGTGTTTAATCACAGCAATAGAAAAGTAGTTAATACCCTTAGAATGAGCATACTAATATTAACAGAAAGACTGAGCCTCCATTGAGCTAATTTTCAAAAGACAGTTTTTGTTCACACATGAAAAGGTTAAGACAAATGCAGTTAGTATGTCTTTTCCTCTTATTGTTACTATTTTAGTTATTATTGCTGTTGTTTTTGTTATTATAGAAAAGACTGAACTTCTAAGCTTCGGAAGGCCATGAGAAATCATATTTACACAGAGAGCAGAGTCAAGACCTATATTTATCTTTTGCTAGAAACTTCCTGCTCCAGAAACAAACTCAGGGAAAAATAATTACAAAGCTTATTGCAAACTTGGGAACTTCTAAGCTGCTTTTCAGCAACATTTTTAATGCTTATCTGACTTATCTGAGGTAAATCATAACACCAACTATGAAAACTCAGGTTGCTCCAGACAGAAAGTACTGCCCATCCATTGATTAATATATTTTTCAATGTTTACAATCCTGAAATATCTTTTTTCTTTTAATTTTTTCATACCAAATATAGCTCACAACAGTCTGATAATCAAACATTTAGAATCACAGTTACATAGCTTTGTAATTTGCTGTCAACACCATCTTAAATTGAATAGTATGTAATGTTTCAAATAGCTTGAAAAAATAGCAACCAGATCATGTATTAACACACAAGTAGTCAGTCAATATTAACTAAGTCAATAAATAAAGGTATGTAGAAAAAAAAAAAAAAGCACTAAAGTCTTCTATCACTGAGGATAATTCCATGGCGATCCTATCAAGAAACAGGAAGCCAACCTAGAATTTGATTATCGTCTTTAAAAAATGATCTCAAGCCCCTGTAACTCTAGCTCCTTGATATCTAATGCCCTCTTCTGGCTTCTGCAGGCATGGGCACATGCGCATATGTGCATACACATAGACATACACATAAATACAAATTAAAACAAACCAAAATTATTATAAAAGTCAATTTTATGGTCTTTTTTGAAATACAAATTCTACTTTCTAGTGCATGATCAATTTTAATCTTTGCAACAGTATTTATGCTCCTGTATTTCTTATAATGTGCAAAGTGACCAATCCAGGGTGTATACATTGGCAATATTGAGGAGTTGTTGAGCCACGAGTCAATTTTGGGTCTCCCTGAGTCAGAAGCTCGCACTCTCTTTTGGAACAGTTTCTTCTCCTAATTCTGTCTCTTTTGTGGTCTATCATCACTAAAATCAGATTGGTATTCAAAGAAAAGAACCAAGTATCATATATTATCACTTTTGAATTGGGGTTTCCTATACTTACACTCACAAATTCAACAAAAAAAATATTAAAAGTGTCATTATACAATCACATTTTAATAGGAAAAGAAACTGGAGCTCATGGATGTAAAATAATTTTCCTAAAAGTAGTCTCTGAATTTAAAACATGTCTATTAGTTTGAAGGTTTTGTTTTATTTTGTTTCACTGTTTTATTTTTGTTTAGATTGCTAATTATGCTGCTGAAATCAAACATGAGTTGAAGGGAATGTTGTGTTTGGGAGATCATGGAGAAGCAGGAAACATTCTTTTATTTCCCTTTGGAAATGACACCTCCAGCTTCATTACAAGAATGTCACTCAACAGCCTTAAAAGGAATTTAATTTTTATGATTGATAACTATGTCACACTTAATCTCAATACCATTATTTTCAGTAATTCTTAAAAATTAATTTTAGAGATTAGTAAGGGTACAAATGAAGAGTTCATAGCTTGTGGCAAACCCAACTTACATTTATTGGATGAATGTTGAATAGGGCAGACCAAATGTTAGAAACTCTTTTTAAGTACATCTTAATTATAGAAAATAATAGATTTCATTATGACATTTTTAAGTGCATGGAATGTTCTTTGATAATATTAATTCTCTATTACCCTTACTTATCCCTTTTTATTCTCCTTGATCTCCTTTTCTTGATAATTGTCCTACTACTTTTATGTTCTTTTCTCTTTCCTAGATATGAGAAGTCAGGTCATTGAAAGTCTCAGTCTATTTTCAAAAGATTATGACTTACTATCTCATCCATTTTACTGAAGGAACAAAAAATCTAATTTTTAATGGAGAAAAATTTTCCATTGTGTATATATGTTACATTACTTTATTATTTATCCATTTATGGACAACATGGTATAATTTGACTACTATGCTTGTTGTAATACAATCTCTGTGTTGACTTGTGTATTATATGCTGACTTGGATTTCTTCAGACAGATAGATAGATAGAAAGATATAGATGATATATATATAGGTAGATATAGATATAGACCCTGAATAGCTGGATCATAGAATTCTTCTTGCAGCTCTTTTGAAAGACTGCTCTTTGCTGAGTGCCTTAGTACCTATGCTAGTTCGTATTCCCACAAGCAATCGACAAGGTTTCTCTTTTTCCCCAATCACTGACAGAATTTCTTGATTTTAAAGTCTTTATTCCAGTTTTTCTAATTGAAGTGATTGGATTTAATATAGTTTTAATTTGCATTTCCAAAACTGCTAATGATGTTGAATATTTTGATGTATTTAGTATCTATTTGTACTTCATTTGAGAACTGTTAAGTTCATCTTATTTGTTGATTAGAGTTCTTTTATTGATGGCGTTTAGTCTTCCAGTTTTATACCTCTACATACACACACTCACACACACACACACACATACATACACCAGTCTTCTGTCATATGAATAGTTGCAAAAGATTTTCAACCATTCTTAATCTATCTCCTCACTCTGGTAGTGGCTTCTGTTAATTTATACATGCTTTCTAATTTGATTCAATCTCATCTGTTAATTCTGGTTATTATTTCCTGAGATATTGGAAAGTATTTTTATAGAGTCTCTGAGAATCTAAAAATGTCTATTCAATATTTTGCTGAAAAGTAAAACATATTTTTGTTTCCTAAGATGTAGACCATTTTATCTTATACTGAAACCTATATATTTATAGAAGACACTGTCCTCAACTTGTTAACAGTCCTGTCTATGAGCAGTGAAGGAACAGTATTTGCCACAGATTTAAGGTAAGGCGGGTAGGATGGGTAAAGTAGAGGCAGCTTTCTAAGGTTAATGAGAGTCATTGAGGAGAAAGATGTTGGGGAGAAGTGTATGATACTTACCAGCCTCATGTGTTTCTTTACTGTGTGTTGTGCATGTGCATTTGACTGAAAATTAAGCTGAGAAAGGACAGCTGGTAATTATACAGTTGTCAAAGGAAGTGGTTTTCACCAAGCAATTTGCTAGAATGTTATTCCTAAACACTGAATTCTACTTAGAGTGTTTACTAAGTACTCAACACTGCTCTAGGAACTAGAGCCAGAAGCAAACCACAGTCTCTGCCCTAATGAAGTTCTTATTCTACAGACAAAAATTTATGTGTATTACATGTATACATTTTTATTTTTTAATAGCTAGATGACCATTACTGACTATACATATGTTCAAAACTGTAGTTAGCAGATATAAAGGATAAAAAGAATAGTCTAAAATTGGTTCCCAATAGCTGGGACAATTTGAGGAACTCAATAAATAATACAGTATTAGATTATGTCATATAATATAAAATAGGTGCATGGCTACAAAATGGCATAAACAAATAATTTAGTAAACCAGCATTTAAAGCAGCCAATCTTTTTGTATAGACTAATTTTAATTTAATTGACAAGACAGCAGAGTTTAGATTGCCTCCAACTTCATTAAAAGTTTTCTAGAATTGATATCTTTATTCAAAAAATAACAGAAGGAAAGGGAAAAGCACTAAGTTAGCCAAGCAGCGATCAGTAGCATCATCATCTGTGGTACATGCTGTACATGCACATCACGCACACCCAAGGGAATGTCAATGAAAGGGAAACAGACTCCTGTAGTGTTCTTCTCCCATCCCAGATCACCAGTCTACTTGTAAGGAAGCATTTGACATGCCAAGAGCAAGGGAAATTCTGTAAGCTACACGGATGGCAACCTTCAAGGATATTAAGTCATAATAAACAACAAAAGACTTCCACAGACCAGATATGACAATTGAGCCTTAAGAAACCATGGAAATGTACATTGCTGGTGAAGAAAATTGTAGGACATGTATATGAGAACGTCATTCTGTGCAGGTTGTCTATGAACAAAAGTGTAATATAAAGCTAAAGTAGCAGCAGAAAATAATCAAAAACAAATGGACAATGCACAAGATAAAGTATAAGGATTACCTTCCCAGGCACCAATAACTTAGAATTTAAGATGCTGAAAATAAATTTCATACAAGTGCAAGACTTTTGTGTGGATTTGGGTACATTTCATTCAAAACCTTCTTCACATACTGGGCTGATTATTATACTGTCAGTGACCACAGTCATAATGAATAAAGACAGTTTTATGTCTTGTGAAAGTAAAAGTGAGATAAAGGTGAAACATGAATTGTGTCCTTGAAATAGGTGACAAAAGTTTCTCCCACATGAGAATTCATTTCTCACAACTTGAGTATCACCTCCTAGAATTGCATGCCTGGTGTTGAACAAATAATCCTAAAACAAGAACCACATGTGAGTGACAAGTCATGAAAAGCTAGTTTATTTATATCTCCAGGATATGGAGAAAGTGACTAAAAGAACTCAAGGAAGACACATTTGATTCATCTTAAACAAGCTGGGGCAAGAAACACTGTGCCATGCCTGTCATTCTGAATTCCTAGGAAACGACACAAGAGGGGATTGATGAAGAAATTTTTTTAGGAGGTAGAATGAATGAATAAATGGGTCAGTGTGTGAATGAATGAATGAATGAATGAATGAATGAATGAATATGCTAGAAAGGTGATTTGGAATGCTATAACATAATAATCTGCTAGGGGGGATGTTTATAACTAATTCTGAGAGAGAGAGAGAGAGAGAGAGAGAGTAAATATGTGTATATATTTAAGGATTTAGGGAAATATCTCAGACAGTAAAGTGGTTTTGTTTTTGCTTGTTTTTGAGCAAACATTGAGGAACTGAGTTAATCAATTACCTATGTAAAATACTGGGCTAACAGCAATTGGGCAGCAGAGACAGACAGATCTATGTGAGTTTGAGACCAGCCTGGTCTACAGAGTGAGTTCTAGGACAGTCAGAGTTACAACAGAGAAACTCTGTCTCAAAACAAAACAAAACAAACAAATTTTTAAAAAAAACTGGGTTAAAGAGGCAAAGAAAAGGGAAAAAAAGATACAGATGGATCCCCATAGTTCACTGGCTCTCCATTCTAGCTATTTGGTGAGCTCCATTTCCTAGTGAAAGATGAAAGTAAAATGAACAGTGTGGTATTGCTCTTAAAGAGTAGTTCTCAAGTTTGACTTCTGCTCCAAATGTAGGTTGACAATAGTGCATCTATAACACCCCTAATGCACACACATTTGTACCCTTTACACACACAATATAACGTAAGTGGTAAATACAGGCCATGGAAATTCAAGAGGATTGGAGTTTTAATTTGATGCTAGATGTCTAGCTTGCATTTGTGTTGTACTCTGAAATGACCCCACTCATGCAATTATTTTGGTTACTATTTCATAACTGTAATTTTCTACTGCTATGTTTTGCAATGTAAATATCTGATATGTATATGGTCTTAGGTGACCCCTGGGTTGCAACCCACATGTTGAGAACCACTGGTCTAAATAGTTTCAGTAATATCCTCAACTACCCAGAGAGGATAAGAATACTTAGGTCACTGATGGACCCAAGTCTTTAAAACTGTATGGCAGAGCAGAGTTGCTAGTAATTTTGAATTTATAAATAGGAAACTGCTTGGTAATTGACAGTTTTTTAGCTCACTGGCATAGCATATATTCGCTTGACTCTCTCCACAAAGTACTATTGACATTTTTACAATACTTGGTTAAACTGTGAGGCCTCTCACAGTGGGATTTTAGAGAAAGAAAACAGGTCTAAAACTGTCAAAATTTTAACAAGCACAGTTTTCAAGTGACCATTCCAGAAATACAATAAATCACTTTATTCTATGTGATTTAGGATACTGATTGATAACTATTAGGTCATTCATATATTGGTTTCCAATATATATAGATCACAGTTCTGTTAAGCTAGTCACTATACATTGGTTTTATCTTTATAGTGGATAGCATTCAACTGTGTGGCCCCAAATTGATGTACTAATATAATTTTAATTTGCAGTAGAAAATTCAAATAAAGAACTAAATAATGTATCCTTAGTTTGTCAGATTTGGAGAGGACGACAAGAAGTCTGCAAGCGTCATGGGTAATTGGTAGGGAGTGTGACTGTTAAAGGCATTTTCACATTTAAAAATCTTTTTACACTGTCATTATTAGTCAAACTTCTATGTGTTTTTCCCCTCAGATACCCTACAAACCCTGAAAGCTATTATTAAAAAATACATCCAAGGATTACTGGGCCTGAAATTTTGAAGTCCAGGGGACCTATATTAAATGTCTCCTGTTGGAGAACATGGTGCTCATATGGCTTTTAATTACAAGAATGTTACAAGAGCTGGACAAAAATAGCCTTGTTTGTCTTTGGAAAGTTTTTTTTTTCCATTTATGTTATATTGTCCAACTTCTCAGTTTAAACATTTCTGTTTTTCACAGCTGAGAAGGGTGAAGTGATTTGTTCAAAGTAACATGGCTATTTAGTTAGCCTTTTAATTATGCCTCTAGAAACTTTTCACATTCCTGCTAATACCTCCATGTGAATTAAGTTTAAATTAACACTTCCTTCCTAGGGCTACTGGCTTGAAATGACCATAGTAACTAATAAGGTCTATTCATTAAGGCTGGAATTTAAGGCAATGTGGTCCTTGAATAAGTAGATACTCAGAGGGAGGAAAGGACCTTTCCTGTGTTCCACAAATCACATCAAATTTAAATGTAGAATGCTACTTATATATAAGATTATAATACAATATATATATTTATATTTATTAATATTTATATATATTTATATATAATATATATTATTATAATATATATACAATATATTTTATTAATATATATATTATATAATACTATAATATCTAAGAGTATAAGATATAATACTTATATAAGAATATAATACTACTTATATATAAGATCATACAGGTCAGTCACCTGCATGATTAGCAATGTTATATGTATTTACCCTCCTAAATATTATTAGGAGTTGTATACATATTTAAATTCCTGATAATTTAAAATTCTTTCTGGTTGCTATAATAACAAATCAGAATAGTAGAGGTTTTATAATCATCTCCTACCATATTGACCCCCTGGAAGACCAAATAACCATCAAAATGAGGAACATAAGAGTGTACTGTGAAAATTTGAATTGTCCCAGTAATTCTATAAACAGTTCCACCACTGTATGTAACAAACATCTTAACAGTTAACAAGTCAGACTAAGGAGATGGCTAAGTGAGTACAGTACTTTCCTTGTAAGCTTGATGACCTGAATTCAGGTCCCCAGTACCCATGTAAATCCAGGCTCAGTGGTGAATGTATGCAATCCTTTACTCCTACAGAGAAATGAGAAGCAAAGACAGGTGCACCTCTGGAAGTTGACAGGACAGCTATTCTTGCTTATGGATATGAATAACTAATGACACACTGTCTCAAATAAAATGGAAGGCAAGGCCCAACACCTGAGTTGGTTCTCTGACACCCACAAGTGTACCATGGTGTGGCCACAGTTGAAATCACACACATTATACACACACACACATATAAAGATTTTTAAAAGTCAGCAAGTAATTACAGCTCATGTCATTAACAAAGAAATTTGATTTTAAAAGAAACAAATCCTAGTGACCTCATTAGAGCTTAGAATGAAATGAAGAAGATGCTAGTGGGAAAGGAGTACTCATAGAAGTACTTCACACTGTGAGCTTTGAATTCCTCTGTCATTGATGAATAACAGGTACTGTAGTTACATACCGGGTTTCCAATGAATACTTAGGTGATGAAACAAATATTAATGATGATGGTGGTGGTGGGTGGTGGTGATGGAGTTTTTGATGGTGATGGTGATTTTGGTAGTTGTAACAAAGCAATAAAAGTAAAGAAAATAGACTATTCTTTTGGTCCTACAGTGTGAATTTCCCCACTATCATCTCTAGCCCTATAGCAGATCACTTGCAGGGGCTGCCCTCCTTTTTTGGCTCATTTCCCTAGGGACTCCACTGAACTAGCTTTCTTCTTTCCCCATCCCTTTGTGTCAGCTACCAATACCTGGGAGCACTCTCTACCTGGGGACCCAGTAGCCAAACTGTCCAGGAAGCAGATCAGCATCTTGCTCAGTTATCATCAAAGAAGCTTCCTCCTACAGGAGATGGGAACAAATACAGAGACCCACAACTGGACAATGTGCAGAGAGTGAGAGACCTTGGAAAACTCCGTCTTAATTGGGATATCGTCATCAAATCCCTCCCCTCCAGGCTCAGAGAACTCTGAAGAAGAGGAGGCAGAAAGATTATAAGACCCAGAGGAGTGAAAGATACCAAGTAAACAAGACCTTTTAGATACAACAGGGCTGACACACATATAAATCACACAGAGTCCATGGCAGCATGAGCAGGGCTTGAACAAGTTCATGCCATATGGATTCCCAGAGCTGAAATGGGGAAGTGGACATAATCTCTAATCCCTAGCCAAGAAGTTTTTTCCAACTGACAACCAATCACAAAGGAAATATTAATTAATTAATTAATTAATAAGGTCTCACTCAAACCACAGTCAAGGGCAGACCTTATACCCAGGAGTAGATAGCCAATTCAAAAAGAACTCAGTGGTATTTGGGGAGATTTTTTTTTTGTCTCAGAATGTTTTGTCTGGGATTTTTTTTAAACCTGTTTCGTGGTTTACATATTATGGCTTCCAATTTTGTGTTTATTTGAGTTTTCTGTGTATGCATGCAACTCTACATGTATATGGACTTCTTGTGTTTTGCTTTGTTTTTATTTATTTTTCTTTCTCTCTATTTACTTGCTTACTTTGTTCTCTCTGGTTTGATTGTTTTGCTATTTTCCTGTTTATCTTCTACAGAAGGTATAGAGTAGGATGAAGGGAAGTGGGAAGGATCTGGGAGGAGATGAGGGAGAAGAAGCAATGTGAAAAATAATCTATTTTCAACTAAAAAAAAATAAAAAGAAAAAAATGCCATGGAGAACATAAAGAGCTTGGGAGGGCATGTTAAAAGATTGCATTTGGACTTGTTTTTGTTACCTACCAGATTTTTAGCTTTGAAAAGTAATCAAATCTACTTATGCTTCAGTTTCCCCATGTAGAAAGTGTAGTATATTCAGCTTCCAAGTTTTGCCTTTCTTGAGTAATATAGACATTTCTTTGTGAATAGGTTAAGTTAAAGAGGCATTTGTTCATGCTGGTACTTTGGAGTCAAAGGTTTATAAAGACTCTGAATCCCATTCCCATTCTCTCTATGACCGAACTCTCCAGGATAGAGACAAATTCACCCACCAAAGTAAGAGCACACTAGAGTGTTTAAGAACACAGACACAGGGAGCAAAGAATCCACATAGGAATCCCCTCTCTACAAAATGAATGGGCAATTCAGTCAGCTTTTCTGTGTTCTTCAACTCTCAATACGCAGATCTCCAGAATTCTTAGCTGTAATCTGCATGTGATCCTAGTTAAACCATAAGTATTAACGTTGGCATACATAATACTTTTAGGAAAATACACGATATGTTAAACATATAAATCCAATATGGTACATTTTATAAAAAAGATTATACACTAATGTTTTCTAACTGGGAAATGTTGCCTCCCAAGAGATATTTGGTAATTCCTGAAGACATTTTGTCTTACCACAATGGTGAGATGTTACTGGCAATAGAAGGTAGTGATTATGGTAAATATCATACAGCAAGTAAGGCATTTGTAAACAAGAAGAATTATTGAGTCTACCTTGAACTTTCAAAAAAAAACCTACAACCAATACTTCTTAAGTTATTCTTTAAACAGAAATAGAAAAATTACTCCCAAGCTCGTTTTATGAAGCCAGTATTATTCTTATACTCAAACCAATTAAACACATACCAAAAACGATTACAGACTACTATCCCTGATGAACATAAATGCAAAAATCCTCAATAAATTAGTAGAAGATCAAATATAGACATACATCAAGAAGATCATCCACCATAATTAAGTCAACTTTATCACAGAAATGTAAGGGAAACTCAGCATATATAAGTCAATAAACACAACAAATCATATAAATAGACTTAAAGAAAAAAATCATATGCTCACCCCATTAGATGCATTTGATAAAAGACCAACATGCTTCAGGATAATAGTTTTAAGAGACCATAGGATTGAAGGGAACATATCTCACATAATCAAGATTACATCTGACAAATTCACAGGCAACATTGCCTGAAATGAAGAAAAGCTTGAAGCAATCCAGTTAAAATCAGAAATGAGACAGAGTTATCCACTGTTCTAAATCCTTGTAAACATAGCACTGAAAGCATTATCTGGAACAATAAAACAAAAGAAGGAAATTAAAGGTATATAAATAGGAAAAGAAGTTACATTATTGATATTTGCAGATGAGATGCCAAAATAGCTTCTAGAAAGAGTTAACAATTTTAGAAAAATCGTGGGGTACAAATTAGCTCATACCAACAAACACACTGAGATGATCATAGACAGACTATCATTTACAATATCATCCAAGACAACAAAACATTTGGAATAAACCTAACCAAGGAGGTGAAAGATCTATTTAACAAAACTTCAAATCTCTGAAGAAAGAGATTGAGAATGACACTGGAAACTTAGAAAGACATCCCATGTCAATAAATCGGTAGAATTAATATTATGAAAATGACCATCCTTCCAAAAGGAACTTACAGATTCAGTGTAATTAAAATCAAAATACCCCACAGCATTTTTCATAGAAAGAGAAAAAAAGTTAAAAATTCGTATGAAATCAGAAAAGACCCCAGGAACTCAAAGTAATCCTCAGCAAAAGGAATAATACTAGAGACACTGCCATTACAGACTTTAACTATAACTTCAACTGTAGTAAGAAAAAACAATATGCTACTGGGGGTAAAATAGATATGTAGACCAACAGAATAAAATAGAAGACCCAAACATAAGTACTTGTAACTACAATCATCTGATATTTGACAAGAAGGCAAAAATCATACACTGAAGAAAAAGGTAGCATCTTCAACAAACAGTGCTCAGAAAACTATGTTCATGGACAGAAGAATTAAAACAGACCACATTCATCACCTATACAAAATTTACCCCAAGGGGATCAAAGCCATTGATTTAAAATCTGGAATGTTAATATTGACAGAAGAAAACAGATAAAATACTACAAGACATAGGTATTGGAAAGGACTTTTCTGAATCTTTCTGAATAAGACTCTATTTGTTCAGAAATTAAATAAAACAATTGAAAAGTAGGATCTCATAGAACTAAAAGCTTCTGTAAAACCAGTGAAACAATCAAGCAAGTAAAGAAGCAATCCAGAGCATGGGAGAGACTCTTTGCCAGCTACACATGTGACAGAGAATTAATTTCCAGAATACACAAAGAACAACAACAAAAAGGCCAAGAAAACAAATGACTTCATTTAAAAAAGGGGCTAGGGATCTAAACAAAGATTTCTTAATAGAAGAAATAAAAATGGCTAAAAAGAATCTCCAAAAGATTCCATCATCCTTAGCCATTAGTGAAACACAAATGAAGGAAGATTAAGACGACTTTGAGATTTCATTTTACCCCAGTGAAATAAGGCTTAGATCAATAAAATAACTGATAACAACAGCAAATACTGACAAGATTGAGGGGAAAGAGGCACCATCATTCAGTATTGATGGGAATGCAAATTGGTTCAGTCATTCTCATAATCAGTATGGAGCATCCTCAGAAAGCCCAAATGAATCTATTAATAGATCCAGCTCTACTTTTCTTTGACATGGATCCTACTTCACAGCTTCTTGCTTGGCTGTGTTCATTTCTGCTCTATTCACAGTAGCTAGGAAATGCAAACAATCTAAATGTCCTTCCACAGATGGAATGATAGTAGAAGGATGTTAGACATATACAATGAAAGACTATTCATCTGTAAAGAAAAATGAACTCATGCAATTTCCAGGTAAGTGGATTGCCCTAGAAGGGATTACATCAAGTGAGTAACCCAGATCCAGAAAGACAAATGCCACATATTCTCTCTCACCTGTGGTTCCTTGTTCAGAAACCCCTCGTGTGCATATACAACGTGGAATTATTGCAGAAATCAGATTGGTAGATAATCCCTCATCAATGAAGCTTCTCTTTTCAGCAAATGAATAACATTACAGAAAACTACAACTGGACACAATGCAGAGACCAACAGATTGTGGGGAGTCCAGAGTCACAATTGATACTTCTGCATCACAATTCCTTCATCTATGGTTCACTGCACGTGGCAAAGAGGAGGTGGAAAGATGATTGTAAGGAACAGAATACCAAGAAGTCTGCTGTGAAATAATCAAGTCTAGAAATGTCTGCATAAGAAATAATGAAACAATTGCAATATTAATAGACATGCTAACATGGAAGGTGAAAATCTAGGGTTCCAACACTAGACAAACAAATCCAGTCAACTAATAATGGCTGCTGAGAGAGGGAGAATTAGCCTCCCCAAGAGATAAGCCCTTTAATTCCTTATCCAATTCTAAGTGGTCAGCCCAAATCTAAATGCATGCAATCAACAAAAACAGATTCGGCGGGTTCTATTTATATATTTGTACATGTGCATGCATTATCAACTTCTTTGTTCTTATCACATCATAGGAAAATATGCTCATTTTGAAGGTAGAAGAATAAAAGCACAGAAAAGTTTTGAAATTTGTCAAAAATGGCATATAGTAGATTTAATATAACTTAATGGTTAAATTAATAACTCAAAATTAACTGTGTATCACATAATACAAAAAAAGTGCATGGTTTATAAAATAGAAAAAAAGAAAAAGAAGTCTGAATTATATAGCCATAAAAGGAGTAAATAATAAAAAACTACTTTTAGAGCCCTATAGACTTTTCTCAATAAAGACAGTAGGAAATTTGATCCTAAATAAGGAGAAAGAGACAAAATATAGCTGTGTGTTGTTTAGTTACGAAGATGCGTTCATTCTTAAAGCTGCGAATAGAACAAAGTTGCCACTTTGTTACATGAACATTATGCACAAATTACACTGATTATGATGTCACTAAGTGATAAAATTACATAGGACTGGCAGGCCGTGCACTCCATTATTGGTGGGAATATCGTTATGCAACACCTAGTAACACTAAGACATTGTGATTTGAATGAGGGGAAAAAACAGTGTTACTTATGAGATGGAAAATATTCCTCATCTTTCTTTTCTTCATGATTTCTGGGTAAAGAATTATAAAACAATAAAAGGAAGGGAAGACATTTTAGAAAGGTAATAGATATGGCAAGTGCCCTCACGGGGTACCAATTTTATGGGTTTATTTCCCAGGTTGTATGCCTTAAAGAGGTGCAGATTTTTATATATCAATCACAGCTCAGTAAAGAGGTTAAGAAATCCATATCTAAATCCATACCTATTTATTGTCTATCAATCTACATATATCTGATGCGTCCTTGTGGCCCTCATATTGTCTTGTTGCTTTAACGGAGCTGGAAAACTAAAACAATGACTGGATTCTGCTACTAAGAGTTATTTCCCTTCCTAAATGTGGGAAAGAGTCACCTCCTCTTCCACAAACAGCTTCCCCTTTCATTGTGACATCTATGGACTCAAATCTTCTCTCCTTTCAAACCAAGGAAAATGTTTTAATTATGACTTTAAAAGCTATTTTAGACAAATCTCAAAATAGATTGTCTTGGGAATTCTTGTCTCCAAATGGAGTAGCAGTCGTTTACCATAAGTATATGTTTTTATGCATTCTGCTCAGGTTTCAGGTCCAATAGCCTCCTACAAACAGGCAGCCTAGAAGGATTTTACTGGCAATACTTTCAGTGGTGATTTTTAAAAATGTATCCCACAAACATGTATGAAGGAACTAAGAGGATCTTGTCTCCTCTCTAACTTGCTTTCTAACCCAGCTTTCTTTCCCCAACATTACATTGGTCCTTTGTACAAATCAAGAACAGAATCGTAAAATGTTCAGTTATATATATTACTCAGATACCACATGTATGCATATAATCTTCATTTATCAACTGCTTGCTTCATAGTAAATTAACACTGGAATCACGCAGAGGGTACACTGAAATACATTTATCAACATTTGCTTCACTTTTCTCCTGACACCTGTGAGTTCACTTCTCAGTAGGCAAATTGATTTTTTAGCTATTTTTCTACAGGGTAATGGCTCTCAATATCTTCACTCAATACAAAGCTGTTATAAGCCCGAGGAAGACCCGTGCAACTGCAAGGTGAAGCCTTCGCCTTCAAGCTCTTGGACACCAGACCAATTTAGATCTACTCAGGTATTTTACTTGCCAACTCTGAAAGCACACATTGGAGGGAGAAGTCTGACAGATGTGCCCTTTTCTCAAAGCAGTCAAATCTCTCAGTGCTGTGGTTTGCTCAAAATAAATAAATAAATAAATAAAACCATAACACAGTTCTCGGTCTTTACTTATTTTATCAACAGAACTATAAATGGAACCCCAGTCATACACAATCAGGCACACAGGCACACGCGTAAAGTTCCCCTGGTTTTCCTTGTTCCTGCCACAAGCTTGTTAGTAGAGGAAATTATAACAGAACTGACGTGAGATTTGCATTAAGTTAGTTCAATACTCTCAACTTCTGAAAGCCCAAATGATTAAAGAGAGCTTTCTTATTTTTTATTTTCCTGGGATTTTTTATTGTTGTTTGTTTGTTTTGTCCAGGTTCTATAAGAGAAGTCAAGGAAAGAATGTTAAAAAAAAAAAAAAAGTGTACTTCTGTGTCCAATTGAAACTTCACTATATTTGTGAATAAAATAAACTATTTAAGAATTCCATATAACATATTCAAATCCAGCCCTAACTCCTGTCCTTAACTCTTCCTAGATCCACCCCACTGCCCTTTTCCAAACTTCACATTCTCCTTTTTAAAAATAGTCATTAAATAATCCATCCACCCCCTAAGTTGTGCTGCCCCCCCTTTTTGCTTTGGGGACATCCACTGGAGCTTGATCACCCACCAGGAGCCACACTCTTAAGGAAAATTGACTCTCCCTCCTCCCGAAGCAAGGTACAAATACTGTCTCCTCTTTCTTCTATCCTTTTATTTCAGGTGATGTGGACACCTTATTTCCTGCTCTTGAAGAAATTATCTGAGGGTCTTCCCCATAGAAACCGGACAAGTTGAAAGCTGTGGGCTCAGTAGAAAAACTGGGGGCATAGCTTTATATCTGCAAAGTTGATAGATAAATAACTTTTGGCTTTTGTTCTCAGCAAAATCCCATCAGCTTCTTGTGGCTGCCAAGGTAGTTGCAAACTCCCTGGCCCCAGCATGTAATATCCAGACACAGACCATGAGAAAGTACTATCCTTGCTGCCTGATCACTGCAGAGAGTCGTTCCCATAGATACCTGACCTCAGTTCCTCAAAGAATGTGGGTGGAATTTGCCATGCACCAAATCTCAAGAGGAAAATAGCTGGTGCTCACAGGACTAAAGATAACAAGCAAATGTATCAAATTGGAACTGTGCCTGTGTACATGCTAACACTATATGGGAGAAATTTCATCCAGAAACAGACACTTCGCTGCCTGCATTTCTTCGAGTGAGCACAGTCAGGAGTCGGTGGTGCATGTTTGTTTTCAAGTTAAATGCATTAAATACATAAGGTGAACTTGAATTTCTTGTTTAGAGTAATTTAAAGTGATGTTGCCTTAAATACATAACTGAAGAAGAGGTTGAGTGGAGAGAGGGAGAGAGGGAGGAAGAGAGAGGGAGGGAGGGAGGAAGAATGAGAAAAAGATGAGACTCGGTTGATTTAACTGGCCTAGAAATATAATCATTCCTTAAACCTAAGTAGATTTAAACCATGCCATACCTCAGATTGATTGCATTTCGCTTTATATTTATTCTCATTTATTTATTAAGCACTGCCAATAAATGCTATACTAAAGTCCAAGGAAACTGTGGATTCTAAAATATTATTGGTGTGTGCTTAGTTGTATAGAACATCTACTCAAATACAAGTGAACGGGGAGTTCAAGTGACACCCATGTTCAACGTCAACTTTAGAAAGATGGAAGTTGTGTGAGCAGAGAGAAAGGTGACACTAAGTTTAGGTTTTGGCATCTACTGCCAGTAGAAAATAACACTAATCAGAATTATTGTCAGCCTAGAATCAAATTGCTTGTACCCCGCTTAGCAATTATAACATATCGCATTACCTCCCTGCATTTCAGTTTTATAATATGTTAATCAGGGATGATAATAGTATCTGTCTAATTAGAACTACCTGGATAATTATAGTAGAACCTTAAAACAGTGTCTGACACCTGGTATTATTGTTACTATTATTGCTGCTATTTTCATATGTATTGTCAGCCTCAGACCTTCGATTAAAAAACAAAGAAAATTCACAAGCATTTTGTTTGCAAAGGTGATTGTGTTTAACTATATTAGTGCATAAAAAAGTTGTATGTATACTGAAATAATTCATTCAAATAATGGAGCTCTCTGATAAGCCTGATCACCCATATTCTATAGAGAAATTGTTAATGTCCCCCATGTAACCAGTTACTTCAATAATTCACTTGAAAAAAGTCCTTTGGTAAATTTAGAAAGCCATTTCAAAGTTCACACTCACTTGCTTTAGAGCCAAACATACTTATTTCTAAATTTCCAGTTACAATAAAGTTCACCTTCACCAAAGAGAATTAATAGTGTGTGCCTTGAGAGATGGTTACAATGAACAAATGTTAATGCCACAAGTCACAGAGAGCTGATACTGCAGTCTGATTTTGAGCCAGACACTGGACTAAGGACTTTTCAGGTATCACTTAGTGTAATCTTCCCAACTACCTCATGAAGTTCAGGCTATTGTAACTCATAGATTTGTACTCTCTAAATAAAAGGCAAACTCAGTAATTTAGACAAGTGTCTTCAGTGTGTTTGACATTTATCTTTAGAGACTCCTTTTAGGAGTTATTAGGATAGCCATACTATATCCCCCCTCCAAGATTCCCCAAGCTTGTCTAGCCTAAAGGACTCCAGTCTGAGTGTGGGAGAACTCACCAAGGAGGAAAACAATTTAGTTTCACCTGGGTGACAGCAATTATGCAGAATGACAAAAGGAGCAGTTGAGTCACTAGTTGAGGATGGTAATTCACTCTCCCCAGGGCCTGCCACTCAGAAAGCCCTGAGAAAATATTACAACAAAACAATGGCCAGCTCTGTTATTAGCAGTTGTGTCCCCATAGTGCCTTGGAAGTTGGAGACAATCAGAACAAACATGTATTCTGTTGTCCCTGAAAAGCTCTCTGGGCACATATGCTCCATCTCAAGCTGTCACAAGACCCACCATGAAATGGGTCACCAGGTCATCTGAGTTAGACACGGTGGCTCCACAAGACAACCCCTGCCCCTCTTCCAAATAAGCTGCAAACAGAACTCACCAAGAGCTTGTAAAATGTATAGCTCAAGGAGCAAAAGAAACCCAGCTCACTTAGAATGGGGAGTTCTTCCACCTACATATGGGAGAAGAGGTGGCGGTAGGGGAGCTGATTGTTAGGAGGCAAGGTGTTTCTGAAGAAAATTGTGATTGTTGTTACTTTTATACACTGTGGAACAGAGCACTTTTAACAAATAATTCCTTCAAATAAGCAGAAGTAAATTGTACATACCTGTATTTCCAGAAGCCTAAGTTCTTCATGTTGCCACATGGAGAAGAACATTCAATGAATGCATTTTGGTACATTCAGAGCACAGAAAAGTGTGTTTTTGTTGGTGTATCTCCTCCATAAAACAGACTTGAGATCTTTGCATAGATGTGCCAGGCTGTTGATCTTGTGCCATTAATATCAAGTGTGGTATTGGGAAGGAGCCTCTGCCAATTAGAGTTTTTTTTTTAATACCCTGAAAATTAATTTATCAAGATGTACTTAATACAGTACAGCTTTATTATGCAGATAGAATCTTGAGGAGATGAATATATAACATCCAGGATATAAAATTAAAACCTCTAGGTCAGAAATTCCCAGCTGAATCACCTGAGGGGAAAAAATATAAAGCCAAAGTATCCAAATCCACTGTTAAAATACAGCATCTGGAGATGAAAGAGTAGAGGTATCCATGCATTCATTCCAACAGTATCCATCAAATACCTTCGTGTATATGGTTTTGCTCATCAAAGACTTCAGATGGAAAACAGTGGGCTCATAATTTAATCTCTAAATCTATTTATAAAAGTGGCTTTGATATCAAGCAAAGAAGTTTCCTTAAATTAATAATTACATGATAATAATGACTACTAATAAGTACAAATAGTAGTATACTTTATCCCGTTGCCAAACGAGTCACAAAATAGTCTGTGGAAGATTAATTCCTCTATGTGAGTCAAATCATGAATAAGACCAATACTCAAAGCTTCTAAGAATGTCAGTGAGAACTCAGTAATTTTTCAAACTTGATAACAAAACTGGAATTCTGCATATTCAATAGGAAAGACAGCAATTCTAATTCAAGGGAAAACTAATTGATGGGCCCGATGAAACTGCAATTGATTATGTAACATGCAATTTAGTCACTTCAGAAGAATTTGCGGGGTCTTGTGAGTCTGTTATAGGTGGGCTCAGAAAATATATTGTATGTTTGTGAAAGAGGGGATTAATCTTTAGTGGAGGGATCAGAGCATGCATTTCTACTCAAATGTCATCATCGGAAAAGGAAGAATCATCCTGGAGTGTTTGTCCTTTGGGAGTCATTTTGAACTGAAAGAATCAGAGACTTGAAAATCATTCTCCAAAAGAAAAATCTCCAGAATGTTCCATATAGTGATCTTTCTCTAGGCCACCGCCTCCTCCTACTTTCCTCATCATGGATTCCAGAAGTTTCTGTGACAGACCTCTGACATGGTGGAAGTTTACCTTTCATGTCCTCAGCTTCCATTTCATCTGTTCCTTTACATTCACGTGATGATGCCAAGCTTCTTGTTTCATTATTTTTAGACATCTAGTGAGATATACTATTTCTAAAATTCAAGTCATTTGTTTCTTTTATCATGTTGTCTTTTCCTTTCAAGTATGCCACAAATTCTTTTCATGAATGGTAAAATGAGTCTTTCGTGTATTTCTCTGGGTCTTTTATCTTAGTCATCTGATATAGAGAGATGAACAAAATGTCAAATTCTGAGTCAGTATGCTATGGTCTAAAGAGCACCAAATTGGATTTGAATCTCAGCTTTGCTTTTCCTACGACCTTTAGTGTGTGAAAGTCAGTAGAGGTTTTACATTTATAGAAGTATCAGGTTGCTTATAGACCTGTCTGTATGTAAGCCTTAAAAATCTACATCTTTAGGGTGATTTTAAGAGGCAATGCAACCTAATTTCTAAAATATGTCTCCAAAAAATTGCAACTTGTTAGATACTTGTGCACTAATATTTATTTCAAAATCAAAATAATAATCTCTCTGAATTAAGACAACGATGTCAGTCCAAGTGAGGTTTGAAGGCAAAAACCTTGTGTTTAACCAGATACTAAGCAACCTTTCTGACTGATAATTCACTCAGTTCTAAGCATGAGAATGTCTTTTATTTGTGATTGGGGGTGGGGGGTGAGATTAAACAACAAGATACTGCAGATACAGTTAACTACAAGAAATCTAACACACTAGAATCAGGAAATAAATAATAGTAATTACTAAAATTATTGACATAGGTTGTTTTGTTGTTGCTGCAAAGCTCGCTTCTGTATACCACTTTATGCTATCGGATCAAGCTAATGCTACCAAGAAATTTCATGCAAACATGTAGCTCAGGATCAGTGACATTGTTAAATTCCCTTCTCCAAATAAAGAGAAACACATATGGATTTTTACCTCATAGCAATAAACTCCTTCAAACTGCTTCATTCGTGAAATATCTTTTGCAAACAAAAGCCTTTGACAAGTATGATGTACTTTATTTATTATATATATTAAATTGTAAATATTAGTTATTTGATGGAAAGTTGTTTTTATATTTAAAAATTATCTAGGAAGCGAAGATTTCTAATAACATGGTGATGAATTGGGAGGTATTTAAATAGAGATGACTGACAGAGTACAATAATGTCAATCACTGTCAAGATGAATTTATTACAAATATTGGAGAGCCAGATCTGTGACACAAGCATTTAATCCTAGCACTCAGGAGACAGAGGCTGATAGATCTCTGTGAGTCCAGGACCAGCCATGTCTACACAGCAAGTTCCAGGCCAGCCAATGTTTCACAGTAAGACATTGTCTCAAAATAAAACAGAAGGAAATAATAGATAGTAATAACAACAAAAACAACAATAATAATAATAAATATTGGAACTCAGTATGGTGGTGTGTGTCTGTAATCCTAGTAGTCACAAGGATTGTGGGTTTGAGTCTAGTTGGGCTACTGGGTAATACTTTGCCTCAAAAGAGGAAGATGGCGGTGCATATCTATAATCCTAGTAGTTTGGAGGTGGATGCAGGGGGATTGCAATTTCAATATTTGTAATAAATTCATCTTGACAGTGATTGACATTATACAAGACCTTACCTATACCTTCTCCCCAAACCAATCCAATGTGTATGTTAATAGTAAATTACATTTTCATAATGCAGTAAGAGTTGCAAAGTTCAGTATTTCCTGGGTCCACACAGTTTGTTCTATCAATGAGTTCCACTTTACCTTTATTTCTAGCCTTCATTTTTCAAAAATAGTCTTTTAATGAGGCAGCAATAGTAAGGCTGAGTACCTTCCAATGTCCTTGGTATACACCTCCAACCTGCCCCTGCCTTTGCTACTAACCATGTTCAAGCTACATGCAAATCTAGGTCTTATCTGGAGCAAGCAGGACTAGTTTCAGACCAGGGACTTCATATTAATCTCACTATGTATGAAATATTAGTTCCTCTCATGTTCTTGAGGCTGGCTCATTTTCGCTGAGTCGCAGTCTTTTTTTGAATATTCCCTGAGAAGTTGCCTAGTCTCAACATTATCAGTGTTCTACTATTGCTTCTATTTGGGGCTCAAAAAATGATATTCCAAAATGGAGTGCTCTTAATAATGAGAAGGAGAAACAATCTTAGAATCAAGGCCTCTTCCCTAATCTTCCCTCACCACATTCCATCTCACGATATTTTTTTTTTTTCTCTCTCTGGCAGGGACAGACAAGGCCTTGTTGTCATATTCCTTTACTTGTTCTAAGATGAGACTTGGAAGACCATGGGATGGATCAGTGAAATAAATAAATAAATAAATAAATAAATAAATAGATAGATAGATAGATAGATAGATAGATAAATAAAGCATTCATTGTGCAAGCCAGAGGATCAGACTTTTTATTTCTAACTCCTGTGTAAATGTCCAAGCACTTCAGACATGGGACATGGAGGCCACAAGCTGGATTTGACCTGAAAGCCTCCTCCCTGAGGAATACCTTTAATGGTGTTAGAAGACATCATTCAAGCTTCCAATGGAAGGAAACAACCAACCGTCCTGCCCAGTTATAATGCCTATGAACCACAACAATGACCAGCATGACATGATAACCCTAAGGGCTCAATAGTGGCACACATACAGTGGCTGTAACCAACAGCTCTCTAATTAAATAAAAGGTTCACGCAACAAGAGAGAAATCACACTTGGTACTAGAAATCTACCCAACTACCAGGTCTAGTGAAATCATTAATACAGGAGAAAACCAAGAAGTATCACTTCATTAAATCAGCATTATCCCTAACAGGATTCTAAATATTTATCTTTATACTCAAGATAAGTGTAGTCTTTGCCACTTGCCTTAGTTATCATCCTACTTTTGTGAAGAGACACCAAGACCAAGGGAATTATTATAAAAGAAACTATTTAATTGAAGTTTAGCTTACAGTTATAAAAGTTTAGCCCATAATAATAATGGAGATAAGCAGGAAGACATGGTGCCAGAGCAGTAGCAGAGAGCTTTACATCATAATCTGAAGGCATGAGAGAGAGAGAGAGAGAAATGCCTCTTCCAACAAAGTCACACTTCCTCCAACATGGCCACACCTTTTCTAACAAGACCACATCTTCTAACCTTCCTAAACTGTTTATTCACTGGGGACTAAGCATGCAAAATATGAGCCTATCGGGCCCATTCTCACTCACACCAGAACATCACTGATCATGGAAATTCTCTTTTTAACAATGCAAGATTAATATAGAAAACCACAACCAAACAACAAAATACAGAAGTGTGGAGGCCAGTCCCAATTCACAGGTCTACAAAAAACTCCTGCACCTAAGACTCAGAGAATACTGGAGGAAAAGGAGCATAAAATCTATAAGAGTCATAAAAACCTTAGTTGCTGTTCCCGTGAGTTTGTTGTGAGATTGTGCCTCCTAAGCATGTCAGAGAAGCTACGCTCAAGCAGTCTCTCCAACGGCTGCATTAACAAGACTTGAACAAGGAAGATGACAATAGACGTGGCAATTTGGAAGGGGGAAGGCTCATAAAGATTCAGCACTAGCCAAAGAACCACGGGCAACTAAGGGATACAGAGAGAAAAATACTCTTCCTCCGAGAAGAAAACCTTAATTGGTTGGCCAATGCCAAATAGTTGTCCTTGAAAAAATTTTTTTAATTATATATATATATATATATATATATATATATATATATATATATATACACACACACACACACACATTCATACATGCGTATACACATATATATACACATACATACACATACATGGATATACATATATGTATGTGTGTGTGTATATATATATCATACAGACTCAGAAGGTTGTATATATATATTTAGGAATACACACACACACACACACACACACTTTTTTCTTTTTTAAAGTAAAAGAAGCCATAGATTTGAAACAAAGTAAAAGGGGTATACAAGGGAGGAGATGGAAGGCAAAAAAGGAATGAAATTATGTCATTAGATTACAGTCTTAAAATAGTAAAAATCATTTTAAGAGCATTTAAATAGTATAAGTATTAACTACTTATATGTGATTATTACATAATATATACATTATTGAATTATCACAGTTTACCCCACCAACCTATAAGTAAAACAATCAACAAAAATGTTAATATACTATGTATAACAATATATTACATATTATATACCATATGCTATGTAATATATCATATATAACAGACAAAAAGAGAAAGAAGACAGGCTGACAATATTTGAAGAGGTCATATAAAGCAATATTTAATTAAAAGTAAAATTAACATAAAAGGATGATCAGAAAACAAAATGGTCAAAAATTACTTTAAAGGTTAAAAACAGAAATCAGAAAAATGCAAAATTCAGTATAATTTGTATATCCTTGGAGGATTTTCTTTTACATTAAAATAATGAAGTAACTACAGTTCTAATAGCTACATGAGAAAAATGAAGAGAAAACAGAAAAATTATAAACAAGATACATTAAATTAAAACTATAAGAAGCCAATAATACATACTAAAACACTACTTTTGGGCACAATAGAATAGAGCAATATTCACTGTTGATTCACATTTACTTAAGCACTAGGCCACCTGGCTAAATTGAGCTCTCTACCCAAACTTCTAAGAAATGGGATTAGAGATATAATAGCCAAATTTCCAGAAGGTCAGTTTTAATTAGCAGGGTAATGAGATTCCTTCTGCTTTAATCTTTAAACAACACACACACACAAACATACACAGCATTCACATATCATATATACACAGGCACATACATACAAACACACGTATACCATACACATACACACACACAGGCATATTACATATACACACACCATATACACACTCATAAATGCACACACACATACACATATGCACACACACACGCATACACAGTCTCACAACCTGATGATAGCTAATCCAATATTTTTGTGCTGTTCTGTCTCCTAGTTCTCACCATGTAAAGAAAGTCACTTGAAATGACGAATCACTTTTTTTTTTTTTTTTAGTTCTATGCAATGGAAATGTCATGTTTCCTGAATCAAGGATTAAAATAAAGGCAATTAAGATCCTTAAATTGTCATTTTTTTTTCCTCTGAACGAATTGAGTCTGAGACCTAACTAGTGATTATTGAATGGTCACAAGACACAAAATCTGTGTTAAGAGCATCCTTATTCAAGGAAAATTTGAAATTAAAAATGCAATACCATACTCCTTACAAAAAAACAAATGTGTGTATGCTTGACTTGAATAAGAAACAGTATAAAGAAGTTAAAAGAAATTAAAGAATTTAATAAGTGAAGAATTATTCCGAGACAGGAAAACTCAGCACCAAGAAGACATCAATTTTTTCCAAGTTGATCTATAGTTTTTATACACTTATCTTCAAATTCTCTACAGTATAGATCTGTGGATATCAACAAATTTTACAGGATAGTCAACTTCATATTTAAGGAAAAGAAGGAATTTGGAGAGTTGATACTACTCATCTACCGGACTTACTGCAACCAAGTCAGTTATGATAGAATAGTATTTATAAAAGAATAGAGAAAAATTGTCACATAAAAAAACCCCTAAAGTGCTGGGTGATGGTGGTGCATACTTTTAATACCAGCACTCAGGAAGCAGAGGCAGGCGGATCTCTGTGAGTTCAAGACCAGCCAGAGTGAGTTCCAAGGAGGCCACAGTTACAACATAGAAACCCTGTCTCAAAAAACCAATCAATCAAACAAACAAAAAACAAAAATTACCTGAAGTATATCCACATAAATATTTGACCAGAATATATCACCTCAAATAAACCTCTATACAAGAAGCCTACTCTTTTGAAATGGTTATTTTGTGAAACAGTATGCACAAATGAGGCTCTGAAAACAAAAAATAATTTATCATTTCATAGGGAATTTTAAATTTAATAAGTTCTTATCTGTAAGATTTCTTCCTAAACTAGAAAGAGGAGTCCAACTATAAATGACGTATCAGTGGAGGAAGCACCATCCCAGATCTGCAAAACTGTACATTCATTTTCTAGAACTGAATTCCTCTGGGATAATATTCTTATGTTAGAAGCATTCTACTGTGTAGATTTGTCAAAATGAACAGAAGGCTCAATGCCAGGAGGGAATGCCATGGAAGCTATGGATACTGAGTGATGATGAGGTGCAGGATAGGTTCCTCAGTGGTGTTGAATGATCCACTGTAGAGGATATGGAGAGTAGGTGAGACTGTGTGCTGGGAAGTTCATACTTCCTAGTTAAGTTCAATGTTACTGTGTAAGTTCTATGGAAAATATCCATTAGATATAAGACTATACTAGAAAAATACATGCAAATAATTTTAATAATCTGTCAAATAATTATTTTATATTGAGATTAAAAAACTGAAAGGCATTAGTAACATATTCATATTCCATTATTTGAAACTTTAAAAAAAACAGCTGTTTTCTAAATATAGAAAACTTAATAAAACAGGAAAATTCTGAACCTATACATCTATAAGAGGTAGATTACAAAATTAAAATATATAAACATGAACTTATTTTGGGGCCTCAAAAGCAAAGACAAGCACCAGCAGAAGAAGACACATATCTTACTATAAAAGTAATAGTTTAATGAGACATTTATATTGCAGAGAAGGAAAATAATAGGTGTTCTGCATTCACTGAAACATCTCAAGCTAATCTGGGTCTGGGTAAGAAAAAATCCCATAAGAAAAGCATATGTGTGTTTAACTGAAATTTTATGTAACATGAGAGTTTTCAGAAATGAAACCCTAAAAGCCCAGGCAAAAGTTGGATTTTTATGCCATGGCTAGCAAAGGAAAAGGACAATTACAGACATACTTGGCACAAAATGCCATTCATGTTCTAATGATAACAAATGGTGTGGGGTGATTCAGTGAGGTCTTTTTCCAGGAGTCTCTTTAGCTCCTTTATGTAGTTTGCTTTGTGCCTGGCTGTGTGGCAAGGCCTCTCTAGAGTGAATGCATTGACTTTTCGTCAAGGTCAGTGAGAATCCCTTTATGATCCTACTTCTTACAAAAAGGTGGGGAAAGAGAAGAGTCATTTTCTTTTTTCTATTGCAGTGCTACACTTTGTAATGTTGCTCTCTGGTCCATGGCAATATGAAGGCATACTGAGAAATGGAGGACTGCATGAGATTCCAATCTCTTTGCAAGGGTTATTTGAGCATGCATTTATGTGAAGTCATGGAGGCTCTTAATAACAGCCATGCTTTTTTAGTGATACATTATGATCTATGAAGCCAAGTTAGCATCAATGTTTCTGAGATTTGTGTCTCAATAAGCAAAGGCCAGCAGAAAATTTTGATCATTGATTTTCATCTCTTGAATATTTTCAGGACCTGGAACAGCACTAATTGTGGATAAAAGGTAGAAAAGCAATTTTTTCTTAAATGAATGAATAGCTACTTTATAAGTACTACACACAGGGCAATGCACACATGTTAAATTTCAATACATCTTTCAAAAATGTATTAGAAATTTCATTCGTAAACTGTGTATCTTCTGATGCCCTTACCTTCTAACTTGTTTGTCTCCATGTACAGATTCATCACCACTGAACCTTGTTTTCCATGTGCATGGCACAATTCCACTAATCAGACCTTCTCATTAGGGTCATTTCTGACTAGTAAGTTGTGAAGGGCAGTGAAACAACAGGGAAGCACGTCACTATTACCACAATGTGTTTCATCAGCTTTCATGTTTGCCATCATAGCCTATAATAACAAAGACAGAGGTCAGCAGTCAGCTGCCGCAAAAGCTAAGCCTTCGCTGTTATTGTTCACTAAGTTAGGGTGCTAGTTGCCATATCATGCTTAGTGCATCCTAATTATTATGTTCATCCATTAGCAAACCATATTAATAATTATTGGGTTTTCACCATGATACTTTGTAGTTTACTATGTGTACTTCATCTTTTATTTTATTCAAACCATTTTTTGCTCCAGAGGATGGCTATTGTGAAAGGTATTTTGCATTAGTTACAATTGGGATATATATTTTTTTGTTGCCTTGTTCCATTGCCCAACTCAAGTTGAAGGTCCCTGCTAGACCAGAGGCCAAAACAACTTTCACGACTCCAGAAGCTTTCTGCTGTACCAGAGGCCAAGACAAGAAGGTTGACTACACTCATGAAAACACAGGAAATAATTTCACAGCATCCAAATCAATAGAAGATGCACACACACACACCAACAACTGCAAAATAATAGAACCTAACATTGATCATTGATATCTCTCAAGATCAGTGGACTCAATAAAAAAACACAGACTAAAAGAATGGTTGCAAAGACAGGATCCATCCATCTGTTGCGTATGAGAAATATACCTCAACCTCAAAGACAAACAATACCTCAGAGTAAAAGGTTGGGAAAAGATCTTCCAAGCAAATGAACCTAAAAAACAAGCTGGTATAGCTATACTAGTATGTAACAAAATAGACTTTAAATCAGAATTAATCAAAAGAGACAGAAAAGGATACTTCATACTCATCTAAGGAAAAATTCACCAAGATGACATCTCAGTTCTTAAAATCTATGCCCAATTCAAGGGCTCCCATGTTTGTAAAAGAAACATGACTACTGCTTAAAACACACACTGTCCTTCACATACTGATAGTGGGAGATTTCAATACCCGACTCTCACCAACTGACAGGTCATCCAGACAAAAACTAAATAGAGAAATACTGGAGCTAACAGATATCATAAAACAAAAGTATCTAACTGATATCTACAGAACATTTCACACACAAAATAGAATGTAACTTTTTTTTAATCACCTCACAGAATCTTCTTCAAAACTGACAACCTTGTTCACAAAGCAAGTCTCAACAGATATAAGAAAAGTTGAAATAATCCCCTATATCCTATCAAACAAATATGAATTCAAGCTGAATTTCAACAATAACAGCAACAACAGAATGCCTACAAATTCTTGGAAACTCAATAACTCTCTACTGAGTGACTACTAGGGCAAGACGGAAATAAAGAAAGAAACTAAAGCCTTTCTAGGGTTCAATGAAAATAAATACACAGCATATACCCAAATTTATGGGACACAATGAAAGTGCTGCTAAGATGAACGTTAATAGCAAAAAGAGCATACAGAAATAAGTGGAGAGATTTCATAATAACAATTTAACAGCACACCTGAAACCTCTTGAACAAAAAGAAGTAATCACACCCAAGAGCAGTAGATGACAAGAAATAATCACACAGAGAGCTGATATTAATATTATAGTATTTTATATTTATATAAATATAAAATATTTATATTTTATTACATATATAAATATGTTGTATTTAATACTACAATATTAAAATTGATAGAAACAAAGAGAACAAAACAAAGAATCAATGAAATGAAGAGTTGATTCTTTGAGAAAGTCAACATGATAGACAAACCCTTTTCCAAACTAATTAAAAGACTGAGAGAGAATATCCAAATTTACAAAATAAAAAATAAAAATGGGGACATAACTACAGACACTGAAGAATACTAAGAATGTAAAAGTAATGTTTTTCTTGATAGATACCACCCACCAAAGTTAACTCAAGATGAGATAAACAACTTAAATAGACCTATAACCCCCAAGAAAATAGAAGCAGTCATTTAAAGTCTCCCAACCAAAACAGCTCAGGGCCAAATGGTTTTTAGCACATAATTACATACAACATTCAAGGAAGAGGTAATGCCAATACTCCTCAAATTATTCCACAAAATCAAAGCAGAAGGAATACTGATAAACTCATTTAATGAGACCACAGTCACTATGACACCCAAACTACACAAAGATTCAACAAGGAAAGAGAATTATAGACCTATTTCCTTTATGAACAAAAATGTTCAATAAAATAATTACAAACTGAATACAAGAGCATATCAAAAAGATCTTCCACAATGATCAAGTAGGCTTCATCCCAGAAATGCAGGGATGGTTCAACAAATGAAAATCAGTCAGTATAATCTACCATATAAACAGACTGAAAGAAAAAACACATGACCATCTCATTTGATGCTGAAAAGTCTTTTGACAAAATTCAACATCCCTTCATAATAAAATCTTGGAGAGATATGGATACAAGGGACATACCTAAACATAATAATGGCAATTTACAGCAAGCCCATCACCAACATGAATTGGGGAGAAACTCAAAGCAATTCCAACAAAATCAGGAACAAGACAAGGTTGTCCACTCTCTCCATACCTATTCAATATAGTGTTTTAAGTTCTAGATAGAGCAATAAGATCACAGAAGGAGACCAAGAAGACACAAATTGGAAAGGAAAAAGTCAAAGTATCATTATTTGCAGGTTTGATGATAGTATACATAAGCGACCCCAAAATTCTACCAGGGAACACCTACAGATGATAAACACTTTCGGTAAAGTGACTAGCTATAGGATCAATTAAAAAAATCAGTATCCCTTCTATATACAAATGGAAAATGGACTGAAATAGAATCAGGGAAACAAGACCTTTCTCAGTTGCCACAAATAACATAAAATATCTTGGGGTAACTCTAACCAAGCAAGTGAAAGACTTGTATGACAAAAACATCGATTGTTTGAATTGAAAATCTCAGAAGATGGAAAGATCCCCCACTCTCCTGGATTGGTAGGGTTAACAAAATAAAGATGGCTATCTTACCAAAAGCAATCTATAGGTTCAATGCAACACCCATCAAAATCCCAAAACAATTCTTTACATACTTTGAAAAGACAATACTCAACTTCATATGAAAAAAAAAAAAAACAGGATAACTAAAACAATCCTAAACAATAAAAGAACTTTTGGAGGTATCACCATTCCTGATTTCAAGCTTTACTACCAAGCTATAGTAATAAAAACCACATGATATTGGCATAAAAACAGACACACTGATCAATGGAATCAAGTCGAAAATGCAGACATAAATCCACATACTTATGAACACCTGATTTTTGATAAAGGAAAAATAAAGCATCTTTAACAAATCGTGCTGGTCTAATTGGATGTCCGAATGTAGAAGGGTGCGAATTGATCCATACCTATTTATCCATGCATAAAACTCGAGTCCAAGTGGATCAAGGATCTCAAAATAAAACCAGATACACTGAACCAGATAGAAGAGAAAGTGGGGAATAGCCTTGAATGCATTGGCACAGGAGACGACTTCCTGAACAGAACACCAACAGTGAAGGCACTAAAATCAATGATCAATAAATGAAACTTTATGAAACTGAAAAGCATCTGTAAGGCAAAGGACACCATTATAAGACAAAATGGCAGCCTACAAACTGAGAAATATTTTCACCAGCTCCACTTCTGATTGAGGGCTAATATCCAAAATATATAAAGAATTCAAGAAACTAGACATCAATAAAACAAACAATCCAATTTTTAAAATGGAGTATAGATCTAAATAGAGAACTCTCAAAATTAAAATCTCAAATGGTTGAGAAACATTTAAAGAAATGTTTGGCATCCTTAGACATCAGGGAAATACAAATTAAAAATACTCTGAGATTCCATATTACACCTGTCAAATGGCTAAGATAAATAACACAAATGACAGCTCATACTGGCAAGTATGTGGAGTAAGGGAAACACTCCTATTACTACTACCACTTCATCGCTGGTGGGAGTACAAACTTGTACAGCAACTATGGAAATCAGTATGGGAATCCCTTAGGATATTGGAACTTGACCTACCTCAAGACAAAGCTATACCACTCATTCCTGGTCATATACCCAAAGGATACTCTACGCTACCATAAGGACACTTTGCTCAACTGTGTCCAAAGTGACTTTATTCATAATACCCAGAAATTGGGAACAACCTAGATGCCCCTCAGCTGAAGAATGGATAAACAGAAGGCAGGTCAGCTATTACAAATGGCATCATTAAATTGGCAGGCAAATGGATGGAACTAGAAAAAGTTATTCTGAGCGAGGAAACCCAAACCCAGAAAAAATCATGGTATGTATTCACTTTTAAGTGGATATTAGCTCTTAAGAAAAGAACAATTGTACTACAATCCACAGACTCAGAGAGACTATGCATCAAGGAAGAACCCAATGGAGACTAAAAGATCTTTCTTGGAAGGGAAAATAGAACAGAAGTTGCAGGTGGGCTGTGGGAAGACAGGAATGGGAATAGGAGAGGTCAAGTTTGGGGAGAGGGATGGAGGGAAAGAATATATAAAGGGAGACAACTATAATTTGGGGACATTTAGGGGGTGATATGGAGGCCTAGTGCAGTAAAAAGCTCCCTGGAATGTAATCCTGTGATCCTAGCAAGGACCCCTATTAATGGGGGACAGGGAGCTGAATAGGCCAGTGGTGAGACTGGGACACCAATCCAGTCACAGAACCTTGGACCTATAACCTAACCTGCCTGTAGGATATGTTGGGGCAATGGGAGGGCAGAAACCCTTGCTAAAGTAGGGAACCCATGCCTGATACTGCAGGGCAGACCAGAAACTAGGGACTGGATAGCCAGGAGATGATTTCTAATAATATCCTGCTCTGCTCATAGATCTGTGCCTAACTCAATCTTCATCAGAAAGGCTTCCTCCAACAGGTGAGGGGAGCAGAAGCAAAGGCCCAGGGCTAAACATTACATCAGAGCCCAGAGAACCCTGATGAAGAGCTGGAGGAGGGATTGAGGGGACAAGAGGTGTCAAGGACACCAGGAGAACAAGCCCCATGGAGTCAAATGACCAGGACTCTTAGGGGAATCACAGAGACTGAAGCAGCAGACATGGGAGCCTATAGGGTTCCTGTAGAACACCTAAAAGCTTGGGTTATGGTGTCTCTGACTTTTTGACCTACCCTTGGGACCCTTTTTCTCCTGCGGGGCTGCCTTGTCCAACCTTATTGTAGGGGCTTGAGCTAGGCCTTGTTCCCTCTTGATATGCCTTGTAGGAGTAGTAACCCTGAGATGCCTGGTCTTTTCTGAGGGGAAGTAGGGGAGGGGGTGTATCTAAGGGAGAGGGGACATGGGGGGATCTGGGAGAAGTGGAGGGATGGGAGGATGTAAAATAAACTTAATAACAAAAAAGAATTCAAACTTCTTCAATACTGAGATTTAATATAAATATATTCAATGACTAACTGTCATTTATTCCCCCCAGTAAAATAAAATTTTTAAATTTATTTTCAAATACATATTTTCATTAAATCCATTTAGCCAGGTATTTTTTATAACTGCTATAGCAGATTAAACCATTTCTTCTAGTGTTATCCCTATCTATTTATTAATAAATTTATATAAAATTTATATAAAATATGCTGATATTATCACATTAATTTAAACTACCTAAATAAATCCTTTTAAGTTTTGAAAAATGTTTCATTACTTATGCTCATGATCCTAAATTATGCAATACTTAGAAATAGAAACTATACTATTTTTCTCTATAGTTGTATCACTATTTTAAAATACTATTAAGTGGAAATATTTATGTAAAAACAACAATGGTGAACAAGAGGCAATGAAATTAAAAGTTTTAAATTATATGGCACTAATCGTCCGTGGTATAAATAGTTTTGAAATTAAAATGAAGTACTACCACAATTTAAAAGGTCATTATGTTAAGAAACAGCAATTTTCCATAAGAAAATGCTTGAAGATACATAATTGCAAATGCATTTTACTGCTGCAAAACAACAATGAAATGAGGTAGTAAAATCAGTACATTTCACCAATTTTGAGGTTGGCCATAGTCAGCAACACCAAGATGCTTCCCTGCTCATGTGTGCAGACCTTAGCACTCCCAGCTGAGTGTTTCCACATGCTTTCTGCAAATTGTGGTATTTATGATTTGTTGCAATGAATATTTCAGCCTGCTTCTTGAGGGTGAATGGTGTTTTGTCAGATTCCCTACAGATGCAATGGCTCTACCAGCCACAGCCTTGCTTCCCCTGGTTTGCATTCTCTTTTCATTGGCTTCTCTGACATCAAATCTTCTACAAGTTGTTTACCAAGTGATGCATGAGCCTTGGTGAGCAGTATGGCAGAGCGTCTACATCTCCATTCCTCATGGTAAAAAAATGAGGGAGTTTGGAGAGGCCATGAATTTTGTAATGTCTTTATAAACAGAGATGTAGGAAATTGTGATTCTGCAATGAGCTGGTAAACCTTAACAAGTTACAGCACTACACCTACCCTAAAACCACTTCCCTCAGTAGCCTTTCAAATTTTGTTTGGTGGCTTCCATTATCATATGAGGTAGAATTGAGCTACGGCTTTTATTACATGTGATCAGAAATGCCAAATATCTTTATAAAGTAAAAAGTAAAGAATTAACTCTCTCTCTAAACCTCAGTAAAAATTAAACCAAACTATGTGTGCAGAACCATGCCTCTAGAACTACATTACCCCATCAAGGCTATAAAACAATATCTGAACCTTGTTTCTCTGCTTCATCATACCCTTGTGATCCCAGCATTCTAGAAAATGGGGATGGATTATCACCATGAGTTTCAGTCTGAGGCCACCCCAGCCTGCCAATGTCTCAAAAACGAATACATAAACTAATACATACCCATGATTCCTACAGGCACACAGTAGTATAATTGCACTTTCCACCTTGCATCAATTTAAACATAGTCATGCTATGATTGTTGTAGTCACTGAAACAAGAAAGGGAAAAGGACTCTTTTAAAATTACTATGTGATTCCCCAAGTTTCTTTTCCCATTCTGTGCAAAGGTAGGAACATGTCTATACCTTTCTGTGCCTGTGAAGAAACATATGAAACAGCTAAGTCATCCTGTGAAGAGATCATGAAAAAGAAATGAAAGCATGATATAAAGCCACTGGAGTTTTAAGGCTGTCTATTGTTACCTTAGATTCTACCTTGCCCGAATGATGCTTCTCCTACAGGCAAACTCTATCTCTGTACATGTACTGTGGCCAACTGTGTTCACCCAAAACTCATAGGCTAAAATTCTTAACACACAACATAACTGCTTTTAAAGACAAAAGTCTTTAAAATATAGCTTATGAGGTCATAAATTTATCCAATACCATTGGCATCCTTATAAGAGGAAAAAAGCAGAAGGGCCACCTGAGGACATAGCAAAGTGGCTGTCTTCAAATGGAGTAAAGTAGATTCAGTATAAATCCAAACTTGACAACAGTTTTGCTATTGTTGTTATTGTTGCTTTTGTTTATCTGTTTACCTCTGACCTCCAGAACATTAAGACAAATGTCTATTGTTCAAGATCTGCAGCCTCGATGCTATATTATTGAAGCCCTAATTAACTGCATCCTCAGATATCTGCCTTCTGAGGACCAGTGTTTCCTACTGATTTACAACATCAGCTGCAAACCCATCCTATGCTGACACTACATCAAGCTTAAGATCCCAGGCTGTCACTCAAAACCACTGTCTGCAAGGGACAAATGCTTTAGAATATGTCCTATGATGATGCTGAGTTCTCTAGCCTGGATTTAAATCTACTTTTTCAATTAATTGTGTCAGTGTTTTAATCTTTGTTTTGTCTTAAGTATACTAAGGAAACTTTCGTCAATAACTTTTTCCCTCTGTGCCTTGGGTTTCTTCCACTCTGAAAGGTGCTAGCATTAGTACCTACCCCACAGTGTTGTGGTAAGGGCAATATGAACCCAAAAGGAGAACACTTAGCACAGGGCTTGATTCATAGTGGATATGTGGAAGATTTAAATAGTAATGATCATGGAATACTTTCATGACAAAAATATCTTGATAAATTAGTGGAGACTAGGGTAAGCTTTGAGGCATTTTTTGTGATCTTAGGACTCTTCGAAGCTTCCTAATACAACACACTCTAGCTGTTGCAGCTGGTTTCTCTCTAGTCCTGGATTTGATAAGCATTACAATCTTTTCAATTTCTTCCCTCAAATAGTTCAAGGTCCTTGACTAGTGCTCCTCTACAACAGAAGAAAAATCTCGCTGGGGAGCATGCTCACAATGAGGCATGATAAGGCTGCTGGGCCCGCACAGTCTCTCCTAGCAATGTGATGGTGGAGTCTCTGTATTTTTTAAACACAATGTAATCAACTTATATGATAGAAATAAGACTTTTTCATTCCTCTAAACAACAATGATAACAAATTAAAGTTCAATGGGTAATTGACTCAAAAATCAAAGTACTTGTAAGTACACTTAAAAACGCTTGCAAGAGACAGAGAAAGCTGGGTTTCATAGTGAACTGCAACTTCATTTGAATTTTATAACAAGGAAATAAAGGCCAGAGATGTGTTCCTTTTTCCCACTGAAGGAAATAGCTTCTATCAGCTGGAAGATCAGCTCCAATAACTTCAGGCATTCATTCGCCTTTGTTAGGTCTGTTGCCACTGTGATGGGCTAAGAACTTTCTTCTGAAGAAAAGTAATTACTGTACCAGAGTCCCTAATCAAAGAAACACAATTGTGTTTTTTTTAAAAAAAAAAAAATCTACTGGCTCAGCGCATTTTAAGCTCTCAGTACCTTTCTGTAAGCAGGATCAATAGCTGGCAGATACATAGATCTCTGTGATGGCCAGAGCTTAAATCCTCTTACATACTATAGTGAAGAAACCAGGAAAGACAAACCATTGTGTGGAAACCTGCTTCCCAAAGGTAAGTTAGAGCTTCATGAAACAGGTACCAGCATCTCCAGAGACCTTACATAGAAATGTACAAAGAGGAACATCTGCCAGGCATCTGCTTGGGGTCCAGCACTGAAATATGGAACAGATTTGAATTATATGGTTCTTATTGTTAACACATACGTATGGAGTAGAAACTGACTATATCACTCTCAATAGAATATACATTATAAAAAGAAAAGAAGAGAATTCTGAGCCATTGTAGGACATTACCCAGCTATATTTAGTAAAGGATTTTGTTTAGATGTATGTTTATCTCAGATTCCTGCAAAGTACTATTTATAGCTGGTTTATATAAATACCTCTAAATGTATAGTTAAATGTCTGTGGTTTGAATGAATGATCATTCATTGTGAATAATCTTTCTCCCTCAGTTTCTCTCAAAAATGTGCCTTTGTCCATTGCATAAGGTAATTGAAACCAGACAGATGAGCCCAAGACTGTGACAATGAAATTTTGAGACCCAGAGTGGGCAAAAGCTTGTGCAAGTGTCACTTCACTTTACTTGGGGACACTTTCTTTTCAGAATGATCACTTCCTAACATAAGAGTCACCTAATGTAACTCTTCTAAATGTGTGTGTGTGTGTGTGTGTGTGTGTGTGTGTGTGTGTGTGTGTTTTCAGAAGTACCCTTACTTCAGTGTTAAAGGATTTGTGTGGGTTTGGGTACTGGATTTTCTTTCAATTAATGAGGAAAACTTTGAAGCTAGGCCTTTAAAAAATAATAATGCTGAACAAGTTTGGTTTAACAATCTGAAGAAGATTTAATTCTGACAATTCAGAAATAAAAAATAGAAATTAAAAGTAAGATGATATTTCCTCCAATGCTGTGTTGTGTCAGGCCTTGATTTGAGAAAGGAAAAAAAAAATCCATCTGGCCTTAATAAAGATTTGTGCTTTCCAGGTTGTCAGGGTATATTGTTTCCTTCCATTTTTACAGTGAGAGCTAATTCTTGGTGCTGTGGAACTAAACAATTTAGTTTCTTTTTATAGAGACCAGTCTTATTGATTCCATAAGTCTTCATTAAAAAATAAATAAGTGTTGCAATCTCCTCAGAGACGGTGTGATACAATAAGTTCTATGCCAGAAAGAAGCACAATGTGCTCATGGAGAGAGCTTTCATCCAGTTCACAGGTTACGAGCGGCTCCCAGAGGATGAGGGCCCGGGGTCAAACTCTGAAAATAAGCAGTAATTACCAACATGAAGAATGGGAGAAAGAACTTTGCAGGCAAAATGGGCATGAATGCAAATCACATTACTGCTGTCTGCCCAGGATGCATTTCCATCCCAACTTTGTGCCTTCTCAGATGTCACACAGCATCACTAATCAGCTGCCCTGCAACACACCACTCCATATGGGTTCCACATCTCATGCAAAGGTATCACTATACTTGGCTGTTTCCCCAAACCAGAGAGCTGTCCATTAAACTTGATTCCCCCTCTTCAACTACAGTGGTATTGAAAGGATCAACAGATGTCCTCTTTTCCCTCTGCTAGGTGTTACTTTAAGCTTTTGCCTCCAATGCATCGCTAATAACACTCCTATTTAAATGTGTTCTCTTCCTTTTACTCTACACAAATGATATAACTGGTTTTTATGACAAGATTTTGTATTTATTTATCTATTTGAATTGCTCAGATTTCACATATGCCAGGCAGGTTCTCTATCAGTTACACCACTAGCTTCTAATCATCTTTCTAATTCCAGCATCATCAATAGTTATGGTAAATTATATACTAAATTTTAGGGACACAATAAAGGACATATGATCATATCTTACAAATAAACCATGTCTATTTGGAAGAGATAAGGTCACATAGAATTAACTTTATTATGAGGTATGTAAAGATACATAGTAAAATCATATCACCAGTATAGTGAATATAGGAAAGATGTTTAGATACATTAAAATTATGTATATGAAGAATGAGAAGAAAACACCCATGGAAAGCATACTGGAACCAATACGAGTAGCAGAGCAAATAGAATTGGAAGAGCCTAAAGGGACATAAAGAGATACAAATAACGTGTTTCTGACACACTGGAGATAAGAATTAATATAAAGAGAGGCTATCTTCCCAGATTCTTAGGAAATATGCTCTTATTCCCCAATTTACAGAGGGAACCATATTCTATGTTAGCTTGCTTCACCATATACAATCAAAAATGGAGGGTTCATTTTCATATTGTATAAAAATGATTGTATGAGCAACGAAATATGGTAAATAGTCAATATCGTGAAGGTAGCCTTCCATAAGGTGTTCCAGCAATCATATAAAAGGGAATGAACAGATGACTAAATTTTCCTTTTCACTAGTTTAATGGAGGGCATAAAATCATTCCTACTGATGTTGAACTATCTCTAAACTTAATAATTTAGGGTCTCAGCAAGAATGGTCTAATCAAGTAGTTCTTAACCTGTGGGTCATAATCCCTTTGGGGATTCAACAACCCTTTCAGTGGGGTTGCCTAAGACCATCTTCATCAGATATTCAGAATATTAATTCATAACAGTAGCAAAATTACAGTTATAAAATAGCAACAAAATAACTATATGGCTGAGGGTACCACAACATGAGGAACTATATTAAAGGGTCACAGCAATAGAAAAGTTGAGAAGCTCTGGTCTAACACAAGGCACTGTGAAAAATATGACCCACTACCAGATGGTGGGTCTCTGTGAGTTCAAGGCCAGCTTGGTCTACAGAGTAAGTTCTAAGACAACCAGAGCCACATGTATCTCAACCCCCCCAACACCCCCCTACACACACACAAATGACCCACCAATTCATGTGATGTCAGTTACAAATTCCAGGGTATGCTTTTCTTAAGTTTCTCTTCATTATCATAATCAAGCAGCAGATTTAGCCAGATAAAGTCTACATGTGAACTTAGATGAAAGGTTTAGATACTCAAATACGTAAGCTTTTAGTAATTTATTGAGGACTTTGGAAGGATTTCTGTGTTACATAGAATTAGAATATTAGGCCAAAGAGCCTATCCAAATAAAACTCATGTCCTTGTTAGAAACACAAAACATGACCTAGGTAATGCAAATAAAATTAACTAAATAAAATTAAATAACAATGGAAAATATCAATACAAAAGTCTTCATGCAACACAAAAAGACAGCAAAATAAGAAAATTAAAATATGCTGTGGATGCAAAGATCAACAGGTAGTGGGTATCCTAGCCCTAAAGGATACATCTACATCAAAGTTCCAGAGTCTGTGTTTCAGGGAAAATGGCAAAAAGAGAGGCAGAATGATTGCAAGAGCCAGAATACCAAAATGTCTTCTATGAAATAGTCTCTCCCAGAAATGGTTGCATCAAAAAGGTAGGAACAACGGCAATATCAGTGGACATGTTAACATGCATGGGGAACAAGTTTGCAAGAGTCTACCCTTAAACAAAGAACTACAGGTAACTAATGACTACTGGATCTACTGGGAGAAGACAAATATGAGTGTGAGTGTGTAAGTGTATATATGTATGTGTGTGTGTGTGTGTGTGTGTGTATTCAGATACACACACAAATACATACAAACATGAGTACATACACAAACACATGTATACATATAGACATACATGGGTATAACAATAAAAACAAAGAAAAAGAAACTACCAACTTGAAATAGGGGGAAGGGGCATGGGAGGAGCTGGAGAAAGAAAAGTGATATAATTCTATCTCAACTAAAAACCACAATTAAAAGAAAAGGAAGATACTATATGGATCATAATAGAGGTTAGATTATTTATTCAATTCTGATATATGGTACCTTATGACACAGAACAAGGTATTTAAGCTCTAAGCAACTTCAGGTAAACATATCTCATACTCAAACTTCATGGAGCCTTCAAAAGAAAACAGTAAAAGTGCTTTCACCACTGTGAAATAATACCCATTATGGTGACCATGGAAAGACCATTTTATACTCAGAATTTCCTGCATGATTTCTCTTTTCAAGCACTTTTTAATGGTGCTTCTTTCATTACAAAAAATCTAAGTTTCTTAAATGGTTGGGGTTCATTCTTAAAGGTTGATTAAGCCATGATTACACTCCTGTCAATGTATACAATATCGAAAAGTCAATCATGAACATTTTTCACTGCGACCCTGTGTCATACAGAAATAGCTTGTCACATAATGGGCATTCATTAAATCCATTTTTCATTTAACAAATGTGGGCTTCCATATTTTGTGAAAACATAGAGAATCCAATTGAAAGACAAGAAAAGGATTATTTCATTATTTCATTATATTGTAATTCCTGAGTGATCATTGATCATTGTCTTCAATATATTGTCTTCAAATTGTCTTCAAAATGTGTCAGAACTCAGAAAATTTTCTATTAAATTATTTCCTCAGATACAGCAGAGAAGCAAAGGTCAACAGCAGCTCACACCAGGAATAAAATATGCAGCAGATGAAACTAACAAATTTTCATCTTGATTAGCAAACAAACGCATATGAGTACACACATACATTTTACCCTCAGTATCCATGGGAAAGAGTTACAGATCCACTCACAGATATCAATATCCCATCATACACAAGTCCCTTACATGAAATGGCATGGTGTTTATATATCACATGTACATACCCTCCTGCATTCTGTAAATAATAAAATTACTTATAATACCAAGAATAGTTTAAATTCTGTATGAATGGTTATTTTTAGAGGCCATTAGCAAATGATTTATCTTCCTATTTGCAAAGAGGAGTTGCTAAAATCTGTGTTTTTTATTAATTTTTCACTAGTATACAAAATAATGGATAGTGTTATGTCATTTTAACACACATGTATGTCCCTGTGCCCTGATCATATTCATGAATAGCTATTATACTAATTGTTGTCATAATGCAACTTATTTACTAAAAGTGCAATTATTTTAAATTGCTCCTGATTATACTCATGGAATTGGATGTACACACACACACACACACGTTATTCATTAATCCATTAATAACTAATTTCTTTCCATAACTTGGCTACTGTTAATAGTGTTTCCCAAAACATAGTTATCAGGTATATCTACTGTATGCTGATTTGAATTCTTTTCAGGTATGCTGAGAGGTTAAACTAGATCATGTCATAGTTCTTTTTATTTGATTCCAGGTTCCATAGTTCCATAGTTCTTTTTATTTGATTCTCATGTGCTTATACAGTGTATGTAGTTTGCTTTGCTATGATTTTTTTTATTGCTTCCCATTTTGATCTGGCAAAATATGTAAATTTTTTATAGTTTTCTTCTAGTAGTCTTAAGACTACTACTTTATAGTCTTAAGTGTTATCTATAGGAAAATTTCCATGGTCTGATAAAAAAATGTATTCTGTGTATCTGTATGTGTATTCTGCAATACTTTGGTGGTATATACTCTGTATAGCAGTCATTTTCATATATAGTTCAACTCTGAACGATGCCAATTATGCTGTCTGGATAATCTATCTATTGATGGCAATGGGTTACTAAAGTTGTCCATGATTACTGGCTATGGATAGACTTCTCTGTGTATCATTGGAGACACCAATGTTTAGGGCACATATATGAACTGATATATCTTCTTGATGAATCTTTACATTATTAATATGTATCGAACTACTTTGCAACTTCTGTAATTTTTGCTGGTAATCTGCTTTGTCAGGTGTGAGTATAGTTAATCATTCCTGCTTTCAGATTCTCTGTTAGAATATGGTTTTGGTCTTTTCATCTGCAATCTGTATGCATTTAATGGTAAGGTGAATTTCTTATTTGACATTAAAGATTTGGTTATATATTTAAATGCATTTAGTCAGCCTTCAGCTTTTAAAATATTTTTGAAATTAAAATGTAATTACATCATTTCCCCTTTTCCAATTCCTCTTTCAAAACTTTCACATACACCCTCTTTCTCTGTCTTTCAAATTCGTGGACTCTCTTTCTGTGTGTGTGTGTGTGTACATACATATGTGTGTGTACATATATTCAGTTCATATAAAGTTACTTATAGTACATGATTTTCAGGGCTGACTACTTGGTACTAGATAGCCAATTGGGAGCTCTTTCCTGGGGAAGACTATTTCTCCTTCTCTCAGCATTCCTCATTTGCCTGTAGTTCTTTGTATAGGGCTTAAGGCCCATGTGCTGCCTCCCTTCCATATTAGCATGTCTATTGTACAGGTCTTGTTAAGGCAGCCGTGCTGATGGGATTTCATGGGTGTAGCTTCTCTGACATTTTTAGGATATGAAAATTCACAGAAAACCTTGTGTTCATCTGGCACTTACAATATTTCTGCTTTCTTTTCTCCTATGATTCCTGCACATAGAGTTGCATTGTGTCAATCCGGGTTGCTCTTAATTGGAAAGTTATTATTGTTTGCATTTAAATAAATTATTATAAGAAATGTATTAATGTTTGCCTTCTTCTGAGCAGTTTGCTGTTTTCACAATTTCCCTTTGCCTTTCAGTTATTCTCTAGAGGTTTCAATCCCAATTCCCATTAAAAGCATAGAAAACAACTGCTAACAATATAAACAGGACGAAGGAACAGTAAAAATCAATTAAGGATTACAACACTATCAATAACCATAGCAAAGAAAGTGGAAGAAATAAGGGAAGGGAAATGGCTCTGTTGGTAAAATGCTTGTTGTATATTCAGATCTGTAACACTCATGTGAAAACATTCACTACAATTGCCACACCCATTCCTGTGTTCCCAGCACTGGGGAAGTAGGGTCAGAGTATTCCCTTCCTGCATCCTCAGCACTGTGGAGCCAGAGAGTCAGCAAATTCCTGGGATTTGCTGGCATGTCAGTCTGAAAGAGTTAGTGAGCCTCAGGTACAGTGAGAGATCTTATCTCAAAAAATAAGGTAGAGTTTGAGAAAGACATCTGACATCAATCATTGACTTACACACATGCATGTGTGAGCACACACACACACACATACACACACACACAAATATGCACTCACACACAAATATCTCCAGACATAGACTCATGCATACACATATACACAAGAAAGTGACATAAATAATATAAAATTATTAATTGTAATATAAAATAAATAATAATAATTTTAAAAGAACAGAAAGTACAAAAAAAGGAAAGAAGTGAAATAATGTGAGGAGAAAGATAAATCATTTCAAAATTAAACAAAAAAAATTCAAAAAAATATATATTATACACACACACACACACAATAAGGTAAGGACAAGAAGAATATAAGATAAACTCATAAAAATCAGGGGAAAAATGATACTAAAATCTAGTAGGAATGATATTTTAAAGTAAAAGAAGGAAAGAATTGAAGATTTAGTTCCCTGGTCCTCAAATAGTAGAATCTCTGGTTCAGGGGTGAGGTGATAAGTAGCATCTGGAGTCTAGTGTAATTCTAAGCAATGCCTCCTAATTGTGTAGGAGAGTCAGGGAACAGGCCTAGACATACTCTGGCAAGGGAGAATTGGAAACTATAGAACTCTACCTCCTACTTTCAAAATTTTAAAATCCCGAACAGCATGACACCCAGCTTAACAGAGGAAGTTGAGGAGAATAGGGCAATCCGCTGGACCTGAACTCGGAGCTCCTGGTCCCAGGCATCAGCCAACACAACAGGGAAGCAGTGAAAAATCAGTTGGCAATGGCTAAGAGCCTGAGTCTCCACAATGATCCACTGTGATGGGACTCATTCTTTTCCCCACAGTAGATGAGGTTATCAATCACGCTCCCCTCCCAAATTCAACCTCTCTCCTGCTTACATTTCCCAGCAGATCCAAGCTGGAGCCTCCCTATCTCTAGGAGTGTTTGTCCTGAGTATGAACACTTACTGGTGGTGGGATATCCCCCAGCATCCAGGTTTGTGATTGTTGCTTGTTTATATATTCCCAGAGTAGCTCTGTCTCAAATGATAAGTATCCTCTTAAAATGATCCCTTACTGCATGGATCTGGAGGGGAGGGAAAGTGTAAAGGGACTAGGAGAAATAGAAGGAGGGGAAACTGTAATCAAGATATATTGTGTGCAAAAAGAATCTATTTGTAATAAACAATTTTAAAAAATTGATGCCTTATTACAGAACTCCAAGATACAGGGAGTGGGCAGGTCACTTACTCTTCTCATTCCAGTGACAATACGAATGATGAAGAATAAAAAAATCACCCAAATCATGGCTATCGCAGGATAATGTGTTCATGTAGTGTTATACAATATTTAAGGTTACAAGTTATCATTGTATTTCTTGATTTAAAGTGACATCAAGGTTACATCTATGACAATGACAAGATGCAAAGCAATGTATAGAAATGATTTGCAAAGGTATTCCATGTGTACATCTAAATTTACATGATGAAGAAACACATCTGATGGCATGTGAAGTAAGTGTTAACACTGGCCAGTTTTCACCAACCTATCACTATGGAGTTCCTTTGATGGTTACAGTGGATTGTGATTTTACTGTAATGTTTTAAAAAGCTAAAATAAAACAATTTAGAAGAACTATACTTTTACTTCATAGACACCGGATGAGGTTTACAAATATGTGAGGTTCAGGGCAAAGAGTCATATATTCTATTGCTATTGTTGGCAACACACTTCTACACAGTTCTTACTCTTATAGTCAATAAATAGCAGAAATGAACAGTAACTAGCAGACTATTAGAAGGAAACATGAAGAGAGAAATTTGAGGTTTTCATTCCCTCTCTTAAAGCCCTAGGCATTTTATCTAGTACTCTTTTCCCTCTCTGCTGAGGGATTTAATTTCACCCAAAGGACTTAAGTGTCTTGAAAGTTTGGAATTGATATTTTTATTTAGTCCTTTCTCCCTGGAATGTAATTAGTAGTTGTAACTAGTAGAGATCTACTTACATTTACTGAATTAAAAAGGAGGAAAGGTGTAAAGTGTCTACTGTAGTTCCCGGTGAGTGTGTGATGGTTACCAAACACCATCCTATACTACCTCTTTCTTAGTCCATCCCTCCTACATTCACTCCCTCAGCCTTGTACACTGTTCACTTGTCAGATTCTGATACCACATCGAAGGAAAAGAATGGTTATCCAGCTATTCATCAATTCCTCACCTCCCTGCATAGGTTTCCTGGCAGAATTTCAGCCCCTGGTGGGAGAGCCACAGACTTTGGCTCTGCTTGCAGAATGGCCAAAGAGCACATCTGGATTGAGCATTTCATTTTCAATCCAAACCTGCTTGTATTAACGCTCTGTCATTCTTAATATATACCAGGTAACATGTAGACTGCTAGATTTGTACTCATTGGAAAAAGACAAAGCATAACATTGTTGAGCCATACCAGCAGGGGGTATAATTCTTTGTAAAGCTATATAATATGTTCCAAACACATTGCAGCTGTTGATAGCTTTTATTACATTTGCAGTTAGGGACCTTATTATATTTGCAGGAAAGATTTATTATATTTACTTTTATTGCTACAGCAGTTTGGGGTATTTTCATATTTGTCATGAACTTGCTCCATTTATGCTCCTTGAGTTCACATCTTAAGTTTGCTACAAGAGCAGGCTATGAATAATTTCACCTGTTGTCATTACATTTGCAGTCAATTTTCATTACCACCCCACTAATATTTCACAGTGTCTGCAGGTGCTGCATATTACATTAGTGGTTTGAATATTTTAAAGTCAGCAGTAATGGGGCAGAGCAATCAGCTGAAGAAAGGGCACAGAACCCATCAAAGGCTCAAACTCTTGGCAGATGGAGGGAGCACACTGGGCTGCAGGAGCTGGCCTTGATCAGAGCCTCATTTAGAAGGACATGTCCAAATGACTTAAAACTGAGTCAATCTGACATGTTTACACTCACGCACTCCAAATTCTCAGCATAGCGTATTGCTTTAGATTTCTAACCACCCTCTATTGATGGTCTAAATAAAGATAAGACACCGGCACTAAACTTATGACAAATTGACATTTACAGTGGTTCCTTGCTTAAACCATCTCAATCTTAAAAGCTAAATGATGATAGCCAAATAAAATCACATGGCAGATCAACCTAAGTCAAATTCTCACACCAGTTCTGAAATTTTAAGGACGATTATGCCATCTTAAGATTTTTAGAGTAGAATTTGGCAGCTTAGCCACAAGCCCAGGCCCCAGTCACTCATAGCTACTGTCCTCTATTAATAACTGGAACATCTGATGCAAACCTGCGTGTGACGGTATGTGACTCATTACTGCGGTTAATGACACCAGCAAGAGGCAATTTGAGGAGAGGGAAACCTGGAATAATTAGATTATATGCTGGAAGCAGCAGCTGCAGAAGGCAAATAGTAATCATGATAGAAGCTCATGTTTATTGAGTGTTTACTGCTTACCAGGCAAAATTGTTAAGTTCCTTATATGCATTAATTAAACTTTATAACCTCCTTGTGAGATGGTCACAATAGCAAGCCCCGCTTCACCAAAGAGAAACCGAATCACAGGTGGTAAGCTACTTGAACAAAGGCACAGAAGTAGAATAGAGAGAGCAAGCTGGGTTTAAATTCAGATGCCTTTACTCTAAACTTTAGCGTCTGAAGTCCCAGTTTGTTAATCCAAGTAAATAGTTATTAAGCATGTTGTGTGATTTGCTATGCTCACTGGACTTTCTTCAGACATGTAGAAAACTACTTAACCAATCATTCAGTAAATAAAATTCTTTCCAGTTAACTGAGAATCCACTACTTTACAGAGGTACTTTTCTCTTGCAAGCTATTAGGATGCGCTGTTCGTAATTCAAACAAATAATATGCCTACATCATCCTTAAAGCTGCAAATCCCACAGTATAGACCAAAATAATGTGTGCTAAATGTAGTGGATCACAGTAGGACCATTCATCAGCCGCCCAGAAACACTTCTTGACATGAGATAGCCAGTTAAGTAGGTCAAGCTTGATTTTTTAAAGACTTTTTACTACAACAGCAATAGAAACATAACTAAAGACAACTTATTAAATGGAGGAAATCTAGGACTAATCTTAAGGCACAATTATATGCAGGGGATCTTTTGATATGGTTTGGCTATCAAGGCAAAGCTTGATATTAGGTTCTTTGCCTATCATTTTATAGCTAGTAGCAAACGCAGAGGTGCTATGCCTTGAAGCAAAATCTCAGTGATTTACTGAGATAAAAACTGGCCATCCCTGCACCCAGAGATGGGGAAATGCCAGTCTTACTCTGTAATCTGAGAAAGAAGAGGACGAGTTTAACAAAAAGTATCTGCGCTGGAAGGAAAACAGAGAGGAGGATGTTTGCTAACATGGAGCAGAAAAATAATGACATGAGAACTTTGCCAGAGCCCCTGAAATGTAGAAAATCATTTTGTAATTCCAATTTTTCTAATAGGCATAACCTATATTTGCACAGCCACCAAATATCCTGGATTACAGATAGTATGTATACACACACACATACATGTGCATGTGTATATATATATATATATATATATATATATATATATATATATATACACACATATATATATCCATCTGGTATGTTCAAGTTGTGCACACAGAGGTTATAAGAGGGATTTGGATTCTTTGGAAGTAGAGTTGCAGGTAGTTGTCAGAGTCCATGTGGGTGCTTAGAACTCAATCTGGGTCCTTTGAAATAGCAGCGTGTTCTCTAAGTCACTGAACTATCTCTCTAGCCAAGTGCACAGATGATTCTTAATTGTGGATCATATGAAAGAAAAAATGTGCTCAGGAAATGTTTCTCAAATTTAACTTGTACATTATAATAATGACACATTGCAAATGCAGTTCAGGCTATGGCATGTTGTCTGTCTCATGGCCATTTCTGTGTCTACCATGATAGCTTTGGCTCTGACACATGATCGTGATCCTTAGATGTTTTAGTACTAAGTAGATGTTTGAAGGAGTGACTCTCTTGAAAGTCTTTCTCTGTGATTTGGTTTACATGTCAGGCATAATTTTTTTGTTGTTGAGTTTTGTTTTACTTTTTTCCCTTTTTTTTTCAAATAACACAATTACATCATTTCCTTTCCTCCTTCTAAAACCTCCCATATACCCCTCTTTCATCTCTTTCAAATTTATGGACTCTTTTTTTCATTAATTGTTGCAATGTGACTATAAGGCTTTACATATATATTCCTAAATACAATCTTCTCAATCTGTATAGTTTTATGTATGTGTGTTTTAGGTAAGACCATTTGGTTTTGAAACTACTGATATGTTTTTCCATGGGGGTGACTATATTTTGGCCATTCCCAGTAATCCTTAATTACTTGTAGTACCTTACATAGGGCTGAGGCATTATGAGCTTTCCCCCATCCACTTTGGCATAATTATTATTGTAGTACTTATCCAAATTATGGTTAGGTAGTCCTGTTGATGAGATGTTATGGTTGTATTTTCTGACATTACTAAGAGACACAGTCTCACAAGAAACTCCCACATCTTAAGTTCTATTGAGCACCTTTTCTGCAATATTCTTGTTAAAGCAATTTTTTTCATGGGGATTCAAGGAAGAAGGAGACAGAATCTTCAAGATGTAAACCTGGACATACAGAGTTTCAGCCTCTGAGACTGAACTGAACTCTGACTAGCTGCCTTCTCTACACGCCTGCTTCTTCAATCTCCTACTCCTGACTCTCTTACTTCTAATTTAGCTTCTACCTCTTCTCCCCCCCCCTCTCTCCCTCTCTCCCTGTCCCTCCTTCTACTGAGTTTCCTTTTATATCCTGAGTGTTGGAATTGAAAGTATGTGCTACTTTGCCTTCTGATACAAAGTTTTATTTTGCATTAATGAAGAGAATCCTATAATTCACTTCCCAAATTCCAAGCTAGTCAATCTTGCTGCCACTAGACTGAAAGACACAGGGTTTTCCTCATATTTCCATGGTAGTAACTGGGGAGAAATCACAGCATTCCCTTTCATTTAGCATTAACACAAACGGAGGACAGGATTAGCCTGACTAACATTCCTTCTACCCTATAGCAGTCATGCTTCTGGATCAAGTGTTCTTCTACAGTTCCTGAGCTTTACATGCAATTAAGAATTGTTTTGAGGATGTATCCATTGGGACTGTATGCAACAACTCTGAATTTTAATTGGCTGTGGTTTTCTATAATAGTTTCTCTCTGTTGAAAAGGCAGGTTTCCTTGAGAAGGAGTAAGGACTCTGCTTGTCTTTGGGTAAAGGACAGATATTTAGAGTGTAGTTAGGAATTGTGTTGATTTAGTAAAGTAGTGGTTGTAGATTCTCCTCCACAATTCATGACTCCACTGGGTAGTTGGCAGGATTTCCAATACCAGGTACAGTTTCCTTCTTGTTGACCAAGTCACTTAGAGAGCTATTCATTATGGCCAAGGTATGTGTACCACTATTTGTACCCTTAAGTTTTCTGTGCCATGCTGGTTGTTGTTGGGTACCATAGCTGTGTAGGACAACTGATTGGTACCTTCCCTTCTTTAGAAGCTTGCATGGTGTCTTCTGATCTGATAAGTTAAGGGTTTTATTTTCTTGTGGAATGGGGAAAAGAGAGGGTCCATAAAATATTCACACAGCAATAGGTCTTAGGTAGTTAGGGAGAAATGGCAATGAGTGTAAATGACATCCCTGTCCAGGAAACTGGATGGTCACATTGCATCATACTTAAAAGGACAGCAAGTGAGACCAGACCATAAATCTTTAAAGCCCAACCCCAGTAATGTGCATTTTCTCCATAAAGTCTCTACTCCTAAAAGGTTCCATAGCCTTCCCAAACAGCACCACCTGCTGGAGACCAAATGCTGAAATGCATGGCCCTATGGGAGACATTTCATGTTCACACCATAACAGTTATTAAACTGTCTCAGAATTAATGATTTTTCAAGTCTTTTCAGGCCCACAGAATACAACATATTGATTTGGAAATATTCAGCTCCTAATTTACTTAAGAAAATATTGTCAACTGGATAACATGAAGATAATTATTGAAATCTCAACAAGAGCAAGTAGTCTTGAAAGAAACCTCCCTCCCCGTACCCTCTATCACCACATACTTAGAAGTACTGGTCCAAATGAGTATCAAGACTGTGTTGTTTAAAACAGCATTTCAGTAGTGAAGATCCTACTTAATATATGAAGAAACTAGCATATTCTAATTATCATTGTTGCCATCAAAATAGAATTGAGGAAAAAAACATGCCAGCCGCACATTTCTAAGAACAACCACTTCTTTGAGGCTAGCATACAATTAATGAACGTTGGTTTCTCAGATTATTAGAGCACTCAGTTCTTCATTTAAGAAATGATGTTTGTTATCAAAATGCTGCTTGCTGGTAGTTCAGCAATAATGTTCTGCTCTGTGACAAGGTAGATCTCTCTGCTCTGTTCAGGAAGGGAGTATTAGCAAGTTCAATTACCCAGATATTTGGAGCCATGGTCTCCATTATCCTCAGTATCAGAGAAATGGATAGTTTGACTCTTCATTTTCCTGTCTCCCAATTTCTCTTGGTTTTGAATTAATGATGAAAAGAAAATTGTTACTCATTAAGCTCTGCCAAACTCTAATATCTGGCACATGGACTGAGAACCTTGAAAAAAAATTAAATAGAAGTCTGAGGAACAAAAATACCAGAAGGAAAAAATTTGGCTGGTAGCTTTATTATTAAGGATTTAGTGTTACCTAAGCAGAATTCTTGTCCTTGGCAGATCATTATGGATTATGGGAGCTTTATTCACAGGCAAGTGGCTTCATTGATATACATAAGGCTATTTTTATTCACTTACCTTGTACAAAATAAAGACCCCTTGATCTTTAGCACACAGGCTTTGCAAAGACCTTGACTAAACTGAGACATTAGTGAGTTGTCCATGATGGCCTTGCACTCTTTAAAGCTCTGGTTTGATCTTGAACTATGAAAGTAGCATCTTGACTTTGTAGAAGTCTGTGAGGCAGAGACTATGTGAACAATGTTAACGATATTAAAATAGTTGAATACATAACTGACAACATCTTAGTGTGAATTACTTTATGTTTAAGAGAAATGTATGAGAGAAAGGCAGTTTCCATTAGTGAAGCAAGAAGTTTGTGCTGCACTATCAAGTCTGGGAAAGGACACATCCCTACAGGAGACCTGTATCTGCTAGGCATTGTTTTAGGTTAGTGTCTTAAGGTTTCTAATGCTGTGATAAAACACCATTCCCAGAGGCAACTAGGAGAGGAAAGGGTTTATTTTGCTTTCATTTCCACATCACAGTCCATCATTGATGGAAGTCAGGACAAAACTCATTGCATGAACTTGAACTTGGAAGCGATAACTGAAGCTATGAACATGGAAGAGCACTACAAACTTACTCACTCTCAGATTGCTCAGTTTGCTTCTTGGTACCATCCAGGAAAACCAGCCTAAGCTCGACACCACCCACCATGAGCTGGGCCCTCAAACAGCAATTACTAACTAACAAAATAAATCACAGGCTTGCCCATGGGTCAGTCTGGTGAGAGTATTGTTTAACTGAAGTTTCCTCTTCCTGAATAACTCTAGCTTGTGTCGACTTGACTTGAAACTAGCTAACCTAGTTTGGTAATTAATTTTGGCATCAGACTTCAACTAATGCAAAGTAGAATAGCTTATGGCTTGAGGGAAAAATCTATAACTTGAAACATTCAATTATATGGAAGCAGAGAGATTTCTTAAATGCCAAACATAAATTCATCATGATAAAAATCCTGTTTTATTAATGAACAAATAAAAATGAACTGCACAAAGAGAAGTGATAATGGTGACATTTTTTCTTTGGTAAGTCTCATGTCTATGCTTTCTTGCTGGTTAAGAGTTCAGGTAGAGCCTGGCAGTGGTGGTGCATACCTTTAATCCCACACTCTGGAGACAGAGGCAGGCAGATCTCTGTGAATTCGAGGCTAGCCTGGTCTACAGAGTGAGTTCCAGAACAACCAGAGTTACAACAGAGAAAACCTGTCTCAAAAAACAAAACAAAAATACAAAAAAAAAAAAAAAAAGAAAAGAAAAAAAGAAAGAAAAAGGGGGAAAAAAGAATACAGGTTGAAATGTAAGATATTTTATTGAGATATATTTTGAAATATATTGAGAAGTACAAGCTATATTTTATTCAAATTGTAATAAAAATTACATTTTCTTTTAGCTTTTCAATTTTGAGAGGCCATATTCTGTCTTCATTTATCCTTAGAACAACACTCACATACACAGTACTCCTTGTAACAAAAGTTCAAAAGAACCATGACATAAGAAACAATGACAAAAATGGATGTAGAACATCCTAGGAGCAGAGACAGCACAACTGACAGGGTTACTAGATGTGAAAGAAAATGAAGGAAGTGGCTGTAGGAAGGAGCTGGAAGGAGCTGCACTGTCACCTTCATTAATTAGACCATTCTGACCATTATAATTAATTGAGAGAACAAGGAATGAAGGGATAGGCTTTTGGGATAAGACAAACCCTGTATAAACTTAAGTGAATGCTTATTTTCATTGTGTTAAATTTGTAAAACAAGACTGCTAATTGTTCTACCCTTTAACTTTCATTTTGAGTGACAGAAAGGTACTCTGTGGGAAAGTATCTTTGAAAAGTGCAAAACACATTTAAAGCACAAATCTTTCAATGAAATAATTATGTAAGAGAAAGGAAAAAAAATGATTTTTTTCCTTGAATAGTCTTTAGCATGTATTAATAAGAGTGAATCATATAACAAAAGACCATAGACTAACTGGCTTATGAAGAACAGACATGCGATAGTTATAGAGGCTGAGATGCCAGGACTAACAAAGGTATGAGCGGACTGTGTTTCTAGTGAGGGCACACTTTCCAGGTCATAGAAAGTTGTCTTTTGGCTATGTCCTCACAGTAACTGGGTGGGGTGATGAAACAGGTGGGCAAGGTATTACTTATGCTGTAATCAAGAAAAATTACTGTTCTTTGGTACCTGCTTCCCATTTTTTGTTTAGAAAAATCCCTGGAGCCAAAATAGCCCCTTCTAACTATATCAGAAATTAAGGAAACCAGACACTTTTCTTGCACTTGTGCACAGTGATGAAGCTCTACATCCCCAAAAGTCCCCAGCTTCATTATACCATTTGAACTACAGTTTTGATACCTCTTATGGACTTTTCTAAAGAATCATAAGAAGAAACATTTTTAAAAGGGAAAAATCGTTTATGAAGATTTGAGAGGGAAAAAGATCAACTTGACCTACGTATGTATTACCCATTTCACATATAACAAAACTCAGAACCTACTGTATGCCTATTTCCTCTTTCAGAGATGCCACTCCAATCTCAATGCACTGGGCACCAATAAGTATCTAGCTGCTATGTAGTTACTGAAATAAGAATATAATGTCAGTTAAAGATTGCTTTAATTATACGGCAGTCTTAAATGGGATATTCATATCACCCTTTCCAAGGGTGAGGAGGCAGAAAGGATATAAGAGCTGCAGGAATGGGGATACATGCAGTGAAAAACTATGCCTTGTGGGCATGGCAAGACTATGTCACTTAGAAACTCACAGCAGCTGTGGTTGGCTGCATAGGGCCTTTTGACAACTTGGATCAGTTGTAGATGGGGGGAGCTCTTGATAGTCAATGGCTTCTAGGAGAAAGGAATCATTGTCTTCAGTGATCCAGACACTGGTGAGATATTCATGTTCCAAAGGATGATGTCACACCCATGCCCACTCCCACAGCTCTAGTTAAACCTACAAAGCAAAACCAAACCAAAAAGAGAAGAAAGTGAGATGAGGAGATATGAGGGTAGTTAGGGTAGGAGGAGGCTAAGAGAAGAGAGCATGAATGTAAGGAAAATGGAATCCATATATGAAATGGACAAAGAACTAGTTAATAGTTCCAGTACTTGAGTCTCCAAGATGGCTCAGTGCATAAAGACACATGTTCCCAAGCCTGGTCACCTGACTCTGATCCTCAGATTCTTACAGTAGACAGAGAGAAGGAGGAGGAAGATAAAGATGAAGAGGAGGAAGAGGAGGAAGAAGTGGAGGAGGAGGAGGAGAGGAGGATGAGAAGAAGAAACAAGAGGGGCAGGAGGAGGAAGAAGAAGAAGGAGAAATTCCAGTAGTCACTAGAACCGGTTTTAACCCAGACTTCTTAGTCGGCTTGCCGACACAACACAGTACCAAAGCCTAGTGTGCTCAAACAGCAGAAATGCATTTTCTCACAATTCCAAAAAATGCAGATGGCTCAGACTGACAGCAGGAGATACTGGGCTCTCCTGAGGGCCATTTTCCTGGCTGTCTCTCCCTGTGTGCTCACATGCTGTTTCATGATGAATGGGTGCTTCAGTGAGACACCTCTTTTCATCTAAGAAGCCTACTGAATTAGGATCTTATCATTATGACTTTAAACTTTAAGAAATAACCTCAAGGTTATTAAAGGCTAAGGGTAAACATCAGGTTCATTTCCTTTAATTACTTCCTAAAAGGCTACATAATACAGCCAAAAGCATTTGCTATTTCAAATGTTTCAACTTTGTTTTGATTGTCATGTAAAAGACAGTAAAATATTTTATAGAAAATCTATTCTAATATATTCTTAAATTATAAAATTCCTTAAAACATATTATATTACTACAGAGGTAAAATATTTTTCAGTGATAAATTATGGTGGTTTTGATTTTTCTCTAAAATGTTTATAAAGAAAGAAATTAGTTTTATTAGGAATAAAGTCTCATTTTTTTCCATAGTCAAATGTACAATTTCTGTTTAGTGTTTGTATGCACATGAAATAAGAAGCATGTCTTTTATATTTAGGGTCCACAGTTATGTAAAGCAATCTTACCTACTAAAAACAAAATAAAACACATTGTATGGATGACCTGTGTATCTCAAAGTAAGAAGAAAAATTCTAAATCTAAATTCACATGGCAAAATGATTAAACTCACTGTCAATAAAATTTGTTTTAATTAAAATTTTAAAGCAATTTTAGGACTTGATTTTTAAAAGAAATAAGAGGAATACATAGGGGTGGGCAGAGGGAATGGCTCTAGAAGGGCTCAGGGAAGAGAGAGATTGGAATCAAACACATTGTTCAAAATTCTCGAAGAAGTAATAAAAACAAGGAAGAAAAAAAGCAATTTTAATATCGGATAAAAATCTTGAAGGTCATATGATGATAAACTGTAAAAATGAACTTTAATACAACTCTTTTTATATTATAAAATAATAAGGCTCATAAAAATTCATTAAAATGTTCATAACATGGACCATAGACAACCTTTACCAGGAATATTTCATGAAAATATTATTGTTAAATGTTTCCTCTATTGAAAAAAACTGAAGCAATCATCTGCTTAAAATGAAGTAATGAAGTGATGTGCAATTTTCTCTATATAAAATTGATGTGGTTTAGAAAGAAAGTCTTGGCCTTCCAGCATGAGAATCTGAGTTGCATTCCCAGAACTCATGACAAAAACTAACAGTCAGGTGTGATGATAATGCTTATTATTCTAACATTGAGAAGGGAGAGACTAGAGGATCCCTGGGGCTGGCTGGCCAGACGCTATATCCTACTTTGTGCATTCTAGTCCAGACAGAAACCCTGTTTCAAAAAAGGACATGGATGGTATCTGAAGAACAACACTGAGGCTGTCCTCTGGTCTGCACATACATGCACATGCACTTCCACATATATGTATGTTTTTACCCATAAGAAAATGCACATACATCTGCAAAATTTACAGAATCATTGTAATAATTATAATGACTATGGAAAATGAGAAATTACCACAAATAAAATTGAAAAGTTGAAATTATTAAGGCCTTAGAATTGTGAGAAATATGTTCATCGACTAGAACTATTAGGTACCATGTGTGTCTGCACTTGCAAATACGCAAAACAAACAGAGATGCAAGCACAAATGGGTGCACAAATGCAAGGCTATTAGTAATCTATATGTAATACTCTATCGTTTTTCCTTCTTTTCTCTTCCTTTCCCTTCTTTTCCTTTCCTATCCTTTTCTTCTTCTTTTTTATGTATATTTTTTTGTGCAGGCTTTCACTGTATAGCCCAGGCTGCTTTAAATCTCACTATGTAGAAGGTGGAGACATGGCTCAGCAGTTAAGAGCACTCTTCCAGAAGACCTAGGCTCAATTCCTAGGACACCTGTCTGTAACTCCAGTTCCAGGGGATCTAATACCCTCCTCTGGCTTCAGTGGGAACCAGGAATACATATGATGCACAGACATACACACAGTCAAAACACCTAATCGGATATACATAAAATAAAATAAACCATCACTATGTAGCTCAGGTTTTCCTGGAGCTCAGAATCTAGCTCCCTCAGCTTCACAAGTGCTAGGGTTACAGCTGTGAGCATGAAGTTCTTCTACTGTCAAATATTGTTCCATTTAGTCTTATCATATCCTATAAATAATAGAAAATCATGTAGGCATCAATAGAACTAAAATAAATAAAAATTAATTAGGTTTATTATATGACTTGTGTGTTCCATATTTTCAAATTCAACATTAATTATTTTTCCTCCATTGAGCTTTAACAACAGCACAAGCAAAATCCAAAGAAAGGAAAGCAAATAAAACCTGGATAACTGGAAACTTGAAAGTAATGTTCATGTTAAACTAATTATCAGATTTTATTAGAGTTAGTCCATTAACAAATTTTACCCATCCACACACTATACAAGGGAGAACACGGGGAAGTAGAAATATGTTTATATGTATGTAATAATAATCTTATCTCATTACTTGTTTTTATACAAAGCCTCAGATTATGTGATGAATAATGAATCTGAATTTGCTTATGTTTTATAAGAAATATATGTATTAAATAGGACATTATCTTATTAACATAATTATAGGAGTTCATTTTTTCCTTGAGTAGTTTCTTTTTTATAATTTATATTTTCCTCTTTCGCAGGAGACCCCGATCCTCCCCTCCCACCACTCCTCCCAAACTCCCCCATCTCCTCTCTTCCCCAGATACACCCCCACCCACCCTTGCTTCCCCTTAGAAAAGAGGAGGCCTCCCAGGGTTACCCTTTGAGTCACTTCCACACATCCTTCAGAATATACTAAATGGATATAAATGAAGGAGTATAATCCTAGGATTCAGGTATTATAAGCATAAGGTACTATTACTTTTTGCTGTGCTTACGATCAAAATCAGAACTTTAAGAACGTATGGCATGAGCTCTCCACTGAATAGTACTTCTCCACAAAAAATATTTTATTGAATGAATGAATTCTCCTTAGGCTATCCTTTCCTGTGGAGCATGGTTCATATTGGTTTGAAATGTGCAGTCACTAGACAGCAGCATCTGTATCTCCTGAAGACTTGGTAGACATGCAGTTTTCAGTCCAGCCCAAATACTTGGGAAATTTAACTTAAATTGATTAAGTGATTCTGATGTTTGTAATGGATGCTTCAATCTGAAAAAACCTAAGGGTGTCCCAAATGGCAGTACTTACACTGTATATCCTACAGTTCATATTCCAAGATAACAAAACTAATCACCTCATTTTAGAAAATACATGTTCTAATGAGAATACATGATATCAATGTGAACTTTATAAAAAAAGATAAGAAGAAATTATATAAAATTTTAGTCAATTAATTAATAATATATCAACTCTAATTCTGGAAAATATAGTCTGGTTTTTTTTCAGGGAAGCCTTAAAGTAAAGAAAAATAATTAAATATTGTGAATGGAAATGGATTTTAAGTAAGTCTTTAGTACATCATTTGATAAAGTATTAATAAAGTAAACATCAGGTAAAAGCCTGAAAAATTATTCTGCCAAAATGCTAATGGAAGCATTCTTGTGGGAAGAAATTCTATACTCTGGATATTTTATAAAAAAAAAAAAAAAGAGCTGGGAAACCAACCTTGTCATTCATTGGATATCTATACAATGGAGCCCTCACAAGCCCTTCTGTTATGTGAAAATCTTCAGAAAAAAAAAATGGTTTAATTCTACTTCTCCAGGGGATCCATTTTCTGGATAAGGCCTATACATGTGGTCAGTATGGGTAGCATGCTGTCAGAGATAATATCTTGATCTTACATGTGAGGCATACAGAAGTGAAGCCTTATGAAATAAAATCAGTATGGGAAAGAAAATTTATGTAGACATTTCTTGCAAAAGCCACACAGGAAACATTCATAAAACACACGGAATTTAGGTTAGGTTGTCTGCTCTTAAAGGATTATTTGTGCTACCACACACCTTGGTTGCTGGTGATAGAGAAATAATATATTATACTCATTGCAATAGAGACTATATGTGTGTTTATAATGCATACAACTTTTTATAGTTTACGAAAGTTATAAAAGAGCGAAGAAAGTGTGATGTCTTCTCTCAAAACAATTATCTAAAAAGTACAAATTGCCAAATAAAATCGGTGCTAGGTGTGGGACACTTCCTCTTGAGCTGTTGGTCAAAGTGTCCTAAGGAGCAACCCCTCACAAAACAATAATGAAAGTTATTGCCTTTTCCTTTGTTTGCTGCTCAGAATTTGAGGGTTAGACCCTATGGCTAAAGATGTCACATGTATTGGTGATAGAATATGAAAAAACAAGAATGGTGCTGGCTAGATGTCCCAGTACTGGAAAGTGTTCTGTATTCTGCTGTGGGGGGAGGGAGGGGGTAAGCAAGGGAGGGTTATAGCAAGGGGGGGGGGGTTAGTTATCAACAGTCTTACCCAGCTATGAAACCAGCTAACTATAATAATGAGCAGCATGACAAGATAGGGCCATAGATGAAATGGTGGCATAAATGTTATGGGGGTAACTAAGCACTTTATGATGGGACTTAAGGCCTCCTCCACAAGAGGAAACACATTCTAGTACAATAAATCTGGCCAAGAACCCATGGTTGGGGAACTCACAGGCCCCAGGCATGATCAAACTACTATAATTCTGTAATTCTGCTAAATGGACACAGTATCAAACTGCCTTCTAAATTTTTATCTCTCTACCTACAGATTAGTGTACCTCTCATACCTACCTAATCAAAGAAGTAGTTTTGTACAGAGGATGGTGGTTAATATGCAAACATACAGCTGATCTAAGTACAGAGAACAAGTGTCCATGGAGTGCTCAGCCACAAATTGGATATCTATATTACACACCCCCAGGGCTCAGGGACCATCATGGAAGAGAAGGCAAAAAGATTAAAAGAGCCAGGGTTGGGGAGGACCAGAATGGAACAGTGTCTTCTGGATACGACAGAACTGCTACACCCATAAAACTCACAGCAGCTGTAGCTGCCTGCACAAAACCTGTAGAAGGATCAAGCCAGCCAAAATTCTAGCGTGAAAGGGGAAGACATGAGCAACCACCCTGTGGTAGCCAGTTGATGGCTTCTAGGCTAAGCAGAGTCGGTTTAAGAATGTGACCTCTTAAAGGTTTACCATGACCTAGTAGAAGGCTCCACACCCATGAGTATGCAGGCAGACAAGCTGGACTCAATAGATTATTTTAATAAAGAATTGGACATGGATTTGGAGGAAAAGAATTGTTAGGGAGGATTTTTGGAGGATTAGGGGGAGGAATAAAAGGTGAGTATGATCAAAATACATTGTATGAAATTCTCAAATTAATGAAAGTCCTTCTAACAAAAGATTTCATCTCATGTTTAAACCATTATGTTGGTGAAACGTTTTAAGTATAGCTTCTGACTGTACTAAGAGATATACTCTTACAGCAAATTTCCTGTTCTTCTGGCTCTTACAACCTTTCTTTCCCCTCTTTCACAATGATCTCTGAGTCTTAGGTGTGGGAGTTATATTGTAGGTGTGTCAGTTAGCACATGGCACTAAAATGCTACATATTATTTGGTTGTGGGTTTTGATTGGTCAAAGAGACATTGCCTTTATGAGGCATGAGGGCTACACTCATCTAAGAATATAAGAGCAAATATTTATAATACAGTCATGGATTATGCTGATAAAGTAGAGGTTGTAGGTTCTCTTGCAAGATTCATGACAAAGAATAGGCATGCTATGATGGGATGGGGTGAGGGAGACTTAGAAGGCCTCAAGCCTACATAGAGAAGAACTACAGATGAGTAAGGAACTCTGAGAGCAGGAGAAATAGTTTTTCCCATAGAAGAAGATACACACTGGTTATCCAACACCAAAGAGTCAGCTCTGAAAACATACATAGAAGTACATTATACAGACTGAACTGATTGTATTTCTGTATTTCAACAAGTTTGTGTGTGTGTGTGTGTGTGTGTGTGTGTGTGTGTGTGTGTGTGTGAGGAATAACAATTGATGAAAAGAGAGGCCGTGAATTTGAAAGAGAGCAAGGAAGGCTGTATGGGACAGCTTGGAAGAAAGAGGGGATGAGGAAGTGATGGTGATACTATATACAATATCAAAAAGAAAAAGAAATAAGAAAACAAAACAAAAAATATTTCAGGGATTCACAGAGAAAACTCCAAATCCAACCAATTTTTATGTAGTTCACACTAAGTAAGTCAGTTTAAAATGTGACAGCATGCAAGAAAACACATTTTCTCTCACTGACTAGACTCTAGAGGAATGGTAGTCCTTGCAACAGTGGGTGATGTGACTTTAAGGATACTCTGAAGTGGGAGAAGAGAAGAAGGAGAGAATGAGTAGACAGAGTGAGAGCAGAGAACATGATATGATAGTGGCAGAGTAACGCCCTCCACCAAAGTGGGTAATCAGATCCCACAGTGTGAGCATTCGTGAAATTTAAGATCTAAACTGAAGGATAGAAGTTTTGGTTTTCGTCATCTGATTTTGAAATGAGGACATTATTTTGGACCATTGGTGGTGCAACAAGTGAATCAGAGAAGGTGGGAGGACAGACTTAAGTTCAGACAGATTCTTGAGGATAGAGGAAGGAGCCAGGAACCATGGATAGTGGGTGGTTGCCAGTAGATAAGAGAGCTGGAAAATGCAGATTCTCTAGTAGTGTTCACAAAAAGAAAGAAAGAAGAAAGAAAGAAAGAAAGAAAGAAAGAAAGAAAGAAAGAAAGAAAGAAAGAAAGAAAGAAAGAAAGAAAGAAAGAAAGAAAGAAAGAAAGAAAGAAAGAAAGAAAGAAAGAGAAAGAAAATCCACCAGCACCTTGATTTTAATTCAGTCACTGTAGTTCCAGCCTCCAGACTGATAAGAAACATGCAAGCTACTCCCTTTAAGATAATTTGCTGAAACAGACACAGAAATGCAATGGACATTGACTGTGGGAAAAGACTGAGCCTCAATATGTTCTATAGAAATCCAGGCTATGAAAAAAAAAAATAGATTGGTACCCTAATGGCAAGCCTGTTGACTTCCAAGGTAAGGCAAGTTTAGTTGCAAAGAGACAGTTAAATCATTTATAAGTCTGAGTTGGTAGGTTCTAGGACAAGAGTGGGAAATTGTTTAGAATTATTATTGAAAGAGAGAAAGACAGGAACCAGGAGCTCTACTTTACCGGGGTGGGACTGAAAGCCAATTCCAGTTAAGATGGATTTCAACGACACAGTGGTATCAAGAATACTGGGGAAACAGTGGGTTAAGAAAAACAGGCTTGCGCTCTGAAAACATTGTTTTACTACTGTGTGTTGAGTCTGTATTCTAAAGGAAGGCGAAAGGAGTCAAAACATCTCAAGAGCAAACAAATTGCGTGTGTGTATGTTGAGATTACATATGACTATGTCTGTATGTCTGTATATATACATATGTGCGGATATATATAAATATATTTAAAGCAATTCAGAAAATATAGAATATCTGTCAATATTTTAATATCTGAAAAAATGAAGTTATATTTCACATTAAAAGTTAGAAGATACTCCACTGAAGGTCTACATTTTACATATTTAGAATGAGTCAACAACTCTTCTCACTCAAGTCAATTATCTTCCTTTCTTTTGTTCTTCCTCCGGTCCTTCATTCTTTCCAAATGAGGGTCATAGCTAAATGTGAAGCTAAGTTATATTTTTCAACCTCCCTTACAGCTTAGCTATGTCATAAGCAAGACACGGGAGAGGTAACATGGGAAATTTTTTGTTATGAAGTTTGAAGAGGATATTAGCTTTACATTTCTTTTCTTGTTCCTGGAAAGAGGGAGGTAGCTTGAAGAAAGTTGGAACCCAAAATGACTGGAAGAATGAGCATTGAGTCCTAGCTATCTGGATAGCTGTGAGGAATAGTGGAATATCAGGTCATTGACAATCTTATTTTCATAGCCAAACATGCTATAACAATGACTAAAGCAGACTTTCGAGCACACAGAGTGATATCAACAGATGTAGTTGTGTCTCCATAAATAAAGTTAAGACGTAACTTTGCAGATTTTGACACATGGAGTCATACACGGCAACTGATTCCTTTTAATTTGAAAACACAAAATAGGAATTACTATGTCAGAAATACTTTTTACTGTGTAAATAGAAATAGAAGAAACATTGATATCAGATATATCAGGAAAGCATAACAAGCAATGGGGAAATGAAAGAACAAAAACCAAAGTGAGTGTCTACTGTAGTACAATGCGAATACCTCCAAAACTCTGCATTTCCATATTTTCACAAAAGAGAGTAGACACAGGCTGGGAATGTAACTCAGTGATAGCCACTTGACCAGTACACACAAGGCCCTGAGCTCAATCTTCAGTTCTACAAACAAGCTAAGAAAGGAAAGACACAAATTCATAGTGTAAATTAAGAAAAATTGTCTATGACCCCAAACCTGATAAAAGTCTATGAATAATTTGCTTACTATGTCGACTATGCTTCCCTAAGCCAACAACAAAAGAGCCATGATAGGTTAAATGGATGGCTTCCAAGGAAGTAATCTCCGAACAAAAACTTCATCAGCTTTTATATCTTTTAGACTGAAGTACACCTATATCACCGCACAGTTCATTAGGCTAAGAGAAGGAATATTTAGCTAATCATTATCTGACCTAAACGATGTATAGAACGGGCTGAGCTCATAGCCAGGCAGGCTGACCTATTCCAGTAGAGGGCAGCTAGGCCGTGGCAGCTGCTGCTTGGCTTGGAACAGATCAGCATCAAGCCAACAGAAAGCACACAGAAGATGGAAAACAACTCCTTTCAGATTTGATATTTCAAATATTTCTGTAGCAGTGATGGCTCAGCATGCTGTAATACTATGTAGGATTAGGATCAGAAGACAACTGGATATTTTCCTGGTGGGCAAGAGAGTAACTTGATCATTGTGAATTGAGTAAGTCTACAATAGACAAAAGAAGGCAAGAACCTTAGTGGGAATGTATAAAAAGATTCCATAGTGCCAGATTTCCTTGGACCTTCTATTTGCCTAGCATAGCCCATTTTCTATAAACCTCTCCATTTCCTCTGTCAAGTACATTTTTGTTGCTGGCCTATATCATAGTTCTTAGCATGATTGCAACAGAATTTTCTGTTTAACTATTTCCTTCATTGGACCTAAGGTTTCCAAAGGATAGGAAGCATATCTCACACCTCTAGTATTATATTCCTTACCAAAAGTCATCATTATCATAACTAGCTTTGGGTTTCCACTGGGAAATGTTGGTAATCTGAAAGTGAATCTCAAGCACAGACACCATGCTTGATGACTGAGGTTTGTGAAGAGGACGGCAATCATAGCTACTGGACAGGCAGAGAAGGAAGCTCATTGGAGCTCATTAGCCAGTTAGCTATCCAGGCCCAACTTGGTAAGCTTCAGTGAGAGAAGCTGTCCCCAGTACCATTAGGTAGAAAGCAATAGAAAAAGGTAACTGATATCAGTCTACGTACACCTTTGCACAGCATTCGGTGCAAATACACATGCATATACTAACAAAATAAAAATACATGTATGCATGCATATACCACACACACACACACACACACACACACAAACACACACACAAACACACACTCAAAAGTACTAAAGTCATAAATTAGTAATGATGGCCAAGGCGGGTAATGCAAAATGTTTTGAATTGTGCTTGGCACATAAGGAGTACATTGGGGGTTTATATTGTTTTCACTATTGATTTTGATGATTAAATAAATCAATTTCTAGCCCTTTTCACAAGGAATTCCAATTTTTTTATTTATTCAGATTTAAATTCAGATTAATTAAAATTAAATGGGTTAAACCTCTGTTCCCCACAAAACATGGTAAGGCCCTGTTGCTGGAGATATCACATACATTGGCTTGAGGGCATACAGAAATCAATCTCAGTTGGTTGGGAAACTTACAAATTGCTGGCTAGCTTTCAGGTGCTGGGAAATGCTATGCAGGCTTCTGAACAACATATGCTACAATATTAACCTTCCAAGCAAGATGTGCCTATACAGGTTCAAAAACAGAACTATTGTTTTAGGGCAACTAACTGCTTTCTGATTGTATGTGAGGTCTACTTCTGTTGCGTAATAGTTTTCTCTGAGATAGAAACATTTCATTTTGCAGGAAAGTTCTTCAGACAGGAAGGTAAACAATTCAAAATACCTTCAGGAAGTCCCTGAAACTGACCAGATTTACTAGGCCCCTGCCTGCCAGAGTAAATAGTAAAAGCTGAGAATCTATTTCAGATAAGCAAAACTACAAAGAAGACTTTCTGATAATCCAAGCTGCAAAGAAAACTCAGACCAAACCAGCTGCCTGGAAGAAGCAGAAACTAGCCTAGCTGCTTAGGAAAGGATTAGAGGAACGGAGGCACCTGGAAAGGACATTCCCCAACCTGTTTCACTGTCTGGAGGCTCTGAAGTATTCTTCAGGTTCCCAATTTATGTGAGTTTTCACCTATGTGGAGTGAACTTTGATGATGCAGCTGTATTGGGGTCATTTCTGCTCTTGTAAGTTACACCAATAAAACTAAATGGTTCACAAAGTTGGATTTTGGTGATATCCATACGTTGGTCTCTTGTGGGTTCCCTATCTGGTCCGTGTAGATCAGTGTGTTGTATCTCCTAGGAAACGTTTTGTCACGTATCAGCTCCATGGGAGGGATATGTGACACCTGTGCCACAGGAGGAATGTTATACCTGGTCCTGTAACCCTGATCAATCGCCATGGCTCAGGATATCATCGGCCTTGGAGTAGAAGCTGCAATTATCATTTTGCTGACTGTTCAGCTGTTTAATTGTTTTATAAATATTTATGATTATACCCATAGTCCAATGCTGCTGTTAATTTTGGTCAGAGAAGGTTCTTTATGTAGTGGACAGCAGTTAATAGAGATGAGTATAAGTGGTCTAACTGTTGAGAAAAAGAGATTGAGTGTTCAGTGATGTGGAAGTTTATGTTTAGTTACATACAAAATAATTGTTTTGTGCACTGTTGGGCGAGGGGCTGCCTAGGTCTTGGTGTTTTGTATTGTCTGCAAGTGTTGGATTCATGTGAGGAATGTTTTATTGTTATGATCTGCAAGTGCTATCAGTAGAACACCTGAAGAGTTCTGTATTAATAAAAGCACCTGAGCTCAGAAGCATGGGGTCCCCTCTCCAGTGTGGCATTTGCCATGGTAGTGGTTCCCTCTGCGGAGGTCTGGCAGGACTTCTATATATGAATATGCCTTCTGTCTCTTCCTTGGTGAGCTGCCACCATAGGCACACTACTACAGCTCAGCTAGTCTAGCTCCAAGTTCAGTGAGACAGCCTGTCTCTAGGGAACAATGCAGAGAGTGACAGGACAGCACACCAAACATCCTCTCCAGTTCTCTGCATCTGCACACACCACTAGCAAGCTCCAAAAATTCTCCTGTGTCCCTTGTACAATGGTTCGGCATGGATGAGAAGTGTGACCACACCCATCTTTTAAAGCCAGTTCCAGGGATTTGAACTTAGAGCCTCATTCTTGTTCAACAAGAGCTCTTGCCTGTGAGCCATTTTCCTCAAACCATTCCCTAATATTTAAAAACAAGTCAGACATTCTCTCCAACTTTCATATATACCAACTAATTTTCCACTGGTCATGTTCAATAGAATAGTATATAAGGTTTTACAGTAAACACATTCAGAGCATCCAAGCATAACTTGTCTTTTTGTTTATGTTATGAATTAGTGACAACAGCACCCATGTGGTCATACTGGAATCCCTCAAGTTATTGGTAGAAGAGAAATCTAATTATCTCCCAGAAAGTACACCCTCTTATATGCCTGGATACATGGCAGGTTTGTTTCTATGGTTGGTCACATGATCCATAGTAGTTGGTCTTATGACTAATAATGCAATATAAATAAAACTTACAGATGTCATTCAGCTTTGAGGAAATGATTACACTTTTATATGATTTTGCTTGCATAAAATGAACAAGAAAGATTCCACTGATATAGGAAAGAGAAGAGTAATAGAGCACAGCATTTGTTATTTCTCAATCATCAATTTAGAGGAAAGACATTAGCATGTCAGGAATATCTGCCTTGGAAAGTCATGGGGAAATCACACTTAACAAACTATGGAAATCTAGATTTTAGTTGTCATAGGATCCAGCATCATTTTTACTAAGTTAATAACATGTTTTCCTATTTGACCATCTTGTTTCAAACTTAATCAAACATCTTATGAAGACCATACACCTAGTAAACATTTCCTTAAATATGAATGCTTTCTCCCCATCTCTGCAGTGAGGAGCACATTCAGGTGTTCTTCATCAACCATCTTAAATGACCCAGTACCCTCCTCATACTATCACCCTTCTTCTGGAGGGAGTCTTCTCTCTCTAGAGCAACTGTTTAATTACTTTTCCTGGAAAATCCATTTGAAGTCACACCAGACAGACAGGTCAACAACAGAACAAATTAGTGATTCCATTCTGGTCTCACTTGGTGAGCCAATGTATTTACTGTGGTTACATATGAAAGCACCGGTGACATCATTATCTGTATTGAAAGCGGGGCCACTGTATACAACTGCACTGTGTGCTACTGGCTGTTCTGTCCTACAGTTTCCTCTTCCCTCAACAATTGTTTGCTGCTTATCCAACCTCAGGGAGGAGCCTCATATGTCCTGTATATTTTATGAACTTTGTTTTATCACCCTATTAGAAGACAATGTTTACATCCATAAGAAACAGCACAGGACCCTGCCCCCGTTCCATACACACACACGCACACACACGCACACAGCGCACACACACACATGCATATATAGAGGTGTGTGTGTGTGTGCGTGTGTGTGTGTATAAAAACTTAGGTTTTAATTAAATCTCTAAACTTTTGCAAGTTTCTGGGGCTTAGCTGAATTTCTCAAGCAGAGTAGTTAGTCATCAATTTTTGTGCTTATATATACTCAGTAGTAAATTGTTTGTTCCAGTAAGTATTCAAAACTATTTGTTACATTGAATTGAATGGTTTTACCAAAAGTACTTGCTTTTGAGAGGAAAAGGCATTTTTCATTAAGTTATTCAAATAGCATAAAATATCTTTACTTATGCTTTCATCAAACTAGGACATTTATATACATGCTAAAAATCACATGCTTGTAGGATTCCTGTATATTTTAGTCTACTTTTAAAAATTAATAGAATTTTCAAGTATGATTATCTAGAAGTAGCTAAAATTAGATGAGCTTTTTGTATGTGACATGTAATAGGAAACTGAGTTTTCTGTTTCTTTTTCTGTCAAATGTCTTCACCTGTATGAGCTCCGTAATTAATATATAGGTTTTCAATTGTGACTGTTCCCTACTTGAGATGAGTATCTTCTCCATTGTGTGTGCATGTGTGTATTGCATAAATCGGGGCACATGTGTATATATGTTCTCCATTTTTGAGAGAGATGTAATGTTTTGAGGTTATTTTATTAAGCATTTATGTGTCTAGCATATTTCACTATCCTCTCCATTCTAGTCATTGCTAATTATTCTTTTTCCTTGAAAAAATGCGCTATGACCATTGTGTCCAGCTCAAAATACTTGCCACTTACTACATTAAGTAATCTTAATAATTGTTATAATACCATATACGATCATACATTAGTGATAATGTTAAAACAATTGTATCTTTAAAACCTCACATTACATGTTATCATCATTGCTCTAGTTTGCTTTCTGTTGCTGTGGTAAAACACCGACCAAAATCAACTGGAAAGAAGGGTTACTTGGATTTCATGTTATTGCTCACAGTTAAGGAAAGCTAAGACAGGAACTCAAGGCAGGAACCAGAAGTTGGACTTGAAGCAGCGACCACAGAGGATCTCTGTCTGCTGGCTTGCTTCCTTTGAAGTGCTCTGCTTATACAGCTCAAGCCCAGCTGCTGAGGACTCCCCTCCTCTAGAGTGGGCTGGACCTCATACATCGATTAACATCGATTAACTGTTTCACAAACATGACCACTGGCCAATCTGATGTATGCAATTCCTTAACTGAAATTCTCTCTTCCCAGGTATGTCTAAGATTATGCAAAGTTGACAAAACATTAACTAACACAACATAGATTTCTGTTAGTATAGTCATTTTTTCTTTCAAATATGAAATTATATGTAAAATATATATATCTACATATGATTTTTTATTTTGATGAGACACACTCCATATTGTCTCCCTAACTTTGTTCGGTACCCCTTCTCCCCTTCCACTTTTATATTCCCTTAATTTTGACCAAGATTTTGCTATCTTCATCAACAAGGTCTTAGTGTTCTAATAGGCAAGGAAGTATGATGGTTTCCATATGGATTTCTCAAGTATTCCTAATGTAATTTATTCTCCTCTACTCTCTCCCTGTTTTATTCTCATATCCCTTTCCATAGTTCATTCTTCCCCAATATTCTTCTTTCCTCCTTATTCTTTACATAATTATAGGTGTATAAATTTTCTCATTTACTTACAGTGTTGTATGCTAGGTATGCCTAAAAAGACCTTCATCAACAGAAAGATATAGGAATTTACTACAGTTAGGAAGATGAGAGAAGAAAATAGATAATGTAAATTATGAAATATAGGTGTTAGGTCTCAAACTCACAAACTGCTGGCTGAGATATGAAATGAGATATCATATCAAAGTGAACTTGGCCCACCAGTTTCTTCCAGCATGCCTAGGCTTGCATACCTCACCCCCTACTCTGAACTCTTCAGGTGAGGAACCTGGGCTGCTCTTCCGTATATAATCCAACAATTTTGGATTACTTGCTCTCTTGGTCTCCTGGTCTCCCCTCCCCAACACACTCCTCACATGGCTCAGCAGCTCAGTCTGATCATGTCCATCTTGGACTTCCCCAGCCTCTTCCCCTAGCTACGCTCTCCCTCATATCTACTGTATTCTCCCTAGAGTATATAATATAAACTTTCTATTCCACCATACATAGGAGCATTCATGTTCTTTTCCTTTTTATTTCTTTCTCATTCATCTGGTGCCAAAACCTGGGAGTGGCATAAATGAATTCCATCCGACGGACTTGGCCAGTCTGAATCAAGCTGCTGATCTGACTCTCCTAAGGTAAGGATCATTTGTTTCTGTTGGCTTCTGCCACCCACTATATTTGGGTCCAAATTCTAGAGTCAGATTATTTAGATGCTGCTTCTATGTGTTCTAGCCATTCCTCTCTCCCCCTCAATTCTCTCTACTCCTAAAACCTTCCTTCTATGCCCTCCCAAGGCACTTGCCTGGGCACTCTCTTATGTCTTGGCTCTGGCCTGCTATTTCCTCCACGTGGATACCTTTCTTTACGAAAGCACTCTGTAGTGTTTCTCTGGCTCCTGCAGCCTGCTACACCCAGATAGACATTTCCCTTTTCCCTTGCTCTTCTTGAGTTCACACTAATAGCTCAAGTAGACACTGAGGGATGTGTGTACAGCCATATAAAGCAGTTTATTTTCTGCAGGTTACATACTGACATCAGGGCTGCCCAGTTAAAAATAAACATGGCAACAGCCCCAAATGTAGGTGTACAGGGGTTTTAAGTGAAACAGCAGTCACTAGCGGTATCTCTCCAATTGGTCAGGACCTGAGCATGGACACACACTGGATTGGTTCATTACATCAGGCAAGGAAGAGAGAGGCATTCTCAGGAGAATGATGCTGTGAAAGATGTGGGGAAAGCTCTAATTGGCCAACAGCTGGCCTGCAGCCTTCTGAGAACTACCTGGGACTTCCAAAGAGCTTAGGCCAGGGCCCACTCATCATGAGGGGGCACCCTGGTGGTCTCAGCTCTCTCATCTCTCCACTGGGTAAGTGTCATTACCAGAGCTCTCTCCCCTTTTCTACACCCCTTCTATACCTACTTTGTGGGCAATACTACAAAAATCACACTGGTGGTTTAAATTTGCTGCAAAAGAGGAAAGTTCCTCTTATCCACACTGGACTCCAATCACAAGGAATAGGGACGTCTTTCCTGTGATTTGGAACAATTTTCTCTGAAAAATCTCTCAGACCTTTGGGGAGATGCCTCAGATTAAAATTCTTGTCACAGTGCTTGCCCACCTCCACTCCCTTTGTGGAGGGAACCAAGGACATTCCCCCATACACACACCCCCACACACACCCATATACACACCCGGCTCTGCCTTTCGTACTCTTTGAGCATGGGTTCTTCCCATTCAAAACCTAACCCTTCAACTTGCCTTGCTTGCGTACTGTTTGAAACTCTGCAAACCTTTCCTTGGCCCTCCTCCACCCAGGAGATGCAGTCCCATCTGCTGTAGCCTGGAACACTCTATCTTTAGCTTTCTCTCCCTTCCCCTTAGGAACTGCAGTCCCACTATGAGCTTGGCTCCTGCCTGCAGTCTTAACTGCTTCCTTATGCCTGTGTCTGGGCTCTTTCCTTGCCCTCCCCTAGGAGTTGCCTGTTAAGTCCTTCTGGGCCTCTACTGTGACCTTGTCACTTCTGTCCCTCTAAGCTCCCTTCTGAAAGTACTGCAGCTTCTCCAAGGCCTAGTGGAACAATCCTCCAGTGGTGTTCCCTCCAGTGAAGTTCCTGCTTGTTCTTCCTTGTCCCTTAAGGCTATACTGTTCTTTGTCTCTTAGCTCCCACTTGGAGCTTATTGGAACCTGGCTATGGTGGAGTTCTTTTCATGATGACCCTTACTCCTCAGACTCAATTCCTTCCTCAGACTCAGAGATTTTCTTAAAGCCTCCCTGCCTTACTGCAGACTGTCGTAGAAGTTTATTTTTGGTTGTATATAAAATAATTGTTTTATGCACTGTTGGGTGTGTGGTTCCCTAGGTCTTGGTGTTTTGTATTGTTTGCAGATGTTGAATTTATGTGGGGTATGTTTGATTGCTAATGATCTGTATGTGCTATCAGTAGAATACTGGAGTAGTTCTAGATCAATTAAAAACACTCCAGCTCAGATGCTCTGACTTCTATTGTCCTGTATGCTGTCAGGATATTGGTTCCCTTTGCTAAATCCCAAATCTGGTCTAGTATAAGACCACTACAATTGAGCCAAATTTGAAGCAAGCAAGCTTTATTTAAATTAATTAAATACTGGCTAGGAGGATGGACTCTGACTAGGACCGTTCTGAGGTGCCCATGGAGTGACCCTGTCACCTCCAGAGTTCCCACAAAATGACACCTATTCACGTGGCGAAGGTGCTTAAAAAAGCAGAATCCATAAGGCTATTTCTTCCCAGCAGGTGCAATCAGTGGCAAGCATCTATCCTGATATACTTCCTGTCTGGGTTATCTCCTGCCTACAAGTAACCAAGCACATCTGATGTATTTGGAGCATATCTGGTACAGTAGGATCAACTAAATGGGATCTAGACAGTCACCACTCAACATTCCAGTACGTCATCTGTCCTTGGACAACGGACATTAAGGAATTCTGTCTTTCTGTACCTCACTTGATAAGCCCCACCTAGCACTCCAGGACGTTATGTCCTTGTTTTAGAGATCTCTTAGGCACAGTAATTAAAATTTAAAACATAACTTTGCTCTTACAGAATCTCTTATCTTGCTCTGATCTACGCTTCCAAAGTCCCTTACCTCAACTTTAAAATCTTTTATCTCTATGATTTCTTTGCTTTCAGAAAAAATAAAACAACAACAACAAAAATAAAACTCTTAAAGACTATACTGTAGACTTTATCTCAGGATTTTTAAGTCCATTGGGAATGGTTATACATGGATAATCAAAATTTGCTACAATATACTATATATGCGATTTAACTCTTGTTTAGTATATGCTGTATATATAACTTAGATTCAACTCTTATAACAAGGCATACAGTAAAAATCTATACACGGCTAATCTTAATTTGCTGCAAGTTATTATATGTAATTCAACAATTGTTTAAAATGTACTATATAAGTAACTTCGATTCAACTTCCCAAAAATGATTTTTTAAATAACAGTCACATGGCTGGCAGCTATCTCAACTAAGGTTAAAAGGTACATGTCATTTGTGCTCTGGGACTGCCCGTTACCCAGCCCCAGTTACCTCCATGTCAAAGTCTTGAGTATTCAACAAAGAAGCTTCATTTATGGCAACCTAATCTTCTATAACACCACCTGGTCAAGGTCTTCTCTCTCTCCCTTTCCTCTCTTTCTTTTTCTCTTTCCCCCTCTTTCCTCTTTCTCTCCCACTCCTCTCTGGCCTACACGTCCCCTCTCCTTCCTCCAGTAAATGTTTTCCCGTAGAATTCTGTTGTGTGTATGGCCGCTCTGCCAAAACAATCAATCGTAACAATTTGACTTAACCACCATCTTAAGTTGACCACAAGATGTGAACCAACTGAAACAACAATTATAAAAATTCTTAGTTCTACTGAGCTCTGTTTACCATTGTTTTTATTTTTTTAGACTAAGGAAACAACAACAGGTCTGAAATATTTTGAATTGGTATGGATTTTGTATGACGATAAAATTTCTAAGGTTGTAAATGGATACTCAAATTAACAAAAGCCAATTTAGGATATCTGTTTATTTATGATGTCTTTGCAGAGGTGTCTTTGATCAATAACGTTTTATAAGTGCCTAATGTCTACTCAGGTTCATGGTAATATTTGTCAAAGCTTTAGCTGTTTTATAAACTGAGTCATGCAAGAAACTTTTATATTCTGTAATGATGCACTATGAAAGGACCAGGAAAGTAAAGTTGTCAGTCTTCCTACGGACCGTATCTAGGATTTAAAGTTTTATTTTGATACTAAAAGAGCTTCAATTCAAACTTATTTTTTAAGGCTAAACCTAACAGGAATAAGCTATAAAATTTAATGTTATAAAAGCTACTAGCTTATTGTGAACTGTAATTATTTGATAATTAAAATGTGCAAGTTAATGGTCAACTACCTTTTAAATGATCAAATTCTTTAATTTCTTCAGAACTAAACTTATAGTAATAATGTAATTCTAGAAGTAAGCCTTATTTAAGCTCTTGGATGTGTTCTCAAGATTAAACCTGAGGCAAGTAACTAAAAACAAGTAAAGTTTGTTTAGCTCAGATATATTTATTAGATTATGATCCTCAAGCCCTCCAGAGATCTGCTGAACATGGCACTTGAAGTATTTAATAAAAAGCTTTCTGTGATAGAGAGAAATGCCAGCTCCTGGCAGCATCCCTTAAGTTTCCTCCACAGGAGGCAACGGGGCACAGAAGAATACCACCTGGAGCCTGTTTTAAATGTAGCAAAGCCAGCCACTGTGCAAGACTCTGCACTTCACCTCACTGTTGCCAGAACCTTATCCAAATTGTGGACAACCAGAACATTGGGAAGTTGATTACCCTGCTTTGCATGGACAAAGTAGGACAGTCTTCCCAGCCACTCCCCAGAAGGAAAACCTGGTGGACCTTCTGGACCTGATGACCTAAGACAGCTCTCCAGGAATCTCTGCCTACAATGGAAATAAGATTACCGAGGAGTTCAGGTTGCTGGTAAGTCTCTGTCATTTAATACACAAGCGATTTAGATTCTATAATACATCCTTCTCAGAACTCTGATGGCTTGATGACTTTGGCAGTTTAAAAGTGGCAAACATCTACCAGCTCCGCCCCCAAGGTTGCAGGTCCCTTCACAGTTTTTCTGCCTTCTTAGTTTTCTTCAGATGTAATAATCAGGCCTCACTTTGCTAGAGATAATCTAGGCTTCTAGCTGAGAAAGACAGTTTACCTGGCTAGCAGACTCTGGAAAGAGAGTAAACTCACAAAACAGGTTTCAAAGTAATTTTTCACTCTTCCGTTATTTAAAAGAGCTTGCCTTAAAATGGCCACACCTGCGTCTTATGATAAATACTTGGATTATAAGGTTTAAAGTTACTATAAGTTGTGAGGGTCTAAGAAGGTGTTTTAAAGTGTGTAAGATGTAAAGGTCATAAGAAACTGATTTAAGGCATCATAGTCACAAGTTCAAAATTTTAAATTGCCTTGGGTTGGCTTCTAAGCATAAATTTAAAAACTCTTCTCATTGTGCTAAAAACATCTCTGTCCACCATATATATCCAGTCCTCTGGAAAGAGTGTTAATGCTTTTAACCCGGAATTAACTTGGGTCTCTAAGTCTTTACTATGACTCAAAGATATGAGTCTACTGCTTTCTATAATGTGGATTTTAGTACAGATTACAAACTGGTAATGATAACATATCTAAAACTAAAAAAAAAAACAAAAAACAAAAAGCTTCAGGAAGTCAACTGAATCCTCCTGTCACAGGTCAAATGGACTCCAGAGGAGAACTGCTGCCAATCAACAGCCCAAGTTTTCCCACCTACTGCCTAGCCCTGAGGGTGGGATCTACCTCACTTTTCCTGGTCTTGGGACTTCCCTCTCCCCTACTAGTTTCAGGTGTACACCCAAGATAAAAACAATTCTTCCCTAAACCCCTTAACTCCTTAACTAGCTGTCTGTCCCAGGAGATTTTGAGTCAGCTACAGATTGCTCCAGCTGACCAGCTCCAGGTGTTCCCTTTGAAACTACATCCAGATCCAGCCTCACAGAGCGGTCCACAGCCTGGACAGCAAGGGAAACAGCCTGTTCATCTCCACCTTGGCCAACAGCTTTTTAGGGTACCCAACAAAGATGCCCCAATACCAGCAGAAAGTAATCATAGACTATTACATCGCCCCTTATCTTTTATTTAAAACAAAACAAAAACAAAAACAAAAAAAACAAAACAAAAAAACCTATAGAATGTTAGGTCTCAAACTCACAAACTGCTGATTGAGATACCTTTGTAACATATCAAAGCGAACCTGGCTCCCCAGGTTCTCCCAGAATCCCTCCACCCCTACCAGTTACAGGGTCCTCCTGGCTTGGATGAGCAGAGTCAGGTAATCGGCAAAAGCAGACTTGTTGAACACAGGAAGGGGGACCCCTTTTAAACCCTCGCCCAGCATCCCATTGGCTCCTGGATTTCAGGCTGCTGTTGTGGCTCTTTCGAATTGGCTTGTGGTCTCACCATGTCATCGATTTCTGTGCCCCTCAACAGGTTTTCAGGTTGGCTGGAACAGGGAGGCATCAAGGGTGGGCTTATCACTGGACATGCTGGGGCATGTCCTGGGCCAGCCCAAAGTGGGAGCCCAGCCATCTATCCCCTTTGTGTATGATGAGGCTGTTTGTCAAGCTGCCAAGCTTGTTCCTGCCACAATGTCCATCTTGGGCTCCCCCCTAGCTGTCTCTGCCCCTGGCTATACTCTTCCTCATATCTACTATATTTTTCTCATATACACAATAAACTTTCTCCTCTACCATATCTAGGAGCAGGTATTCTTTTCTTTTTTATTTCTTTCTTCAGTGGGTAGCCTCAATAGATTGGCTAGTCTAGAGAGGCAGCTCTGGATTGTCCGGCACAAAAAACTTGGCACCATAACATGGGGGTGAGAATATGCAAAAAGATACACACAGGTAATTTGTGACACTGTTTTGTGAGGACATAGGGTTTGATGTTAAAAAAAAAAACTAATCTAATTCCCTATATAATGATGTATTATATGTTACTATATGTGTGCACATGCAATTTCTCATTACATAGTACACCATATATATATATATATATATGCACCCATACATACATAAGCCTTCATATACATACATGTGCATTCCTAATACTATTCTAAGTGTCTAAAAGAAAGGAATTCTGCCTTAAAAGAAACAAAAACTACAAGGATTTTGGCCTGGACACAGTCATCACCTTCAATATGAGAAATAAATAACTTCACTCAGAAAACACTCAATAAAATATCAAGGACTCTGTCCAAGAGCCAAGATTCTGAAGAAACCATAGACTTAGAACCACTTTCTTTGTATAGGAGCTGTCTGACTGACACTAAAACCAGAAATCTGGACGGCATCCTTGGGTTTTAGTACCCCTTCAACCCTCTAACTCTTTAATCTTGTAAACATCTCATTCAGGTTACCTGATACAGCCATCTTAACTGTGGATCATCTTGACTCACACATAGAGAGTTGACTGGTCTTATTTGTTGATCCTGCCACATTCCTTTAAAATGTCAATCAGTTCTCCAATAGAACAGAGGTTCAGACAGAACTAGTCCTCCACCAGCTCTCTTGTTTACTACCCACAAAGTTGGTTTTGTTCAAGCCATATCAGTATCATTTTCATTCTGTAGTTCATCATGAGATCTGAGATTTTTCTGATCTGTTTGACCATTCCAAACCACCCTTCTGTCACAAGTACTGTGGATGCTGACACCTTCACAGAGTTTCTCATGACAGTAACAATCAACTCATTTATACATTTATTCAATAAATGTCTGCCTCCCGCAGAGACAATGTAAAGGCATTATGTGAAGAATAAACAAATATTAAACCTAAATTGACTTTTGTTTCTGAATCTTTTCTTTAAGGACCTCATATTAGGTTAATAGTCTGATTTATAAGTATTATTATGCCGAATTATTTTAAAAGTAAACAAAACTACTTATTTAGGAAAGTACATGAAGTTTGCAATGTTATTAGGCTGTAGAGAAAAATTCAAAACATACTTAGTTTTCAGCTCAGTCTAAAAGAATGTAGAAGTGCACACTGGGGAAGATACAAGAGAGATTCAAAGGTCAGATGCAGTCCTCATAGGAAACAGAATTCTCTGGAGAATTCTGTTGATGTGGGGAGCTCATCTCCTGAGAAAGGGCACAAGAGAAAGTGAGTGGTTCAGTGCCACTCAGAAGCCAGAGAATAAGACAAATGAGCACAGTTCATAGAACAACATGCAGTTTTCTGGTGTCAAAAACTTGCTCTTAACTTATGTAAATATAATTACCAAGCAAACAAAAATAACTTTTTAAAAAATTCTCTTAACATTATTTTTCCTAGGGGGGAAAAAAAAAACAATCAGAATGCACATTTTCAGGGTTAAGTTTCTTTGTTTGCATTGTTTCACTGTGAAAGAAACAGAGACCAAAACCAATCAGAGGGAGGAAAGTGCTTACCTTACCTTAACGCTTATGGACATTCAGGAAGGGAAACCAGGGCAGGAACTCAAGCAGGAACCTTTGGACAGGAATTGTAGTAGAGACCCTGGGAGGAGTACTACTTATTCGCTCTCTCTCATAGCTTGTTCAGCCTGCTTTCTTAAACAATGTAGGATACCTGTCCAGAGGTGACACCTAGATTGTCAGGCCCATAGGCATACTCACAAGCCAATTTGAGGAAGCAGTTTCTCAACTGGGGTTCCCTCTTTCTATGTAACAACAGCTCATGCCAAGTTGAAAAAGCTACTCAGAACACGCCAAAGAACAGTACTGAAATTGCTTTTCTTGTTTGCAAAAATGTGTATATTTTTTTTCCTAAGGATAACATGGTAACCATTCCTTTTTAATAAAGGTTGGATATTGTGGGGCTGTCCTAGAGTTGAGGGTGAGTCGAAGCTGGCCTTGAACCCTGGATTTTCTCATCCTGAGAGTGGTAGGAGTTTGGGTGCTCCTCACTGTTTAGCCCTGGCCAAACCCCAGCTAAATATTAAATATTGCCTGCTACATAGACTATTAGCAAAGGAATGTGGCTTGGTTGGTGCTTATCTGCACTGTAGCTGGAAGCCTAGGGCGGAGTTCATTTACTGATAAGGTGCCTTCCTCTTTTTCCCTATAGAACCACACCTTATGCAGAAGGTGCCCTTGCAAGACCTTGATGGCTAGACTTAAGCTCCACATGCAAATGAGGCTACTCCAGTATCCTTGTCTTAACCAATGGATCCCAACCCTGGTACCAAAGACCCTCCTCTGCCTGTACCCTATACATGTAACCACCCTCACTTAAATAAATGAGAGATATGCTCCTCTGACAGCCTCTCCTGAGAGTGATTCATTCTCCTCCCTCTTGTCCCTCTGATCTGGGACCCTTCAGGATGCCTTGACCCACACCCTGTGCTTTCCTTCCTGGGGGCAGCTGGTAGCTCAGCCATGCTCAGGGATCAGGGAGGGAAGCAAGAGAAAAAGGAGGCAATAGGATATGCCATTCATACTTTACTTAGAAAATAAATTCCTGTTGCATATTGTCTAGATGATAATTTTGCTTATTGGTTTCGTGGTTTTGTTTTACTTTAGTGTCAGTTGCCTTCTGCTGTTATTCTTAGTTCAAATTATATAAAACAATTACATTATTTTAGAACATTCTATTATTATAAAAATGAGTTTAGTTTTATTCTCTTAAGTTAAATTTTATTACAAATGACACTATAAGTAATTTTCTAGATTTTCCATGTCATATTATAGTTATAATCTAAGCAATAAAATGAGTTTTAACTGGATTAATCCGTTGGGTAGTAATGAATCATTTTTCCACAGGGATTAACCTTCCAGCAATAATGACTGGTTTAAGTTTGCAATTTCATTTCACCAAATGACTTCTATTAGTAATCCTGGGCTGTGATAATGATAGGCAAAAATAGTGTACAATCTTTTCTTTATTCCAGTGGCTTGACTCTTGGATTTACAGAAAGGTAGTATAAAAAACATTTGATCTTAATGAGTCCTGATCAGTCTTAAGCAATCAAATTTACAACATTTTAGTCATTTGTATGATAATGTAACTTGAAGGAAAATAGTCTTTTTTCTACTGAAAGAATTGTATTGTTTGGTATAGACAGCTGAGCTCTCTAATAAGATAATCCTGAGCCAATATGGTTCCCACTTCCATTGTGTACTGGATAACATCACTGAGTAGCTACTTAAGCCTTGGAAATACTTCTTTTTATCTACAAAAGAGGAGAGTTATTCTTCTCTCTTAGTCTTGTGGGGGTATCAAACAAAATATAAGATAGTTAAATAATAATGAACAGGGCTAGAGAGATACCTCAGTGGTTAATCATGTTCTTGCAGAGACCTGGAATTCAATTTCTAGTACCCACACTGTTGGGCACGAAACTGGCTGTGGTGACTCCAGCACCAAGATGTTCCTAGCCTTTGTGGGCACCAGCATTCACAAGCGATACCCACATACACATACACATAATTAAAAGTAAAACTTTTTAAAATTTAAAAATAATAAATACTAGTTATTCATCAAATAAATTAAATGATAGTTGCATAGTATAATGCAAATATATTTGGTATTTTTGTTTCACTCTGAGGAATTTTATGTCTCAGACACAGGCAAATATTACATGCTAGGGAATACTTAATTATTTGCAATATCTTAGCTTTTTAAACAGTTTTCTTGGAATTGCTGTTTCTATCCATTATAAAACTTTATTCTTGTTTTTTATCTGTGGTGTCTTTTCTCAACTCTGTACTTTTTCTGTAATTGCTATAAGTTGGAGAGAAGTTTACCGATGTAGAAAAATTATTTTTGCTGATTAAAGAAATTTTCTTTAAAATAAACATAAACTTCATAGAAATCTAATAGTCCTCTTTTGTGCAGTGAGAAAGACCTTACCATGTGGTTATTTGAAACAGTTTGGGAGGAAAAAAAAAACATAATTTTTTTTTCCTGAGTTTCCAACAGTTAGGGTTAAAGAAAACAGGCTCGTGCCAACTTGTAGAGTGACTCTTAGTTAATGATCTAAAGTGGACTGACATCTCTGATCATACAGATCCTGAAATAAGACAGTGGTGAACATCCCTCAACATTTGTTGTTATAATGTCTTCCCAGTCCCTTTTATTTGCTAGGAAAGCACAAAATAACCTATTTTTGTAAATGGTTTTATACTACTAGAGTTTAAGATCCATATGGTTCTGATCCTGGAACCAGATTCCCATGCTACCCCTGACAACATCTTGGTTAGAAACACAAGCTGTGTTTATCCAATTACAATTCTATTCCATATCAGTATAAAAGATATACACATTCTTTCCCTCTTCCCACCCATACTGAAACCATTCTTGCTTCTAGATTCATTAAGATGATAGGAAGCATTTTGTAATGACCCTACTTTGTACCCTGCAATGGTAAAAATGATGTGAACAAAGAGAAAAACGAAATTATTCAAGGGCTTATTGTGTTAATTAGTTTTCATCTAGCTACTATAGATCTAACATTATTGGAACCAATTTTGAATGTGTGGAATACATCAAAAGAGATGAGAGCTATGGGAAGTGGAGGCTTGTAAGTCAGCATGTGAGGTGAGACCCTGTGCCTTGGCTGAATGGATTTTCTGTCTCAGAAAGTTGTCATGGCTCTTTATTGTAACCAACCATTAATATTTAATGTTAATACTTTAACATCCAGTAAATAATATTTAAAGATGATAATTCTGATAATTCAACCTAGAGTATAAATGAAACACATTTTTCTTTTGTTGGTAAAAGTGTCAGAGTAAAACATTGACAATACAACACAGAAATCATCAAACAGACTCCAAGCAGCACCAAGGTCAGTCAAGAGAAAGCTCATTTAAGCCACAAAAGACATGTGTTTCATAGGTCATAATGACTTTCAATATAGAATAAGTGTAATGTATATCAATACTCTCATAACACACACACACACACACACACACACACACACACACACCTATCTTTCATATTTATTTTGCCCAAAGGGATTATTATACAGGGAACCATACTCATTTCCTCTTTATAATGTCATGATAATGTAAGGCATTCACAGCTCCCATTTTCATAATGAAAGGTAATTGGAGAGAAGCACCCTCTCGGTTTGTGAAGACAATGAGCTATGGAGCCATTGTTTCTGGGATTTGAATCCCAGAGGAGCTGATAGTAGTTTGGAAGTTACTTTATCTCTATTAATATGAGACTGAAATCAGTATTCATTTCATCAGGCTTTAGTGATGATAAATTAAGGACATTGCATGAACATGCTTATAAGGTAACTAGAAACAAGTAGGAATATAAATCCTGGCTGCCAATATCTTGAGGAAATGATTTATGTCATACGGATAATGATCAGAAACTAGCTGTGTGGTCGGAAGGAAGTCATCTGTTGTGACTACAATTGGTGTGATGTGGTAACTTTATGCCTTATTATTGTAGCAAAAAGATGAAGGCGACTAAATTATATATGTGTACAGAAAAATATTCAAACGATGGTGCAAATGATCACATACGTTATGAGATTGTTAGTTTTGGTCAAGAGGAAGATGAAGCCAAAGTCCATTTCTTCACAGTCATCATAAGATTTTATTGCCAAGAATTTATCTTCTATTTGCTTAAATTGTTTTGTTGCTGAAATCTCTGTAAAATACTTGGGTCTTTTTAAGAGGAAACTAACCTCTTCAAATCATACTCATTTAAGAAACACTATCACTTCTGTAACACACATTATCACAATGTAAAGATTTACTTTCTCTCACTCTCCATGTCACCCACGCCCAGATTTCTTCCCTCTCTTTGTGAGCAAAGCTAACCTTGAGCTTTCGAGCCTCTAATCTTCCTGCCCTGGTCTACTTTGTACACAGGCTCTTGAATGCCAGCACCTATAATTTTCATAATAACAACACAGGTTCCACGATCTACAATTTTCTCCTGAAAGAGTACAGCATAATATTTGAAAAACAGGACATTTTCACTACACTTAGCAAACAAGTGATTTTGTATACCAAATACCAAAAAGTAGAAATTGGATAATACTTGTTCCAAAGGGAGGCCTTCCTCTTCATCTTTTGACTGTTCTCTCAGCTGTGTGAAAACTCAATGTATAGACTCATGTCAGCGTGTCTACTTCAACGTCTTTCAAGATTTCCCGGGGCACAGCACATCATCAACAAACTATAGGGGTGAAGAAAACCAACCATTCCTAAGTAGAAATAATTAGAGCTGTTCTGAAAGGCTGTAGGCACTTGACACAGGCTCTGAATGTAAACAATTTGAAAGACAGATTTTAAGGGTCCTACAACCCTCTCATATTGGTCTCTGTTAAGTTTGTCACTGACATTCTTCCCACTGGCTCAGGTTTCAACACTTTATCTCAGGCTTGCAGCACTATTTTGAAAGTTCGGCAGCCTTTAGAGTTAGCTCCTGGTTAGAAGTATTTACTAGTGGGAGGTTTTGGAGAATCCACACAGTTCCTGTCTGATTATCTGCTTCTTGGTCTACTATGTATGAGGAGTCCCCACCAGGTTCATGCCACCATGAACTCTACCATGCCTTTCCAGTCATGACATACTGAAATCTCTCTGAAACCATGAGCCAAAAGAAGGCTTCCCTCTCTTGAAGTTGGTTCTGCTGGATCTTTAGTCACAACAACTCAAAAGTAACCAACACACTGGAATATTTTACAAAACTATACAGAGTGTGTGTGTATGTTTTTGTTTTTTAAATCTATTCTGTGTTGTATAATCTCTGGATTCTTCTATGTATCACTCAAGTTAAAAGTAATAAAGCTTTTTATATTAGGTTTATAGCTGCCTTTCAGAAAGTCATTCAAAACCATCTGCCTACATCACATCAAATGATCTCATTTAAAATGCATTTACGCAAATGATTTGTGGTTTATATTTGCACCAAATGAAACAAATCTCAGAAGAGCATTTACCATATGTATGTGCTGGGCAGAACTTATCCAACACAAGCATTGACAAATGTTTGCTATCAGTGGATACCCTGTTTCAAGACTATCCCAACATGTAGCTATTCCTTCACAGATAAATCCAAAGTTTCTCAGATCACTGAAGCCTCTCTCTGAAACACATTCAATTTCTCACTCCACAAAAGGAGATTTCATTCTATGAGTCCCCTTGGTTTGCAAATAAAATATGTGAATTTAATTTTCTATGAATTGGCCTCTCAAATGATTTTTTAAAAAATGTGGCTGCCAAAATTCATTTTCTTTGGGTGAAGAAAATATTTCATTTATCCATCCCTAAAATACCCTAAAATACATCATACTCAGAATATAGAATATTTAAATTTATAAAGCAAGAAGAAGTAGAGTCCACAGGCAATAAAAGTAGTCTACACTTGACATTCTAGTTGCCTTTTTGATACACTAGAAAAGCCTCTTCTTCACGAGATGAGGTTTTATTATTCTCTCTAGCTCAACTACTTTTAAGAAAATGGAATGACATATATAACAATTCCCTCCATCATCCAGAAATACATTGTAATCAAATATGCTGAGGCATCATGAATTACAGTAGAACAGGAAGTTCTTGGTGCATCATCTGGGTGAAGACTGATTAAACAAGGCATGTGAGTTTGTGGCTACTGTAAGATCTTTGTATACAGTGAAGGATTTTGCATATCAATATTTGGGCAAAAGCTTCAGCTGGTACTATCTTAAAAGAGGCAATACTAATCAGGAGGCTGTGACTCCCACATTCAAGTTCTAGACAGGCATTCTGGAAGGAAACATTCTCTGGCTTGCTTACATCTGTGTTCCCTTAAAGTCCTATAATGTACATTTGTTCAACTCTGTGAAAAAGGCCACAGAAGGCAAAGTTCCATCCATCTAGTCACATGATCGCCTGTGTTATGCTTGTCTGATGTGAGCATTTTTTAAAGGGCCAGAGAGTTTAGAACTGGCCAAGTTGAGTATGTGTACATTAAATAATTTCTGTAACTGTCACAGATAAAAGTTTGCCCAATTATAAAGGAAAAAAAAAAAACCTACTGCTTATCTTACAGAGTTGTAGAGAAGAATAAAAAGTACTCATTTTTTTGTTTCTTGCCATTATTTTTTACATCAACAATAAAAAGTTTATAAAAGCATAAAAGCCCAGTTGGCACAGCAACACATTTTCTCTCCTTAAATATAAGTCAAATCTCTGTCCATAAATTGTTGTTTGTTTGTTTCCTGTTACAGACACAGGAGGAGTCAGAACTTCCCTACAGCCATTATATATAGCACAGAAAATCCCCCGGGGACAGTTCCTTCAAGCAATTGCAGACATTTTAATATGATATGCTTTTAGTTTGTACATTGTGTCTCATGCAAATCATATTTCAAAAAGCTGTGCAGAGCTAAATAATTCACTTAGAGAATTCAATAATACATAAAAGGAATGGGAAGAAAGAATTAGGAGATAGTAGCTAGACAGAGCTTTGAAAACCTGTGGTTGTTAATAAAAGAATTAACTCTGGTGAAGCAAAAAATTAATAGAGAACAAAGCAGTTGCTAAGAATATGCAAGTGCATGGAGATGTAAGATATTATCACAAATTTAATATTTCTTATCTGAGTGGCAACAGAACCAATGTAATGTAAAACAAAATAGCATGAACATTAAAATAAGAGAAAATATTTCAGAGGTAAAAGTTAAGAAGTTGGTATGACTTTACAGACACAGTATAAATCGCCTTTACCCATCTCCTTGAATCCTAGATGTCCTGGATTTGTGAGATATTTAACAGTAATGCAATATCTGCTAACCTAGAAGATGACAGATGGTAGCAACATTAATTCCTGAAATTGTTTGAAGTACTATCATAGTTCATAGGAAAGTAGGAGATTTGGATCCCAAGGGAAACTAACTGGGTTCTAATTCATACTGCATTACTTGTTAATCTCAGAGAGAGTGAGAGACAGACAGACAGACAGACTGATTGAGCCCAGGATTTTAAATTTTCTTCTCTATAAAATGCTTCCTGTAGCACATCAGTAGAGAAGACAAAGCAATTTGGATCGTGGAATAATCCAGAGTGAGTTTTGATTGTTATCCATTCTTGTGTTCTTTCCACTGGTCTCTTGAGATTCAATGTTCTCTGCTTATTTATTACTGCATTTGTTAAACAGATACTTACTTAGATTGTTAAATTTTTTCATAGACTATTAGCTTCACTTCATTTATAGTGGTGAATGAATATTCCTTCCATACACTGATGCGCAAGAAAGACAATGAATAAAGAAAGAAATTGCATCATTCCAATATGGTATTTCATAAGAGTTTTAAAGGAAGCAAAATGCAATAAAAGAACTATAGATGCTGACTTTAATGTTTGAAGGGTAACGTGTATTCTTTTGTGGTGCCACTGAAGCTGAAATATGAGTATCTAGGAGTATGCTATTATTAGGACAATAGGCTGAAGCAATTTTAGGTATGTAAGAAAATATATGAGAAAGCCCTGAAGTCAGACAGAGCCAAGAGCACATGGGAAGAAGCAGGGAAGGATGGAGCAGTGTCTGCTGGACTTTCTCTGGGCCCTGAAGCAGCTATAACAGCATAAGCAGAAGATCATAACGTATTTAGGTATTCTATACATGTTTGTTTGACCAATGAAGGCACCGTTGTCCCAGGCATGGGTCCAATAAGAACAAATTGATAATTAGTGGAAAAAATATAAACGTCAGTTTAAATTCCTGATTTTAAACTATACTCTTCTTACCAGTATATCAAGAACTTATCATCTGGTAGCATGCTATAGCCCTGGGGACACAGAGTTATTTAGTGACTCTGCCTCTTTGCTTTCAGAATACGGTGAAGGTAAGAATGAGTAATGGAACAGTGAGTGTGTGCAAGATTTCACAGCAACAAAACGGAGTAACAGTTAAACAAGGACATTCATGAAAACTTCCGAGGAATAATCAATATTTAGTTTTTAAACAAGAAAAGTCAGTTCAAAAATGGTGATAAGAATGACACTATTACAGAGATTATTATCTATATTACTGTGAAGGCATCTACACAGAATTCTAAAGCAATCCAGTGATTCGTGATGTCACAAAATTTTGTCAGATTGGTGAAAGAAAAGAATGTCTTAGAATATCTTATACATGCCTTCATGGAAGTATTGGAATACTGCTGACACTGAAATGCAATAGGAAAAGGAGTCTTTGAAGGACAAGGAGAAGCAGGAAGACATAGGGCAGAGGTGATTTGGTAAATAGATGATTTAACAGTCTGTCCATATTCAAAGAGGTGGAGGCACCTTAGTTATTAATATTGATTGAGTCTTAGAGAGGTAAACAGTGATTTTTGTGGCTATTGATAAATTAAGTGAGAAAATTAACTTGCGTAACATGAAGTTCTTTGCTACTTTTACATGACTGGCTGGGAATTTCTGATGGATTGCCTTGTGGGGATGGAATCCTGCGCAGGAATCTGCCACACCTACAAACAGATCTGTGCTCGACAGTTCATTGACACAATTCTCATCGTTTTGCTTTTCTTCAGGCATTTCTTCCACTGGTAACAAGGAAACACAATACACAGGTCGTCGGTTGCATGGATCAAATGATGCCTTTTCCAGATTGACATAGAAAGCTTAACCTGATAGAGTTATGTTTGGGATTAGAGCTAATTTTGGAGATAATTTTGGGATGAGGCCTACCACTGTTGCCTCATCTGGCCTGAATCTGATGGGAGTAGTGTCCTTTGAAGAAGAGATGAACATCATGAGTGTCTTTTCGCTCTGTCCTTGCTTAGAGTAATGGCTATGTGAAGACAGGGAGGTTTCAGCAAGCTGACTACAACTCAAAATTGGGGGACAGTTACCCAGAATGAAGCTGTCTTGAACTTCCTGCCTTCAGAAATGTAAGAAAATAAATTTTTTGTTCATGCCACCCAGTCTTTGGGATTTTGTTATGGCAGCCCAAACAGTAAACAGGGCTAGTTAAAGAGGTTGCTGGTGGTTTCTTCCTGTCTTTTTTGATGACAAAGGGCTTTTATAGGACAGTCAGAGCACATCGTGATATTGTTATTCCTCCACATATTAGCACCCTTTACTCTAAACGTTACCAATGGGTGCGATGTATCTACACTCTAGAGATACATTGTATGATAAAGAGTTGTGGTTCTTAGCAACCCTATTTTCCCTGAGTCCTCATATGATCTCTTGCACTGGGTCTTGGTCTCAACCACCAGGGACATGCTCTTTTCTGGTTCAGGATTCTCAAGTCTTTCTAGAAAAGACGTATGAGGAAGATTGGCAAGCTAGTTTACAAATAGAGTTACAGAAAGAGCAGACTGCCTAATTCCTCAGACTCAGTGAGTTAGACACCCCCGCCCCCCCCCACATACACCTGTCTCCTTGACTTTTGGTGTTGCCTATAAACATATGGGGTTGGGGCTTAGACTACTGTCAGTGAGTTGTCACATCTTTCTATTTCTTCCTTGTCATAATAAGATCCACAAATTTCTATGGCATTTCCACCTGTAACCAGATGAGCATGATCTCAGAGAAGCCTGTGGTTTCAGCGTTAACACAGCTAAAGAAATCATAGAAATTGGATTTATATCTAAGTAAAGAGGAGGAACATAGTATTCATACTTAAATCCTTCCTTCTCTAAGAGTTGAAACTAAGGCCACAGAGGTGATCCAACTCTTAGGGGATCAAAGAACTACATAAAGACATTAAGCTAATGTTTGCTGTCTTAGGAAAAAGTCTCAAGGAAGAATGGCAAGAACCTATTCAGTTTTGAAATTACAAATCATGAATAACATCCCATGAGAAAATCTCAGAAAATAAAATTCTACTAAGGATTTTCCATGTTCCCAGCAAATATTAGACATGGGGAAATGCATGGGCAAATAAGCAATTTAATACAAACCCAGATATAAAGGCATTGAATTACTAGAATACTAATCTGGATATTCTGTCTACAAACCTTTAGTCTTTCCTTCCCTACTCAAACTCTTCACCCTCTCTTCTAGTCCTGTAGCCACTGCAATCTAATTGTTTGTTTTCACAAATTTCATTGCATAAATTATTGTATTTAAAGTTTTCCTTAAAGTGAATCATTTAACACTTCCCTCTAGTTTCCAATTTGGCAGTTATTTTTTAAATAGTAATTACTTTTATTTTTTTCCTGGCAGGATGTATTCGCCAAGAAACTCCTGTTGTTGATTGTCCTTTTTTTTTTCTCCAATTTGGCCAATACATACCCAGAGTTTGTCTTAGTTTCTTGTTATTGTGTTCTGAAACACAAAGAGTGAATTTACTATGCTGCCATGAAGAAATTCCCATAGGTATGGGGGGGAAAAATCTATTTACCAAGAAATTGCCTGCTGTAGCCTCTAGGGACAATTCTTTTCTTTCAAAGTGGGAGTTGGGGGAAGGGGATGTTGGAGGAAGGAAACCAATAGGCTTCTAATTTCAGAAATTGTATCAAGAGCCCAGCGTTATAAATTCATGTTTGTCCCACTTGATGGAGAAAATCTGACCTCACAGACCCCAAACAATCACCTTTAGTCAACTCTGAAGTCAACTACTCCATAGTTCACTCCAGGGGAGCATAAGTTGCTGAAATATGGTTTAGTGCTGCCCAGCAGGAAAAAATGAACCAACTCTCTGTGTCGACACAGTAGCCCCCTAACAAAGGGCTCAATCAGCTGGTCACAACGTTTTGACTTCAAGAAAAGAAAAATCCTAAATGTAATTTTGTGTTTGTGTTTTTTTCTGTGTATTTTGTGTTTGCTTGTGATTTCACTTGACTAAAATCCCTCAATATTTTCACTGTTAGCTGTATCCCATTTGACATCTAAAGTTATTATTAGACCAGAGAAAGGGAACAGTAAGTAAAATCATGAGGCTGGCACTAAACTCCAGTGTTTCTGTGTATATTAATATAACCATTCCAAGAAAATTCCCAGAAACAATATATTAATGACTCTATCATCGTCCATCAAATTGATTTCCTGAGAATTTGGGCTGATGGCCTACATCAGTATAATGCATCTTTAAGTATCTCTAAAAATATCCTGTGAATAACTGTTACACATTACTCTGTAATCTATGACTATTTTTCTATGTTTTTACAAAAATTAGAAATTGGAACTTTATTTTTATCTGAGTGATTCAGTAGTTGTGCCCTTACCCACCCTCAGTTGGGATTTTGTGCAGGCAGTCTGCAGACATCTTAAGTGTTCATAATAGCACGGGGGGATGGAGGCCAGGCATTTGCTATGTAACCAACAGTGGCATGGACAGCAACCCCTACCCCAGATGGACAACTTACTGTCTGGCTTTAAAATGTCAAAGGTGCCTAAATTGAGAAACTGCTCTACTTTATTCTATGTTGAGTCATTTAAGATTCAGTTACTTATATCCTTTCATGCTAATTTAAGTGTGTGGTTATCTGAAGGGGAAATCTAAGTGAATTCCTTTGCAGCAAGGATTTGAAATCTATGTACAAGAAAAAATGAAGAAAAGAAACAATTACTAGGGTCTTAGGGATGCTAGAATCCAGGAATCCCGAAACGGCAACCCAGACACAATTCTGCCTCCACCAAGCTTACAGTCTAGTGAAGAAGAGAGATGTTCAAAGAAATCTAACCTCCAACACTAACATACGAGATAATGTAAGTCTATTTAATTTGAAGATCATAAAAGTTTCTCTGGAAAAATTGATTCTTAGAAAATATTCCCAAGGATGTAGAATCGTGAGAAAGAGACCATATTATATGTCAAAGTGTACCATGGAATAGCACCATCCACAGGTAAGGAAGTTCCTCCAAAAAATTAATCATGACAGTGTTTCACAGATACACTCAGAGATTTGTTTCTTAGATGATTCTGGAGCCCATCAAACTGACAATCAAGATTAACCAGCATTCATTAAGTATGAAGGAGGAAACTTATGGAACATAATTTCAAGCCACATTCAAGCCACAGGTGGTGGGTTTTTGGAAGACTTTCAGGGAGCCCATCAGAACAGTTATGAGCAGTCAGAGGAGAGATAAAGATCTAAAGGAACCAGGTATTCTGCTTCTGTGGAGTTTTGATGCCCTGTTTGAATATGTGGATGGTTTAAAATGAAGTTTTATTTGACTTCAACATACGTGTTAGGTTCCTAAGAAGTCCATTTTTGTAAGTTGAAAGCATACAAAGGAGTCTTTTACTCCATGTAGCCTTTATCCCAGCAGGAGTCTAAATTTGATTGATGAGATGGGATCATAGGGAGTCCTTTTCCAATCCCCTCTGCACTGCTTTTCTCTTCACTACCCTTTATTACTGATTGAACTTCCCCTGTGTCAAGCTCCATTTCAGGGAAAAGTCCCAATTCCCTTTAGCCTTCAGGTTTTTCTACCCTACCCTCAATCCAACCTTTTCAAAACCCTGTGACTTTTTGATTGCTAGTGTTCTTACAACACTTTGGCAAATCACTCAGCACTTCCCACGCACAGCCAGCTCTTCACAAACAACAGGAGTGCATGAAATTCAATTCACAACACCTGCAGCTTACACATTCCAACCTCACCGAAGAGATAAGCCCTCCAATTAATGCTCTCCCTCTGTAATTGCTTTCCTTTGCCTTCCTATTTTGCTTTTGATCATGTTCTGTTTCAAATTCCCTCACCTGCTCACAGTGAGTTTCTTAGTTTAAAGGGAACCTGTAAGGGCTGGAGGAGTGGGCTGGAGGGTTGAATGCACAGTGAGATCTTTGGAGTTGAATGTTTGGCCTGGTATCTTCTAGTGTAAGCATCCATTACTCTTATCATCATACTACTTGAAGTTTTCTACTTTGAATTTTTGACCAAGTTATGACTACAAGTTATTTTCCTTTATAATCTTTTTAAGAAACTCTTTTGAAGAAAATTAAGAAAACTAAATTATTAATCTCAGTCTGATGCCTCATGCCTGTCTACAACCAGTGCTAAGAATGATCAGTCTGATGGGTTATTCCCTAAAAACAATGCAACAAGGTTGTTAACTATCATGTCTTCTTCATCTGTCTCTATACAATGTGGCTCTGCACATGCCACACAAAAGAAATTAAGCAGATTATTTATTTTTTGGCTCTACAGGTAGATATCTAATGAAACCATTACACTTAGATGAAGAATTCTTTCAAAAATTAATATGAGGGAAAAAAGCTGGTGGATTAAAAAGTAGATATATACCAAAAGCACATAAATTCCAGATAGAGACTAGAGGTTCTGGTCACTAAAGCTTGTGGGGCTGTTTAATTAGCATTTCAAAGTACCCATCTATCTGACTTTGATTTGGATGATAGCAGGAAATCTTATAAATACTTTGAGAAACACTTGTGTAAATAAACAGAAAACAACCAATCCCAGAGTCACAAAACCAGGGTTTTCACAACCAAGGCTTGAGTTCATTTCCACTAATTCCCTCCTGATAACAAGCTTCATTGAGTAACCCACCATGAGAGTCCTTGCCTGTGGATAATATGGAAACACTGTATCTCTCTCTCTAAAAAGATGGAAAAAAAAATCACAGGAACATGGCAGAGAAAATAATACATAAACTAAAAATTTGTCACTGGTAGTTAAAATGTAAAAGATATAGATGATCAGAATTCTAGTTTCATTTCCATTGCAATGATAAAATATCCTGACACTAGACAATGTAAGGATCTACTTGCATACAGTTCCAGATTATAGTCCCTCATTGAGGAAAAGTCAAGGTACAAACCCAAGGAGTTATTCCTACTGTATCTAGAGTCAAGAGCAAAGAGAAATTAATGCAGGCAGGCCTAGTTGCTTACTTATTTGCCTTCAGTGCTCTTATAATGTTCAGGATCCCCAGGCTAGAGAATGATGCTGCCCAAAGTGGACTGGGTCTTCCTATGTCAATTAACAATCAAGGTCTTTCTCCATAGACATGGTCTCTGGTCAACTGGATCTAAATAAATTCTCATTAGCATTCTCTTTCTGGGTGATTCTAGCTTGTGCAAGTTGACAATTAAAACTAACCAGCACAATAAGCAAACAGAATATAATGGTAAATTGAAACTGGTTCTCTTTTATTTTCATTTTCTTGTTTATAATAAGTACCTTTATATGTAAACCATAACTTTACAATAAAAAGATAATGCCATTAGAAACAAATTGCATATCATAACATTCTTGGTTAATGCTCATTTGAATCCACATTCCCCAAAATTCAATGGCATTACATACTTCTGTCTGCAAGTCATTAAACTATTGAAAGTTATACAAAATCTTCAAAAAGTGATTCATATAGGTGAGCAAATGCCATTGAAATCAAACCATAAAGAGTCTTGGTTTCACTCCAATGACTTGGGTCTTTCTTTGCACGAGAGTGTTATTATATCTGGCAAAAGTTTTCTCCTAAACGCTATATAAAGCATCATAAGGAAGTAAATTTTAAAAAGTGTCCTTATTTACAGTTTGTCTAATTGAGTGCTGGACAGTCACAAGGGGGAGCTGATACCTTATATAAATGACTTAGGTTTTTGCACAAAATGCATTCAACAGTTGCTCAAAGGCCACATGACAACAATTTGGAATCTCTCAGTGCGAGCAGTCATCCTACGAAGCATATTATTGACTACTTCAGTTATTTAGAAACTACACCACAGTAAGAGTGTCATAAAAGAGAGAGCTTTGGTCTTTGTTCTCTAGGGTAGGGACTTCGAACTCTGACAAATAACAGAGTGAGAGATTTATATGCTTTGTCTGGCTGAAAGCTAACCCTTCCTTAATGTGCTTTACATAGAAGAGACAGCTGAAATTCTCAAATAGCAACATTAGGGAGATAAAAAACAAAAAATAAATAAAGAAAAGGGGGAGGGGTATTAAAATGTCTCAGCTAAGATTTGAAACATGATGAATGTGACTTTCCCAGGATTTTTTTAAAATAAATTTTTAAATTTATTTTTCTTCTTTCATATAATACATATCAACACCCCCTCCTACCCTCCCTCCATTCCTCCCAGCTCTCCCCATTTCCCTCTCCTCCTATTATATACCTTCCCCACCCCTACCCACTCATCCCCATGCCCCTTCTCAGGATTTTTAAGTCTTTAAAACTAAAAAAGTTCTACCTTTCCCTCTCCTTTCACAGCCACTGTGTGTGGATTATCAGTGAGATCTACAATCAACTCTCTTCCTTCCAGGTAATTCACATAGGGTTTCTTTGCCAGCTTGTCCTAGCAACATCTTCCCATTGGCCACATTTGATACATGTCTTTATAGCTTTATAGTTAAAAAAAAAAACTTTCTCCTCTTGTTACCATCATCCAAAACATGTCATAGTCATAACAGTCCCTCTCTTCTAAAACAGAATAACACATGGTACAAAAAGTGAGAGAGAATGCAGGATGAGTACTGTGTATTTTAATTAGAAAGGTTCTGAATTCCTCTGCTTCTGAGATTGAGCCAGTAAATAATCATGGTTTGTTAGGTTACTAGTTGGGAAATTTTTCTCAATCTTCCGCAAATCCTAACCCAGCCTTTTTGTTCCTCCAAGGCAAATGTGATAATCATATTCTATTTCATTGATTTATCTATCTGATGACTTTCCCTTAGCAGCTGATAGAGTCAACATCATGAATTGTATTCTAGCTTACTTCACTTATCTTCACAGAGCCAAGAATCATGCTTAATAAAGGCCACAGTCCCATAGACAGATGCTATAAAATGTGAGACAGAGGGATGACAGGGAAACATCCAGAGAAAACTTTATCTTGATAGCTAAAAAATTCCATGTAAGAGTGTCTCAAAAGAGTTTCTGCCTATGAATATTTGTGAGGGAAATTTCTACCTCTTAATATCCATTATTATAACTGTCTTGTTGCTTTATTTTACAAAGGAGAGGCTCATCAAGGGAACTCTGGAACCAATTTTGCCCAACTTTGCAATTCCAGATAGCAGTTCACTGAAGCTTCATTAGTGTGACAGTAACCTAATAAAATAAATAAATAAATAAAAAGGAAGAAGTAAGATCAACTATGGAACTTGAAGTAGCCTGTCACTTCAGATGAGCGATGCCATCATTAACCTTTAAGGTCACATCAGCTATTATTGAAGTGTCACATATCACAGTATCAAAATTAAATTAGACAAACTATTACCTCATTATTATGCTAACAAATCTCAAGCTTATATGAATTAATACTACATGGATTGGGGACTTCCTTAACCAGTTTACTAATAGTGAACAGATTTTAAACTATTTCAAAAACAATTCATGAGATCAAGTTACTAGCTAGAAAAAAAGTATCCAAAGTGACTTTGAGTCACGGTAATGTCATAACCAGTCCTGGGAATAAATTACCAGTTGGCATTTAATTTTAATGCAATCTGTTGAGAGAAGTTGATGCTTATTGATTTTATTCTAGAATCCTTTTACTTGAATGTCAGATTTTCTAAGATATAAAATAAATTTATATTTTATCTAAAGAGAATAGATGGTTTTGAAAACATCAAAGTAAAGGCAGTTTTGGATATTAATGATCATTCACTAAATGTTTTGTCTTGAAAAGGTTATCACCCAATCAATAAACTAAAATATGCTATATGAGATATATTCTACATGGAGCTAGAAGACGTGGCTTGGCTGGTCTAGGTAATGGCTGAGAAAGACCCAAGGCTATCTTGCCTCAATCCTGTAAATATTAAGTCTTATAACAATGTTTCTGAAAGGGCCTTAAGAATAAGAATCTTGAGAATCTTACTCTTTCATGAATGAAGAAACAGCTACAGAAGGTTTAAGCAATTTTCTCAGAATTACGGAGCCTAAAGCCCCCTGAGCAAAAAGAGCCAGGGTACCCAGAAGTATGACAGCCTGAAATGGCACAAAAATAGCCACACCCTCTTTTACTCTTTCTAAAAATCTCTCAAAAGTGCAAAATTATTCAAAGTTGAGCAATATATTACATGCTGTGGGTAAGAGATTTTAAAAAACTGGATTTCTCAATGAAATGTCTTTAAAAAGTTAATTTTACCACTTCATAAAGATGTTCTTTATTTTTACATTAATCCTAGAATGGGAATTCTTATCCTTACCCAAGTTCCAGCCAATCCAAAGCAGTGAGAGCTATAACTTTGACATAGTTACAAAACTTCTAACTTTAATATTAGCGCAATGCTTTTTTTCTTAAGTTGCTTTTAAAATAGTAGTAAAATACAAATAAAAATCATCATTAAATTTTCACAATTAAATATATCCTTGTGAACGTGCCAGTACAGAACTGTTGAGTGGTAGGTAATGCCTTTGGAGGATATTTTGACAACATATTTTGTAATTTGCAAGGCCAGAATTCAATATACAAAGGTGAATTTATAGGTACCATGCTCTTAATGTACAAAAGAAAAAAAATAAAATATTGCACATAGTAAAATCAAGGGAAAAATACTATGCTATGGCAAAAACTGTCCTAACAAATGAAGAAAAAAAATGATGAAATTAATTGAATATATGGTTTAAAAGAGCCCTATAAATGTTTTTAGAACCCATGATCCAGAAACACTAAGGAGACTGAATATGTAGAAGAGAGGAGTAAGAGAGTTCTCAACTACTACTGAGTAGCATAGCTAACTGTGTGGAGGTGCAATTCATTCCACAGTGACAATCTAGTATACTTTAAAAAAGAGGATATAACAGATAATGAAGAGACCATTGATATTTTAAGAACACAAAGCTGAGGTGAACGCATATCAAGGCTAAAAGATAGATGCCTTCAAATATGGAGTCTTTGGTGTCTGGGCCACTGCAGTGGACTCTGTAGATAAGAAGACATGACCCTTGCTTCCCCTCCAGCTCCCATGTACCCAAGAGTTTTGCATTGACTTTGGCATGCTATACTTTTACATAAAGCTGAATATAAAGACAATGGTTGTATATATTTGGACAAAATACAGTATTTGTTAAGGTTTTTCATTTTCTGTTTGAATGGTAGTTGTCATAGAAACACGTTGTCTAATGAAATTAAGATTAACTCCATGGACACTTTAGTGGCCTCGTCATCTGTCATCTATGAGTAACATAAGTGGTTATTTTTAAACACTTTGAATTCACACTAGAAGTCTGAAGATAATTGTTTGCTGTGCTGGGCCAAAGGTTAAAATCTCAGAACCTTTTCTCTCTCTCTCTTTTTTTTTTTTCTTTTTTTCATTGCTTTCCTTGTGTGATACGTTTTCATGCTCCAAAGTTATTTCAAGATCCTGAACCAAGCCACCTGCTTATGAGATTGACAAGAATAGTAAGAAAATCTCAGACAACAATGGAGGAAAACCAGTATTATAAGGGTAAAAGGTTATTTTTGAGCTGACCCCAACAATGCCAAATTCCTGTATGGTCTCATGTCCCCACACATACCTGCCAATACTAAAATCCATTTTATTTTAGATGTTTATAGGATATTCAATTACTTAGCAGATATGAGATCGGAGAGGAGGACATATGAAATATCATTATCTGTAACTCAAAATGCCACACGAATATAATAAGGAAGTTCAAGCAATAGTATAATAAACAACCAAAAAATATTATTTATAATAAATCCAAATAGAATAACTCATGTCTGAAGGGCTTAACATGAAAAAGGATAGAGAAAACTCTCCTCCTCATATAATTTAATGAGAGGTAGAAACATATCACATATTCAGTAGAAAATGCCCTAAGGATCAGCCTCCGTGGTAAAGAGCATCTTTCCCCTCTAAAACTAAGTTTCCACTTAGTGTTTTGATAAAAAAGATGAAAAGAATGAACCTTTGGTTCCCTAAGGCTCAACCCTCCTTCATAAGGCAAAATAAATGTATTTCACCTTTAAAGGTCTCCATGTTATTTCAACACCGTTAAAACATAGAAAGTCTCTTCTGAAATTCGAGATACTCTCTTAATTGTGAGTTCTTCTAAAATCAAGAAAATAACTTATATTCAAATATACAATATAGCACAGAGCTGGGGAGATGTCTCCGTGGTTAAGGACATGTATTGTTCTTGCAGAAGATCCCAGTTCAATTACAAGCAACCACAAGGTGGCTCACAATTACCTGTTCCAAGGGATCCAATGTCCTCTTCTGACTTCTGGGGGCTCCTGCATGTGTGTGGTACAATAAATACACTAAGGTGTGTGTGTGTGTGTGTGTGTGTGTGTGTGTGTGTCTGTGTGTATCATCACAAAATTTATTTTCTCATTACAGAAGTAAAGAATTAAGGTATAGAAGGAAAGACTATGCCAAAACAATATTGATACCCAGCAGGAAAAAAACAAAGCAAAACACTAAGTTCTGAAGACCTATGACCTTCATATATGGTCTTGGTGGCTCCAGTTCTGCAAGATGCATAACCTCTCTATTAAGCTCATTCCATTACATGCCTGTAGCTTTCCTTGGTAGATGTCCTTACTATCTTGGCATTTCCAGTGTCCTGGAATCTCCAATGCAACAAAGACTTCATTCTCACAGTTTCATGTCCTGGCTTCTAGGGGCCTTTTGGCTGGGAAGCCACATAATTGTCCACTGTTGTTGACTTTGTCATCCTGAAACTCTTGCATTTTTGTGCCTGCAAAAGAAGCATCACGTGGACAAGGCCACTGAGGATTGCTATCCACCTAAGGTGTTCTCTGCTCCACTCATGTTACAGATTTAGTGGCCCCTAGGCGCTTTAGCAGCTGAATCTGTAAAAATTCCCCAGTTGCTTGTTTTTAAGCAGGAAACCCCATTCAGTGGCATTCTCAGTTCATTCTATTTTTCTTTCTAACTAAATTATACTTCCTGTACAAGAGAAGAATAAATTTTAAAAATGCACCTTTACAATCTTAAGTTTTTCTGCATAGGGTCTTGCCTTCAAGTCACCTTTCCTATTGCTCAGGGAGGGGCTCCAGGTCCCTCCTTAACACCATTAATCTCTTCAACACTTTCAGCTTCTTTCTCTGTACCTGACTTGTCTGCAGTCTTAAACTCACCTGAATACTATGGCATTATGATCTATGACACTCAACAATTTAGTTAAGTAATTTTGAACTTAGCCCTACCAATGTTTTCATAGCACACACACTGCCAGGAATATTGCAAGAATGCAGCACTAATGGCCTGCTGAGTTCTCATTTCCCTCTGAAACCTCCTGAGCTGGGTTCTCAGCCTCATCATGTCTACTGGCTTTCTGATCTGTGAAATTCCCATCAGAACAGCAATTAAAGGTTTCTCTGGCCTTTAAAGTTTAAATTCTTCCAAATTTCTCCAAACATCTCCATATCACACAGTTATATATTCACATGAGCCATCTTCCTTGACACCAGTATTGGCTCACAGTTTAAGAAGTAATAGAGTTCATCCTGTTTGGAAGGCATGACAGTGAGAGTAGGTAACTGGTTACAATAACACCACAGTCAGGAAGCAGAGAGAGAAATGAACTCTGGTGCTTATGTTGCTTCCTCCCTTTCCCCCTCTTAATTCATTCTTTGATCCACCTTGCAACGTGATGCTATCCTCTATCAGCCATGACCTCCCTTAGTTAAGTCTCTCTGTAATCACCCTCAACGACACACCCAGAGGCCTATTGCTTAGGTGATTCTAAATCCAAACATCTTGACAATGAGCATCAACCACTACAGTAACCAAATAATGATTGTGATTTTAGGAATTCTCGGTTATATACCACCAATGCCCTTGCCTTCCTCTTACCTTGCTGCCAGAACTCTAGCTACCCATGTTTTGTGTGTCAACTGTAACTAAAGTTAGAAAAATACATTAAGGATGTGCTAGGTAGTATCTCTCTAATGCTTAAAATCTAACTTGACAAAGGTTCTTTTGGATGTCTCAAAATCCTAGCATAATTTTCTATATAATTATTTGATGTCTGTCACTTCAAACTCCCAACATTTTTATCCTTAGTTCATTCTCACTTGATGGTGCAGAATGTAATTCACTGACACAGAAACTTCCAGAGTTTAAGTCCCTGTCCAAGACCCATTTCTGGCGCTGTGATGAAATAACCCGACACAAAAGGAACTTAGGAGAGAAAAGGTCTTAGTTGATTTACACCCCATCATTGTAGTGGTGTCACTGTAGGAAAGTCAAGCCAGGAACTGCAAAATGCAGTCAAGAACAAAGAGAAATGAGTGCACGTGTTCATTTGTGCTTGTTTCAGTTCAGTTTGTCCACTCATATACTCAGGGTTCCCTGACTAGTTCTTTACTGAGCTGCACCTTCTCACATCAATTAACTCAAGACAATCCCACAGGTCAACCCAGCACAGATAACCTCTTAATGAGACTCTCTGCCCAGGTGATTCTTGGTTGAAGTGGGTTGACAATTAAAATTGGACAGACAGCACAGTCCCCATGCTCTTACAAAATGTATCCACAACACAGCCGTTTTGGCCCTTACAGTGTCTATGTTCATTCCAGTTAGGATGAATGTCTGATGCATTCCTATGTAATACCAATATCAATTACAAATGGTAGATTTAACCTCTTCTTACCTATTCAAAGTTTTGTTTGTTCTGGAATCCTTAAATCATCACCATTTATACTTTATTGAATTATACTCATTACATTACACGCATCTTATAATAACTCTCAACTTAAAAACCACCAATAATTCTCCTTTGACTCTATTATGTCATCTAGATTCATTCACCTATTATTCTTCTTGCCTTGTAATTTAAATTTATTTTGATAATTTCATGTATGAGTATTGAATTGAATTTTCATCATCTCTACCCTCTAACTTTAATGCCCCCTATACTCCTAAATTCATGACCAAAATTTTCTTTTATAATGAATATTATTTTCCTTACACACACACACACACACACACACACACACACACACTGCTTAAACTTTTTAGTGTTGTGAGCATGTGTTAAGGAGTGTCTATTTGGGACTGGACTACACAGGCTGTACCATGTAAGCTAAATACCCTTTTAGTATATATTAATACATTCTATTCTTTTCCTCTAAAGAAGCTAAATACCCTTTTAGTATATATTAATACATTCTATTCTTTTCCTCTAAAGAATGCTGACTAATGCAGATTGTCATTATGGATGTATTATTGGGCATTTTTAAAATTTGAAGATATTTCTGATGAGTGGAAGGGATTTTGAGAAATTGAAATAGATGAAGAGGGCAAGTTCAGAAAAGACTTGGAAGCAGACTCTGAAATGATAGATTGGCAAGCATTCCCAATCCTCTTGAGAACAAGTGGTTTTCAGAGTTTGGACTGTCCATCACTTCTGCATCTGGCTCTAGAGATAAGTGGTTTTCAATTTGCACCAACTGTTATACTTAAGATCCTTGTACTTCTTGAAGTAGAAGCTACAGGAAAGCAACCAGAACTCTAAGAATGCTGAAATTTCAGGTCTGGGCAAATATTCCTCCTGACTGCAGTAAATAACCCCCCCACACACACACACACACAGGGGCGGGGAATATGGTAGAGATGGTGGAGGAATGCAAAAAGCCTTTTGTCTTAATGTAGGAAATAGGTGTGTTCTATAGTCTGAAATCTACCAGAGCTTTCTTCAAGGATTTTAGGAAACCCTCTCTTTGATATCCTGAACTTTTTTTCTTGTAAAAATTATTTGTTTTATTTTTGTGAGACTATAGTATCATTACATCATTTCCCCTTCTCATCTCTCCCTTTAAATGCTCTCCCATATATTCCCCTTGCTCCCTTTCAAATTCATGGCCTCTTTTTTCATTAATTGTTATTATAAACATATTTGTATATACATATATTCCTAAATAAACCTCAGTGATCATTGTAGAAGAGGGATTAGGAAGATCAGGATCAAGACATTTGCTGTGAGAGTGTGTCTCCTAGTAATATCAGAAGCAATACTCTTAAAGTTTCACCAACATGATTGCCAAAATAGAAGCTGGACCAGGACAATGACATAAATGCTAAAATGGACAGGGAACTATGGTGGTTCACATCTTTAATCCAAGTCCCTGGGAGACAGAAGCAAGCAAATCTCTGTGAATTCCACACCAGCTTCATCCACATAACTAATTCCAGGATAGACAGGGCTACATAGAGAGAGCCTGTCTCAAAAAAGTAATAAATAAATAAATAGAATAATATTAAGATGACATATAATAAAGTTATCTTAAGATGCAGTATACTGTTCTAATCATTGTAACATTTATACATATGATTTAACCACTGTGATGGTCCAGATACAGAGTAGTTTAGTCATCCAGACCATTCCTTTCTGCACTTTCAGGAGGAAACACAAAACCTCAAATCCCTACAGAAGTTCTTAAAGAGAAGCCATAGAAATGGAACACCGCTCCCCCGCCCCCAGGACTTTGATACTGCCTTCATCTGTTTTGCAAATATACCTAAGTTCCATTCACAGTGTTGCATATCAAGCGTCTCTTTGTATTGCAAAATGATAACCCACTGCATAAATGAGAATGCCAATGACAGTACATCTTTTCAGTAGGTAAAGGACATGTGAATAACAAGCTAAGAATAAAGCTGTTGTAAGCAATTATGCTTTTTTAGTAACGTAAATTTCCTACTAGGGATACTCCATACATAATAATCTCCGTAGATAATTCTCTCTTTTTTTTTTCACTCATGGTGACTGAGAATTTTGATTGTTACAGCAATGTATACTGTTTTCTGTTTATTTCTCCAAATTATGCACTCTAGCACTTTGGTAGTGATATCTTGCATTCTTTTAATGCAAGTATCATCCTCTCTTATTTGTCACCTCTATCTCCTTTTTTACTTGTTGATTCTGTGAAAATTTTATGTGTATATATAGTGTTTTTAAATCATTTTATCTATTTTATGCATTTGGATACTTTGTCTCCATATATGTATGTGGCCTACATTCATGTCTGGTGCCTTCAAGGCCAGAAGAGAGCACTGGGTCCTCAGAGACTGGAGTTAGAAACAGTTGTGGTCTGCCATTAAACCTTGGTCCTCTGGAGAAGCAGCCAGGCATCTCGCCCTTATAATCACCTCTCTAGCCCTGTACAGTGTTTCTTGATCATATATACATCTCACTCACATGCTTCAAGTGCTCCGCAAACTCCACACATCATATTCCTCTCCCAATTATATTTTGTGAGCATTTATCTACAGAGATGTAGATATCAATACTTCCCACTAAGGCCACAGAGATTGTTGGAGGCCTGAAAAAGATCAAGCCAGCTAATTCCAGTATTGAGAGGAGAGGGGCTCCTAATGCCCCCATCCCTAGCTAAAGAGCTACTGGCAGTTAAACACTGCAGGGTGAAGGAGAGGCAATTTTATTTAGGATTGTGGCTACTGGAAAGTCGTGGCCCTGGTGGATTAAGACAAGTCCATGCTCATATGGGCATCACTAATTGTATATCTTCTTTGGTAAGACTTTCTTGAAATGATGTACCCATATTTTTACTCTATTGTTGAAAGTTACAAATGCTCTACATATTTTGGATGTAAGTCTTCTGTTGGATATGAGATTGCAAATATGTTCTCCTAGTTTATGGTTTGTTTATTATTTCATTTCTTTTTTGTTGTTTCTGTTGTTTTGTTTACTGTGAAGACAGGATCCCATTATGCAGCCTAGGCTAGTCTAAAACTCACAATCCCCGTGCTTCCGCCCCCCAAGTGTTGATATTATATTCACAGACCACCACTGTGTGGCCTATGAGAGTTTTGAATTTTGATGAAATTCCAATAAGATTTCTAATGTTTCATGTATTTAGTCTCATAATCTGAAAACCCAGATAAACCAAGGCCAAAAAGATTTTTCTTTTATTTTTTCTTCTAAAAGTATTCAATTTCATGTTTAGAATATGATCCATGTTGACATATAAAGGAATCAGAGAGTGAGTGATTTTTCTTTGCTGTTCCTTCATATGAATGAACAATTGCTTCAATACAATTTTTTTGAAAACGATTTTTTTCTCTCTTCAATAGTTTTTGTACCTTTGTCAAAAATCAATTGGTCATATTTGTGTGGGTCTATTCTGGGAATTTCTATTCAATTCCATTGATGTGTGTGTCAGGTCATTCATTTATATCAAGTTTAAGTTCAGTACTTTAAATCACACTAGGAACCCAGCGCTAGAGATAACTGAAGCATTTTTGTTGAACAACAGATCCCCTTGGCACTTACCGGGCTGCTTAATGCTCTCTTGGCTTGGTTACATAGCATAAGTCCTCAAAGACATGATAAGTGTTTTTAATCTCTATAGAGTTTGTAATACACAAATATGGCTTTCAACAAAGATAAATATTAATATTAAAACTGCTGGTATCTGTACCTGATATCCAATTCCAAATACTCTTCTTAAATATTTGAAAAGTTTTAGATAATAAATCCAGCATGTTGAAAATAAATGGAGTATTTTAGACCAATGTATACAATCTTTCCTTGAGTTACTAATAAAAAATAAGAATTCTCCCCTTTAATCTTTTCTATGTTAAGCTAATGTAAAACTGACCTGAAGTATCTTATATTTTATGGAGCAGGGGTTATTAGTACCATTGATTATCCTCTTGAAGGCTGTTTTGAAGGAAGAATCTGTAGACCCTTAAAGGAAATTCTGCAGCAGATGCCCTTAATCTATAGAAAGGCAGCGTAAAAGAGATCTTTTAAATTTGAAAATATTATCTTTCAGTTTATAGTATAGGATTTCCATGTAGTTTTCAGACATAAATAACTTCAGCTGTAGGATGTCAGGCTAAAGTGAAAATGGAAATAACCCATTATTTGCTACTCACAAGCATTTGGGAAGGATCCTGATAATCGCTGCCTGCATTTCTTCAGTTTAATATGTTTTAGTGCCATGCCAGGCATTTCTCAAAGCCACTAGAGTATCCAAAATAATATAAAGTCTATGAAACAGACAGGACCTTTGATTATTATAGATGGACTAAATGAAGGAATGGCAGAAAGAACAAGATATATTTTAAGGAAGCAGTGGAGCTTCAACCCAAATTCTGAAAATCTGTCTGTACATAATGTTGGCTTCCGATTTACAGCTGTTACACAAAGTAAAGAGAAAACACCATCAAGAACCTTAGACTAGTGAACCAATACCCAAAAGCTCTTCATGGGTCATAATCATGATAGAATTTTATAATACATCCATTTGTACTTTAAATTGTATCATAACAAAAATAAAAAGAGAAATTCAATAATTATGATATTAATTATAAAATTTTGCATATAAAGCACACACATTTAATATTTTTAATGTTCCGGGTATATTACTTTCCTTTTCCCTCCCAGGATAAGCCCTCTCCAACTTCCAATATATCCTTTAACCTTTGAAAATTGATCATTATTCTCAGATTCTAAGGTAAGGAATTACAATGACCTAATGTGTCAAGACAAATGCAGTTGCTCACAAAGTGAACTTGAGAGAAGCATTTGTAAGACTGGATGAAATTTAGAAATAACATCTGACTTGAATCATATTTAAATGGAATGAACAAGGTAGCCAGGAAGTTAAATGTAGGTCAACATGGGACAGTGTCCAAATAACTTGGATACACTTAGTCCTTAACAAACATTAGTTTTGCTAGAGTCCTGAATCTGTCAGAGTGCTTGCTGCTCAGGAGATCTGTGTTCAACATAGAAAAGCCCAAAGCATTTGACAGAAATCAGAGACAAGACGCTGTTCCCTGTGGAAGAAGAACAAAATGAGAAAGAACTAGTTAAAAATCAATGCCTTTTGTGAAGCACTGAAACTGTCTTAAAGGGGAGGCGGAATCTGACGCCTGAACCATCATGACGATATGATCATTTACTAGGATTACTACAGCTCAGTTTAAATTTGCACTGATTCTCTATTCTAGGGGACAGAAACAGACATGTTATCACCCAACTCACTTGTATTGACACTTTTCCCACTGTCGCTGAAGTATAGGATTCACCTCATGAAATATTTCTGGGAACTGAAGTTTCTACTTTGAGAAATATATATATTTTTTAGCAGTGTGGAAAACATCCTGGAATAAATTAAGCAGTGCCAATATAATGACTATAAAATTGAGGCCTAGAGCCAGATATAAAAATCCGAAAACAATAAAGAATTCAGGGAGGCAGTAAAACCATAGGCTGAATCAAATCAAGGGGTGACATAAATTAGTTTACAACCCTGGTCACAAATGTCAAGTAATGGTGATAAACGAAAGTCACCTAAAGGGGATACATAGTGCATTTGGTTGCAAAATTAATTCCATCAAGACAGCATGGGAATGGGTGCACTCACTTTTAGAGTAGCAAATTTAATATTAAGAAGGGGCTAAGCATATTTATTTGTGCCTTAGGAAGACTCAAAAAATCAACAATTTGTAGCTCTTTTGTTTCCATAGGCAAATTTGATTCTTTGACTGATAAATATATGCTACACAATATATATTTCTCATCTAACTGTTTTAACTCACCTGTGAGAACTAATGTGTATGACCATAATTGTATCAGAAATTTTGTGGTCCTTAGGTAGCATCAAAAATCAAAAAGTCAATAAAGAAAATAAAACCCTATATAAGCTGCATTGACAACATAGAAAAATAAAAAAAAATTAAGATAAAATTAGGAGCTTAAGAAGAAGATCTAGTTTTAAAATTTGTAAGATTATAATTTATATAGGATGTATATTTTTTTTATAAAACTTTATTCTCAAACAGGTCATGGTGGTAAACGGTTATAATCCTAGCACTGAGTCAGCTCAAGCAGGAAGAATATGTGTGAAATCAACCTGGGCTGAATACCTATACCCTGTCATAACACCACGAAAACCAAGAGTGTCGAACTGCACAGACAGAAAGATGGACAGACACGCAGAGACAGAGAGCGAGAGAGAGCAGGGGATATATTTTGTCAGTGAATAATTAAGAGATTTTTCTCAAGAGATAAAAACCCATTGGTTTGTGCCTCATTAAATGAAAGATTTAGAACACAAACATAACTTTACATCAAGATTACAATTTATAATACCATTTACTTCTTTTTAAAAAATGGTTTATTAATTATTTGAGAATTTCACTCAGTATACTTTTATCTTATTTATTCTCACTGCCCCTTTAGGTCCTCCTATGCCTCCCTACCTCCCTACCGACCCAATTTGATGTTCTCTTTTCTGCTGTAATCTACTTAGTCCAGTGTGTGCTGCAGGTATGCTCCTGGATGTAGGGACATCTGCTGGTGTGTGGACTGCCTACCAGGAACTATATACTTATAAACAAAACAAAACAAAATTCATTCTCACTCTACCAGCAGCTATAGATTGCCAACATCTCCTAGGTTGTTGAAAACAGTTTCCCCAAGAATCAGTATACATTTAGACAACATGGCACTGATACGGATCTCGGTATCAGTCAGCACAAAGTAATCAGTGATGTCATCTGTTATATAATAGTTTTGCTTGAGTGCCACTTTTGTATGATTCTGTATAGATACGACATTTACCCTTAGCTTCACCTTTGCCAGCCAGCCTGTGTACAACTGTTCCTAGGCCTGTGTGTCTACCTCCATATGGCCTGTGTCTTGATATGTGTGTGTCTATGGATGCCTGTGTGTGGCCCATGTGTGCTGGTATGTGTGGGCATATGTCAGAATATCTATCAGCAGTTTTTACATAGCAGCCTTCTTGTGGAGTGAATAAAATATGCCTTATCTGAATATGGCCCCTCAAAATCTCTTCAAACATCCAGCTTCCTGAGACCCTTCTCCATTCCCAGCATTGGCACATAGACCTCTCTCACCACCTCCATTTTCCATGCTATTATTCTGATTGGCTTGATCTTGTGCAGATCTTGTGCATGTTGTCATAACTGCTGTGGGCTTAATATGCAACTGCCCTACTGTGTCTATAAATAAAGTATTCATCCATTTCCTTTACTCAAGGCACTGGAGCTCAAAGTTTTTAAGTACCAGGTGCTATTACTGGTCACTCGGAGGAATGGAAGCCAGGCAAAAGGGTGGCGCAAGGTGATCACAAGACAAGTGAAATCGATTTAAACTGCAAGTCAGAACACACTGCTCAGGGGCGCGTGGCCCTGCCATACTCCTGACCATGTTCCCCCTGAATCCAGCTCTCTCTTGCTCTTAGCTATTAATCTTTTTGAGGTCTAGAAGAGACCAACTTCATTTGCTCCAAAATGTTTTTAAATTCTCCTTTCAATTCTTTGGACATTGATTGTTCAGGAGTATGTTATTGTTTTTCATATATTGGTAAAAGTTTTAGATTTATTTTCTCCCGAAATTATTGCTGTATAAAAATAAAGTTACAAATATATTTCTTATAATTTTAAACTTTGAAAAATATGTGGAGAGTTGCTTTGTAGCTAATACATCATGCTTTCCCAAGAATATTCCAAATAATGATGTTTATTTATTTGCTTTTGGATAGAGCTCTCCATCTATATCTGTTAGGGTGTTTGGTCTAACGTAGTTAGTGCCCAACATTTCCTAGTAGATCTCCATCTAGGAGAACTATTCATTAAAAATATAATTAGGAAGTCCTGTGCTGTTACTATGTAGGTCTCTAGTCATCCTTTGTTGCTCCATGTTGAGTGCATATATGTATATTTACAATTGGTTTATTGTATAAACTATATGTTAATTGTATGTTATATGTTATATGTAATAATATTATAAAGTATATTATGTAATATTCTCTTGTGCCCTGTTAATTGATCATGACTGAAACTCTACTTCATATAATATATGTTTAGCTGTGTATCGCTGTTCACGTTAGGCTTCCCTTTGCATTGCACACCTTTATCCCTTCAACTTCAGCCTATGTGTAATGAAAGTCATGATGAGTCTTCAGTAGGCTGCATATAGTTGGGTCTTATTTCTCCTTAGCTCTGCAGTCATTTTAAATATTTTCATACTTTAATCTATTTCCATTTAAAGTACTTAATAGGTACCAACATTCTAATGCTTGTCGTGGGGAATTCATCCAACTCGTGTCATGAGGCTTGAAAGGGAGTGCTTTTTAGTACTTAGCCATACAGCTGGACCTGAAATCACATAATTCTTAATGCTGTTTTAGTTTAACCCAAGCATATGGTAATGGTTTAATCACGTAATTTTATTGAGGATGCAGTCTGTCATATTACTGATTGTTTATTTTTGTGAATATATATCATAAGGAAATTCTGGACTATCCTAAGAAGCATGTCAATGACTGTCATGCTATATATATATATATATATATATATATATATATATATATATATATATATTTGTAACTATTACCATTACCACATAAAAAAATTAATTAAAAGGAAAGTAAAATTTAAAAAAAACTTTCATTTAGATACAGCTTGTAGACTACTAAAAGATGTATACGTGAAGTAAATTTTGGAGTTGTGTTTCCATATACATCTTAAACATAAATGAAAATTAAAATATTTTTCTATATGTATATCTGTTTTTTAAGTTTTATTCTATTTGTATATCCCTTGGTTGTATGAACTCATATGTAAAAATGTAGATTTTACCAGAGTATTTAAAAACAAATTCCTATACTTGAGCTACAGTATGTTAAACCTGATCAAGAGTTGAATATTTCATTCTTCCTGAATCACTCTGTTTTTAGAGTTTATTCTTATGTTAACTCAAAATTAAATTACTAGTTAGTTCCTTTCCCTGTTTGGTTTTGAAAACTTCATTAAAATAATTTCTCTAACTTACCTCCAATGAAAACACACATCATTTATATTGTGAATAATTTCCTTGTCTATCCTTTTGCTCAGCATACCAGTTTGTATGTCAAGACATAAACATTGATATAACTTACAAAAAAATCACTTTATCAGTTCTTAGCATTAATATTGTAGGTTTGTTAAGTGGAGTAAAGTATTATGCAGTATTGCTACAGTACAAAACTCCCATCAAAATGCAACCATTAAAGTAGTTTAATATGTGCCACTCTCTATAAACCAATAAAAGTTAAGACAGAAAAAAAAAACAATTTACCAAAAACATCAACTTGAAAATAGAAGCTGGATATTTTTGCTTCTTAATCTTCAGTTTTAGAAATCTAAAACTCCTCCACACTTTGCAAAGAAGGCCATTTATCTAGAAGATAACATGTATGATTTAGCTCAGCTGTGCTCTGATCTTGTGTCCTGTGGCTGAATTAAAGATGCAAGATTACATTTTAATCATTTGAAATGCTTTTAGATTCACAGAATACAGCTGGAAAGAGATTAAGTTGAATTCTAGGAAAAGCCTAGATTATTCTCTTCCCGGTACTTAAGGAAAAACCAGGGGAATTGGATTTCAATATGGGTTCTATAAATCAAAACATGCAAACCTCATGTAGTCTTGCTCTCAAAGACCCTTCTTGGAAGAATCCTTGTGTTTAAATGTGGATGGCTTGCTGTGGTTTTCCTATCTGTTATAAGTGGTCAATTTGGCATTTTCCAGAAGTAAATACTCAGAGATGTGATCTGATAGAGGAATTTCAGTTCGGGCTGTTTCCTAGCTGTTTAGAGAAGACACATTTGCAATCTAAGCCAGAGAAACAGAGAGGAAAAGCCAGGAGAGAATTATCAGTGTTTGTGTAATATGGACAAAGTCAGGACACAAACCTGACAAGATCTCTTCAACTGATCCACCAAAATTTCTCAAGCCAAAATTCCAGTTCTCCAGAAACTTGTAATTTACTTTCAAAAGATCCCTTAGAATTCTAGACTTACTCTCTCCCAATTCAAGTAGTTTTTCAAAGAGACAATTTTTAAATTAATAATACATTAGCCATTTTAAATCATCTACGCATAAATAAGAAGAATGCTTTGTTTAAAATCAGGACCATGTTTGACATTACAATGTGAGACCTATTTTATAGGGACAATAATGGAACAAAAATGAGTGGGATCTGAGGAAATTATACACAGCAATTACATGTAGCCTAAATGTCTCTAGATATCTAGTGAAAATGTCAATGTTGGATTACTTTCCACCAGAAACTATGAAAACTTTCTCGGGATCTCAAAATATTAACATTCTGTAGTATAAAAGACACACTGCTAAGACCTAAAGTCCCAAATACACACACGTTCCCACATTGATGATCACTGCTTGAAAATACCCCCGGACTGAAGACTAACAATGAATTGCTATCTCCACCTCACTTTCACTCAGCCTTGTATTTCTAACATCTGCCTCAATTGACGGCAGGGCCTTGGTGGTCTAGATTGTTCGGGTGTTCTCTACAGTTATTGGTTGAAATTCCATTTGTCCAATTTAGATAGATCTCTAAATAGAGATCTCTAAAATAAACCTCTAAGATTATTGGTTTAAGTTCCATTTTGTACCTATAAATAGATATCACATTGTAATGTCGAACATGGTCCTGATTTTAAGCAAAGCATTCCTCTTATGTGCAGACTATTTGCAATGGTCAATGGATTATTTAAAAATTTATTTGAGGAAAGCTACTTGAATTAGGAGGGAATAACCTGGGGTTCTGATGAGTCTTTTAAAGGTAAATCTATTCAAATATGATGCTCTTGGGAAGGGAGCCTTTGGAGAAATCATTGGTTCTTGATGGATTTTCCTACTTGAATGGGGTAATCCCCATTCAAAATGTTGAAAAGAGCAGAGTTGTCCTCTTCCTCCATGAGGGAACACAGCAAGAAGGCAACCTTTCTATGAACCCACAAATGGTCCTTCAAAGCTACCGTGTCTGCTGTTGTTTCTAGGTTAGACAGTCTCCTGAACTTGAGAATCAGCAGTGCTTTTGCTTTTTTATTGCTCAGTTAGGTCTGACTTTTTATAGCACTCCGAACTAACACAGGTCTTCATATGCAGAGTTTCTAAAAAATTAATTGATGTATCCTTTCTCCTAATATAAAACTTTCCTAGGTTATCACTTGCAGCTGACATCATCATTTCTGCAGTCTTCCAAGGAAGCAGCACAGAGATTGTTATTTCCCAAATTTATCATTGGTTCATCAGCCTTGCTTTCAAATTCATAACTGCTCTAAGGTTCAAGTTTGCCTCACTTCTCAAAGAATTATCAAAATAACCTCTTAATTGAGTTCTTGTTCCTAATACCTCATTGAGCTATCATAACTCAAGTGGCATTTTAAAAATATTTTTCAAATATTTAATAAACCTATTTGCAAATAAATAATGGTTATATGCCAAACCTAAACATTGAGACATTAGTAATTCAAAAAGATATAAAATCAAACTCAATATTGTAAATTCTCAAAAAATGTTTACTAGAATGTCAAAAGTACCAAAGCTCAAGTGTTGGTTATTTTAGTTGTTTTGTTTTCTACTTAGATATTTAATCATGGTGGAGATTGTTCTTCTTTTTTGAAGTTGAAGCCAACAATGTACTTTTAGCACAAAACTCTTCTTAGTGGGTTATTTAAATTGTGCATTCCATGATCTTAACATCTTTATAGAACATCTCCTGAAGTTGTTGGCCAAAGGGATACTATGGTAATCATAACCCAGTCTATTGCCAAGACTATAGATTGCTCTTCACAAATTGATGGCAAGGTTCCATTGTTGAACAACACCCACACAACCCACAGAACAAGGAGAAGTCAAACTGGTGCCTACACAGGGTCTTCATGCCTACATTCTAGCTTCTTTGGTATAGGAAGGTGTTATGTAGGCTACCAAAAGAGAAACATAAACACCAAGCCAGCCACAAACCCTTTGATTTAAAAAAAAAAAAAAAAAAAGTGGTGTCTTACCTGCTTATCTGCCAGATATGCTAGGGCAATGGTAGCACAAGATTATGGTAGTAACCAGCCAATATCTGATTTGACTTAAGGCACACCCCCTGACATGGAACTCATACTCAACACTGCTTGGATGACCAAGAACCTGAGACTCGATAGCCCAAGGACCTAAGGGAAACCCACTACTAAAAATTTCTTTAAAAAAAACCCAAAAAGCATTGAACTAAAATGACTCCTAAAGATGTTATTTTGTACTGATAGATCAGTGGTGGTTCCTCAGCTATCATCAGAGAAGCTAGCTCCTGCAGCAGATGGGAACAAACACAGAAACCCAAGGCAAGACATTATATAAAGAGTGAAAAACTGTGGAACATCCATCCCTAAATGAGATGTCTCCATCAAATACCTACCCTCAGAGCTCAAGGAACTAAGCTGAAATTTTTCTTACACCATTGCTATTAATGTCCCCATTAATATAGTTGAGGACAATGAGAGTGTAACTTGTCCAAGGTCCTACAACTAATAAATGATACTTACACCTTCAGTGTATGTCTGTTTAGCCCAGTCAGCCTGACTCCAGAAGTTTCAAGAGTTATACATAACTGAGTCAAAGTTCGGGTTTATTAACAATGCTAGTTCATTTCACTTCCAGAGATGTGTGTTAACTGAACACAAGATTGGAAAGCATGTACACCAAATCTGAGCCTTGTGATACAACAAACAGGGGCAACTTTTGGAATGGGTACAGACAATTTGAGGAAGCAGAAATAGTGTAAGAGCAAGAGTGCATGGAACCCACAAATAAAAGAAGGTACTCTAAATCAACATGATTAAAGCTCATGTGACCTCACAGAGACTGAAGCAGCATGCACAAGGCCTGCACAAGGTCTGATGCATATATATTATGGCTTCCAGCTTAGTTTTTCTGAGATTCTTGAGTGTGAGAACTAGTATGTCTCTGATTCTTATTCGTTCTCTTGGGCTCTTTTCCTTCTATTTGTTTGTTTTGTCCAATTTGATGTGTTGGTTTTTGTTTTATCTTACATTGTTATTTCTTAGAAAGCTGTTTGTTTTCTAATGAGAGGAAAAATGAGAGTGGATCTGGATAGAATTGGAGACATGAAAACTGGGAAGAACAAAGAGATAGAAAACCTTAATCTGGATATATTATGTGAGAAAAAAAAATCTATTTTCAATAAAATAAAAATAATAGTAGATTCACAAGGAACATAAAAACATTCTAAGAGAATTCACAAAAACAAATGGATTAATACAAAGCAAGATAATTACATTATTTTCCCAAAATTTTTCCAAAACATGTATATTTTTTTCCTAAATAAATATAATGGGTAAATTAAATAAGGCAAATGAGTAGAGGATAATAAAATCATTGCTGTAACCACTACTCACCACATTCATTTGTTGAACTGTGTTCTTTGTATGTTTTTTCTTTTCTATTTACTAAGTTTATCTTATTTTACTTTATTTTTTATAGAAAGGTTTATTTGAGCTTACAGTTTCAGAATAAGAGTCCATCTTGGCAAGGAGACACAGCAGTAGCAGTAGGAAGATAAGAGCTCACATCTTCCATTTCAAGCAAAAAGCAGGGACAGTGGATGGGAAGGAGGGCAAGGCTATGAAATCCCAAAGCCCACTCCTGGTGACATACTTCCTCCAGCCAGGCTGTACTTCCTACCCCTTCCTAAACAGCCAGACGGCACCATCAACTGGAGACCTAGCAAGCATTTAAATACATCAGCCTATAAGGGATATTTCACATTCAAATCACTGCAGTGTCTCTGGACAGATAAATGGATAATAAAGTGTGACATATTTGGAATTTATTCACTCATAAAAAACAATGAAATTGTATCATTTGTTACAATGAGGCTTTAATTAAAGGTCATTTATTAAGTAAAATGACTCAGTGTAAAAAGACGAGTATTACGTGATCCTTGTGTGGAATTCATTTTATGAAATAGATTCTTTTCTCATACAATATGTTTTGGTTACAGTTTCCCATCACTCTTCTCTTCCCAGTTTCTCTCCTCCTCTCCTCTCCTCTGGATCTACTTCCTTTCTGTCTCTTATTAGAAAAGAACAGGCTCATAAGGCATAACAACTAAGCATGACAAAGAAAAATATAAGATGAACCAAAACCTTTCATATCAAAGTTGGACGTGGCAACCCAAAAAGAGGAAAAGATCCCCAAGAGCGGGCACAAGAGTCAGAAACCCACCCGTTCTCACAGTTACAATAGTTCCACTAAAATACTAAGCTAATACCTATGATCTATATGCAGATGACCTGGTGTAGGTCCTGTGCTTGCTGTTTCAGTCTCTGTGAGTACATATGTCTATATCCACAGGTAATTTCCTCTCCTTTGCACAGGGGATTGTGAAAAAGACATTTGTGTGAATTCATTACTCCATCAGTGAATGCAGATGAGCTACCAGTTGTTCATATATGTGCAGACACACTCCCTTACACGCACTATCTAAAAATACACACACACACACACACATAGATAAATACAAACATGACACAAAGGCAAGCCGTAATTCAACATATCTTAAAATACCACCATTTTTGTATCAGTTTCAAAGGGTGAGTTTCAACTGAGTTGATCTCTTACATATTTTGACATTTATATTTCAGAATATCCCTAATTTAGGAAATGTGTAATCGCACCATCTTTTTGTAATGACTAGAAGAGATCTGGGTTGCCCAGTGTACAAAGTGGTGTTCTTCTAAATGCTATAAGTGAGACAGGCAGCACACTTGCATACACAGCACACTGTAAATGTACAAGCTTACAATATTATAAACCTGATTGCAAAAATTAATTTATTAAATAAAGAAAAACTGAACCTGATCATAAGCATCATATCTGGCTCTTCCTTAAAAATTCATCAATGAGTATGATGTGATAATGTACACATTTTTCTTTATCTCGCATTTTAAAATGTGGCCCATTTTGTTGATGATAAATAAAATATCTGGAATATTTGGTTTCTTATGTCAAAATTTTTATCACTCTTTAGCTTTCAGGAATATTTTCTTTCCTACAGAATCATAGTGTTGAAAGCATATGTTTTACTCATAAAAAAAAAAGCTTAGTTCTTTTTCTCAATGGAGAAGTTAAAATTTTAGTTGCATGACTTCCAGAAAGAATATTTGACAGGCTTCTTCTGTTAATGATTATTAATTTAAAATGTCATCACCCTCAAAGTATTAAAAATCTTTTTGGCTAATCTCAAAGTATTAAGAAAGTATGATTTTAATGCAAAATTCTGGCAAAAACAGTCACCGTTGGCATGCATAGTTAATGTCCCAAAAAAGGCCTTTGAACAGCAACCCAAGGAGACAGTCAAAGCCCACTGAAAAGTATGCCACTCTTTCCTGGAATCATGCCTAGCATTTGCAAAGCATTTCACAAAAGGCCATTCTTTCTACTGTAATCTTCCTTTTTACTCACTGATCACTCCTTTGTTATAAATGCTTGTGTGGAGAGCTAGACAGCAACTATACACAATGTTCTGGTAAATTAAGCTGTGTTCACTAACAAGTGAAAAGAATCAAGATATAGGGAATGTGGAGACTGGGAAGAACATAAGAAGCAAAGCCCAGCGCCATTGCCATGTCATTTATTCAAGACAGCTGTGAAGAGATCAGCCATTTTATTAAAGGGAACCTTTGGCTATGTGAGGACAGTCTTTCTGCAGTTAACACCAAGTTGGGTGAGGCATTCCCATTCTATCTATTCCAGCTTGTTACACCATATACCTCACAGACCAGAGATGCCATAACCATTCAAAATGGAAAGTTCTATACTTACCTTCTCTGCAAACTGTAAAATATCAAATAGGAGTTCTATACTTTTTTAACCAAGATTTTAAGAAAGGAAACACAGATGCATATCAAAATGTGAAATTTCAGCTCCTTTTTTAAAAGCAGGGTTTTGTTAGTTTCCTATTGTAACTACAAGAAATTATGAAGTCTTATTGGCTTAAAACAACACAAGTTTATTAGGGTTCTAGTAGTCAGAAACCAAAAGTCAAAGGTTACCTAACCTGTGTTCCCTCTGGACCTCAAATAAATCATACTTCTCACCTAGTCTAGGTTTTGAACCTTCCATGACTGACTTGAGAGCCACATTCATACAGTATATTACCATAGCTTTTATTTACATAGTTGTTTCTTATTTGTCTGTAAGAGATTGTATAGAAAACAGATCTGTACTTGCCAGCCCCTGTCTCTCTCTTCTGTCTGATATAGTTTCATAAGCTGACCTTGATCCCTATGATTCCCGTTTCACCTTTCCACATACTGTGAGCTCCATCAGTCCCATTACAATAAGGCTTTTCACTGACGGGGTAGGCTATTTGTAACTGATATAGCTGATATATTAGTTAATCTTAAATATGTCATGTTAATTTTCTAATGGAACCCTTAGGTGTAATTATTATATGATCATTATTATATTCAAGCTTCATTTGAAGAAACCCTGTATTAAAAAGATTAAAAGTCCTATGTTTAAGTGTCTAGAAGACCTATTAATTGACTAGTCATTAGGATTTTTGACATCTTAAGCTTGAAATGAAACTTGAATGTATTTGAGCTCCAGAAGTTTTATTTTCTGAAGAGTGTTATTGTTAAAGATATTGAAGTTCATTTTCCACATGAACTGGAAATTCAAGTAATGAAAAACAAACTTCATATTGAACATATTACAAAGCAATGTTTCTTTTGTTTTATGCAAACTATTATACCAATTGAATGATTAAATTAACTAAAAGATAGCAAGGTTGATAACATAAAATAATGATAAATTAGCAAATTATATAAATACATACATACATATGTATTCATGTTTATTTTCTGTTTCTCCATATTATATTGGACTGCATTATGAAAATAGTGTCAGATGAATGCAACCCACAGAAATAATTTTTGTGAAATAGCATACAAATGCAAAAAGGCTATGGTAGATGACATTATGCAGTCTTTCCATCTTCCACAGATGTATCAGAATTATCATTTTGCAGTGTGTTTCTAAAAATCACCTGGGTTGTTACATACAGCATTGTGAAACCTAAGGTTGGAGGGAACTTAATAAAGTAAGCAGGTAGATTGAAAACAATTAGTATTAAAATACAAGTCTAGTCTAATCCTTGCTCCTTTTAGCTGTAAACCTAAAAGGTCATACTTTCCCAAAGAAAGTATAAGGTTGAAATAATATCTATAAACTTGGTTTCAATGAATTCAAAAGAGAAAAATTAAGTTCTTTCTGGCCATAACATACTTCTTGTGCAAAATCAACCAAAGAAGCTCCATTGAGCACAAGTAGCATAAAAATTTTCTTTAAGTTCCAGAGAACACATAGAAGAATATTATCACTTACTCAGAGAGCCAGAGACAGACAGACAGAGAGATGAGGAGACAGGGAAATGGGCAAAGAGAAAGAGATGGAGAGAGAGAGACAGAGAAACAGAAAGACAGAGAGACAAAGAGGAGAGACAAAGACACACAGAGTGGGGGATACAGACAGAGAGAGGGAGAGACAGAAACAGAGGGAGAAAAACAGATGGAGAAAGACAAAAAGAGGGAAACAAGAAGAAAGAGAGAGACAGAGAGATGGAGAGAAAGACAGTGGGGGAAAGAGACTGAGAGGCAAATTGAGAGACAGAAACAGAGGGAGGGAGAGAGAGAGGGAGGAAGGCAGAGAAAGGGGGGGGGGAGAGATATCATGGAGCAAGAATAACACCCAGAGTTGCACACTCCTTTTTCCATCTGGTTGTCAGTAAATAGAATGAATTTTTAACAAATTACTTTCCTCTACAAACGAGAGCCCAATATAGATCCAAGGGGATGTGTGCACAGGAGTCAGCCTGATTACCATAGATAGATTATGCATCAGAATTTCAGTGATTGAATTCCAGTGGAGGTGTGCTTCTTCTCTTGATATGATAGCCTGGTACACAGCCTTCTAGAAACAAGATTTTTACCCAAGGCAGTTAAAGAAAGATTTTCATAGAGAAATAGTTATTATATGCTCTGAAAACTAAATCATAGTTCTCAACCTGGATCCAAACTGCACCTATGACCTAAATTGGCATCAGATTGATAATCTGAGAACAGCTTTGTACTTGCCAATATGTAGACAGTGAAACACAAGAACTAAGCCATATTCTTAGTTCAGAAAGAAGGCACAGTGAAGCAAAAACTCACATGGAAGCAATGGATAACTTACTGTATTTGTCTACATTATTTAACTAAGATTGACAACCCTAGCTCTGTGAATATTGAGCTTGTTTCATCTATCTACAGAATTCCACGCGCATTATTACAAACAGCACAAGTTTATTTCTCAGACCCCAGGCTGGTGGATCCAATAAAAGCAAGGCCAGGCAATAGTTTGACAATTGCCTTTGACATACAATTTCTTCTCAAAGATTATTGTCAAGCATGTTTTCTAAATTTAGTTATCTGCTGATCAGTATAGATACCAATCTTACTTCCATTAAAGCAAACTGCTCCTGGAACATCAGAACTATTCTCTCCTTCTAAAAGAAGGCAACGAAAAATTGACTTCTGTGGAATATGTAGCAATGTTCAAAGTCTCTTCTTCAAGTCATGGCACAGATTCCATATAAATCTGAGCAATTCAGTCTGGAGGGAAATTTATTGTACATAGTGTCTGTCAACAGAAGTGACAAATTGATGCGGCTGGGAAAACTTGTTTCTTTTCTACTGGTAATATATTAAAAATGCCAGGCATGGATTCATCCATCTCCCCCATCCCAAATTTTGAGCACATAATTTATTAGAAGGAACTTCACTGCTCTGTATGCAAATATATACCCACATATAGCAATACAGAGATATATAAACTTTAATTATCTTTAAAGCAATTCAGTTTCATTTTATGACCTTCTTAGATACATTTTTCTTGGGGAAAGAGTATGACCTCAATATTAAAAACATACTGCTCTTCAGGACTAGAATACAATGTTCCTTTCCCTTTGAGAAACATATTTTATATCACAACACTTATGGAGACTGAAGGTCATCTTGCCTAAAGTCCCACTGCTGTATTTCTGAAGCCAGATATAGCTGTATTTATTCTCAGAAAATCATAGTAGGACAGAAACCCACATTTGGTAAATTTAACCTACCACCAGGTTTCTGCCCTTACTTCCTGGATGTTGGACTACATGTTTTAAGATGAAATCAATCCTTTTCTTCCCAATTGGCTTTTTATCATGATATTTTATCTCAGCAGTAAACATTCTAAGACAATAATCTTATAGCTATTATTTAATCTTGATTTTCATCACGCCACTTAAAAACAACTTGCCCAACTTAATAAGACTACAGCAACCAAAAACAACTAAGCTTTTGTGAAACCATTTTTTTTTTAAAATGTTAAAGTAGTGAGTGCTGATATTTATCCCAGGAAATAATTCATATAAAAATAGTAGTATAAAACAATAACAAGCATTTATTATTCAGTAGAAAGCATAAAATCTACTTTGAGTTTTAGCTATGGTTTCAGTAGTTTCAGGAAACTATTTTCATGCTCAAGAACCTCTCCAAAATAGCATCCTAACAGAATGCGGGGGTGGGTGGGTGGGGGATGAAAGGAAAGTCAAATGTAGAGATGGAAGAAAGAAGTTGGGGTGGGGAGCAGGAGAGTGAAGAAGGGAGGGCATTTCCACAACAGGAAATAAGGGCTAATGTTCACTACAAGATGATGTGTGACTTGAGACTGCACGTAATGTTTTTATTCTTCAAAGAAAAAAATTTAAAAATCATGACATGTACAGACATGTCAAGAATAAAAGGCATTTGTAAGAAGCTGTAACTTAAGGTTTCAAATATTGATACCACATTTTTCTACAGTTTTGCTTTAGATTAAAGCTCAAGACAAAGAAAATATTGGTTGATTCTTCATTAAGCAAGATGAGAATCAGTCCACCAGCAATTGCACCAAAATATCACTACAGATTTAGAATGACTATTATATTTTAATTGGGTGGGGATTCAGGACCTGAATTGTAAATATTTGTGAATAATTTGCCCTCTGTTGACTAGTTGTCTACACAGCATTACACCCGTATGGATGAATATAAGATGTGAAGTCCATCCTTCCTTCAAAGCAATTAGATGTTTCTCCTGATTGAGAGTACTAGCAATAAAGCAGGGAGCAATCAATATGGTATGGAATCCAGTAGACAATTTTCTTTTTCCCCTCCAAGGATCAGCTAACATGTGAGTAGAAAGGAATCCTCTTGATGAGCTTAGAAGTCAACTTACCAAAAAGACCTTGTTCTTTATAAGTACTAGTATTATTTATTACAATAAAAGTCTTATTCAAAAGATGCTTTCAAATATGAAACCCCTGAACTTTTGGTCTAAATGATGGCTTCCACAATATATTCACAATCCACCTAGATCACCTCACGCATACCAATCAGAAATTGTCTTTACTCTAAATCAGCACTTCATAACCTACGTGTTGTGACTCCTTTGGGAATTGAACGACCCTTTCACAGGGGTCACCTAAGACCATCTTCATATCAGATATTTACATTATGATTCAGAACAGTGGCAAAGCTGCAGTTATGAAGTATCAACAAAAATAATTTTATGATTAGGGGTCACCGCAACCTGAGAAACTGTATTAAAAGGCTGCAGCATTAGGAAGGTTGAGAACCACTGCACTAAGTAGATGCCATATACACATTATCAGTGTTCTAATCAAACTAAGCAAAAGAAGAGAGCATCAAAGAGTCAAGAGCATAGTGAGTAAGGGATTCTCAATCATTTTCTTGTATTTTGTCTCAAAGTCATTTTGCCATTGATTATGATTTCTTTGTTTTACATATATGGGACCATAGCCTTATAATATCTGAAAACTTTGCTAATATATGAAACAAGAAAAAGGAGTACTTCCACCGTGTTACTACACTAAGAAGTATACTATTGGGATATGTTTATGTTACTTTCCAATTCTCTTGAGTATGTTTTTATATCCAAGAAATAATTTTTTTCAGATAATCTCTCAATTGATTAACATCTCTGAGATAATTATTATACTATGAATTATTTATCTGAAATGAATCCTATTTATAAGTCATTAAAGCTGTTATCTCACTAATGAGCATATATGAAATCTGTTGTCAAATTTCTAATGTTATGTGATTTTTCAACTTTTTTGCAAATGACAGTATCTGTACAGAACTTGTATTTTATTTTAATGTTGAATGATATTATCACAAAAAATACTGTGTCTATAAAATAGTATACACTAAATCCTGCACATAACTTTAAGTTGGCTTAAATGGCCATATTGAATAGACTACCAGGAACCTCACACGATGCAGTGACTTCTGATAAGATGTCCGGCCTCCCTGTGTTTTGAAGCCTATTCAACCTCACCTATGATAAGATTTCTTCTCATTATCATTCTTTTTCCTTTGCTTTACAGCATTTTTATTATTCATGTTACCAAAAAGACTGCTTAGATGTGCATGTTTCCATCCCTGTGCAAATAAAGTAATACTTTTACCTGTGACATGCTTCCTAGATCATCTTCATGCTCTTGAGATTCCCACAAGTAGCTGTGCGTGCCAAAGTTACATTTGTGTTTATTCTTACAGTGAGTTGGATTTCCCTACTTTATTATTTTATTTATTTACATTCTTTTCCTAGAAAGTATTCCCAGAAGTTTATAGTATTGCAAACAAATATAAGCCAAAGGGATTAGTGGTAGTTAAAGTCTTGAACATATTTTCTCAGTGCCATTTTCAATCCTTTCATTTCCAAGGTCCTGTTTTCCTGTATTTGAGGTATGCCTTTATTTCTTCAATGTGTTCCCTTTCTGTCTTTTCTTGGTAATAATTTCTGCTAACTGGGGTGACATTCACTTTCATTACTTATAGATTTGGATTTAATTTTCTTGTTTTTCTTGTTTTTGTCTTTCTTCTGCATTTTTTCCTCCATTTTAGTCAACTTTTTGACTAGATGGTAGTTCGATTACTTTTTCTTTATTACTTTATTAGAGTATAAATTATGCCTTTTTAGGTTTTTTAATAGATTATTTCATTTAATATATCCTGATTGGGTTTCCCCAACTCCCATTTCCCCACCTACGAAAAACCATACTCTTTCTCTCTCTCTCAATAAAATACAAAGAAACAGTTAAAATAATAATAATAATAATAATAATAATAATAAATAATATAACAATAACAATAATAACATAAAATAGACAAACCAGAATAAGACAAAAATCACAAACAAATAGAAAAAGACCCAAAGATAAAGGTCAAGAGACACAAATAGACACAGAGAAACACATGTTAACACACATACACAAATCCCATAAAAACACAAAACCAGAAACCATAAAATATACACAAAGGACCCATAATATTTGTTTGTAAAAACAAATAAATAAAAAGCCCCGACAGAGCATTATGAAACAAAGAATCTCAGAAAATGCTACCCGGTTTGTTTAGTGTTGACCATTAACTGCTGGGCACCCACTGCCTCTGTGAGGTCATGTGTGCATCTGTCCTGCAATGTTTAAAAGGCTTTGTTTCCTTGGCATCTTCCATCCCCTCTTCCTGCTTCCTCTTCTGCGGGGTTCCCTGAACACTGAAGGGAGGGATTTGATTGATCAGTGACTTGCTCAGCCATCAGAGAAGCTTCTTCCTGAAATATGTGGGAACAAATGCAGAGACCCACAGTTGAACAATGCAGAGAGTAAGAGACCTTGGAACACTTTGTCCTAAAATGGGATGGCTCCACAAAATACCTTTTGGCTTTTATTTTACTTTCAGAAATTTTAGCAAGCTAGCTTTCCAATGACAGCAATTAATTTCTTTACTCTGGTTCTCATATGTATCTTTTATTATAATTATTCTATAATTAAGTTAATTCCAAAATTATTTACTGAATGTAATCAAAGTATAAAGCATTATAATATTCTTGCAAAATTAAAGATGAACCAGACATTGCCCTTAAATTAATTATTATTCTCGTGACATAGTTATACAAAGCTATGTATTTACTATTGCAACAGGAAAATGATCTGGGAACAGTGTGGAATGTGTCTTTGGAGGAGAATATTGGGATTATCCCCATTGGGATTGTCAGTAACCTTCAGTTTGATACTGTGTAATTTCTCTATAATGATGAGGACATGTATACATGCAGAAGAAGTTCAGGAGGGAATATTTCAGGCAAGAAGAAAAACATAAAAAGCTCAAAAGTGAAAACGTACAAGCAAGGCCTGTATACCTTTGAAGAATGGTGTCACACAGACAGCGCAATCCTAAGAACACTTGGAGATGAGTCTAGAGAAAAGGCAGAGAGGGAGGATCAAAACTCTGGCACCCTGAGACCCAGATGTGTGCCTAGAATTCAGAACTATAGAAAAGAAATTTCAGTGTCATGTGTAAATAATGTTCACATGGAGGAAACCTGTATAGAAAATAATCAATAATGTTAAGATTATTGGCATATTTTAGATTATTTGAATGTATGTGTTGCAGAGCCACAGTCACCATTCTGCTTGAGACCCTCTTATATCTGCATCTCTCTTTTCTGGTCTATTTCAACCTTTCTCTCTTTTCTACACAGTACCTTCAGGCTGTTATTTACAAAAAAAAAAATCTGTAAAAATGAATACCTGATAGGCAGTGGGAGTCTATTTCAGAAAGTTGAGACGTCAAAGTCTTTGAGTCCTCTCAGTTCTTGGTGCCTCATTGACAAGTGGACCTGTCATATACAGAAGCATTCTGTCTCAAGACTGACTGCTCCAGGGTCCATGTCCCAACACTATCTCATTGGCAACCAGATCCCAATTCATAATTTGGTTGAGGGAAGGCTACACATATTTGGGCCATAGATTATCATCCCTCCCTTTATTTGTTACAGCACATTTTAGGTATACAGGTGTGTTAAAAATTAACCATATCTTCCTTTATTGCTAAAAATCTCCCCATGACCTACACCTACGCCCATGTTGTATAAACTAAATATATTAACTACTTCCTTCAGAGCTTAGAGTTAAAGGGATGGGGGACGGCATGAGATCCAAATGTTATGCATCTGGATTTATAATTTATGAAAGCTATCATCTTACGCAATGTGTAAAAATCATGAATGGATCTGAAAAAGAATGTGTAAATTGAGAAGGAAGAATGTCATAAAGAACAGAGGACTGTAACACAACAAGGCCAAAGAGGAGCCTGGAGAGCAGATGTGCGAGAGACAGAGACACTCACCAGATATCTTCATCTCTTGCTGAGACCATTATCAAACTATTCTTTTGAGTGTATCCAGATCCATCTTCCTAAACTTCAAATCTCTTTCCTGCATTGAAAGTTTGACTGCTTATCAGCCTCAGCCAAATTCTTGCTGTATTTTCTAACCTTCACTTCCCAGCCCCAAGCCCTGATGACACGGTCTTCACAGACTGAAGTCAAGCTATACAGAACGAATCATCCAGACTTCACTTCTAGAACCTTACATGTTGTCACCCATTCCTATTCATTAATACCATCAACTCCAGTTCACTTCTCAGGACTCTGTTCATAACCTCTTTTTTCAAGAGTCTCTTCCATAAACCACCAGCCAGTTCAAGCACACTTTGAGCAGAGGTAATACAAACTGTAAATAGATTATATAAGTTGATTTTTGTCAGGTAGTTTGTCATGGTGCTGAGAACAATAAGTAACAGGCCTTCTGTAAAATGTAGTGATGAGAACTACTAATCCTAGAAGTTATTTTCCCTTCAATGAAGTTGCCATTCTCAGTACCTTACATCTCCATGTGAACTTTAGGGACAGCTGGTATCCTCAAGAGGAAAAGAAGGTAGATTCTACCGGGGATTGCTTCAAATCTGTATATTGGTTTTGGAATTATTCTCATCTTAACAGTATTTAATCTTATTAGTATGAACTTTGTTTTTTCATTTATTTGATTCACTTTGTTTCTTTCATTCGAGTTTTCTATATATTTAATACACTAATCTTCCACATGCTTGATTAAGTTTATTCCTAATTTATTTATTCTTCCTGATCTAATTATGCATTGAGACATTTTCTTAATGCCCTTATGATTCTTAAAAACAACTATGATCCTCAGCTACCATTTAAGCTCAATTACAATATTTAAATAACAAGAATCAGATATACTTAGTTTTATACAATGAAATATTCATGCTGTCATAGAGAATATAAAGATAAATAAAGCATTATTGCTGCCTTCTAGCAATTAAAAATACATTTTTTTCCATTTGAAAACCACATTCTATTGAATGCCAGAGCCAGTGACATATAATAAACATTTGTAAAACAGGAAATGGATAAATGCTATTCTGACAGTGACAATTATGAAGTCTGACTTCCATGCCAATTTTCTCTGCCCTGAACCTGCACTTCCTTCCTGTGTCTTCTCAACCTGATTTTCAGAAATTCTAAATCATTTATGTCTCTAGACTGTACTTTTTACCCTGTTGATCACACTATTCATCAAAGGATGTGCCACCCATACCTAATGCTTGTTTTTCTGGACTCAGCCCAGTTTAAATGTCTCTTCTATTGTGAAACTGTTTCTGGTGGTTGATACAAGGATTAGAGCCCTGCATCTAACCATGACCATTGCATACCAACCTCATCCTGGCATTTCCACTATTTTAACTGTTGTGCTTACCAGGCTGGGAGCACTTTGAAATCACAGACTTCTCCTCCTTCTCTTCCTCCTCTTCCTTTTTCTTTTTCTTTTTTCTTTCTTTTTTTTCTTTTTTTTTTTTTGGTGATGATTGTACCCAGGGCTTAGCACATGCTACATACTTGTTCTATCTCTGAACCACACCCCAGTACTTTCAAATAAACTTTTTTTTAACCCCAAGATAGTCAGATGAAGGTGATCGGGTGGGCACTGAACTAACTCTATAGCTTAGGTTCACCTTGAAGCTGGGATCCTCCTGCCTCAGCCTCCAGAGTAGTTGGAAATACTGACCTCCATTGGCATCTCAGCTTAAAGTCATGGTCTTCTTCCTTGCCCTGAACAAAGGCTAGTGTGTATAAGTTTCAGATCCCCTAAAATGATCCAACGCAAGTTGACTGAAATAAAAATTCTTAAGCCTTGGATTTAATCAATATTTTCCTGTTCCTTGTTCTGTTCCTTTTCAACATCCTTCTTACTCTCCCTTCCATATTTCACTTTGGATTTTATGCCACATATGTTGTTAAAAGCATGGTCTGTGAGAATGTGTTTTGTGTTGTTCTTTACAGAAGTTTCCATGATTTAGGTAATAACTCAGTGGTATTATAACACATTCTCGGGACCTACTTCACATTTCTAGAGTAACAACATACCAACTATGGTTGGAAAATATAGGTTTTTACTAATTGCACCTAATCAGTATTTTATTATTCTAAAATTGTATATAAAGGAATTATTTTTAAAGAAATGTGTAGATTTTATGTAAAAGAATATTTAGGTAAAGAGTGATAATGAAATTAAGAATTTTATACCAGGTCAGGTATGGTGTGTAGAGGAATATTTAATCTTTTAATATGGCAGCATGGCTGCTCTAGGGTAGAAAGAATGTTTGTGAACACCTTTAATTCCAGTATTCAGAAGGCAGTGATGGTCCATGCCTTTAATCCCTAAGACAAACAGAAAGGAGGAAGGAGACACAGGAAGCAAAACTCAGAGTTAGTGCCATAAAGGAAGTGATGTCTGAAATGAATCTGACTGAATGGCAGGCAACGTCACTAATCAGAGGAAAATTTAGCAGAGTGAGTCAGAGTGAGGATGCCCAGCTTTCAAAGAGGAAAGGTGGGTTCTCAGCTCAGAAAGTAGCAGTCAGTTACAGCAGAGTTGGTTACAGCAGAGTCCATTACAATACTCAGTTACAGAGACAGTGATGCAGTCTGACTGAGGCAGAATGGGACAGTGAGAGCTCAGAGAGACACGGAAGTAGTCTGAAGAGGTCAAAGGGAGCTAGTTGGGGTGGCTCAGTCAGCAGTGCAGTCTTAAATGGTCCAGATTGTATGGAAGCTGGAGCCTTCCAAGGTCTAGGCTTAAGAATAGATTGTATGGAGGCCAAAATGCTCCAGGGCTCCAGTACTAAGGATCAGTGATTTAATTAGACAAAGAATGAAAGCCTTAGCCCCGAATCAATATCTACATCTGGTAAATCTACTTCTTCAATTTTACTCTGTTTTCATCTTCTCATCAGAATCTCTAGACTGTATATTTGGTCAAAAGTTTAATAACTGTGAAATGGTAAGACGTTACTTTATCTCTGACTTCTATTTTCCAAAGCAATGATACATGAAACTTAACACCCAGTTTTTATACTAAAGGCAGAGAATGAAGTTTTAAATGACATATAAACTGCCTACCAGTCCCCTGGCACATTAAGTATGTACAATAATTTAGTTTCTCTCTGAATTCTCCTCAGTTTTTAGCTAAATTGAGTTACGGCCCCAGTCAAATAACTATGATAGAGACCCTATTTTTTATTCCACATATGGTGGATAAATACTTGGACAATTTATCAATAAAAAATAAAGTGGTATACTATAAGAAAACAAACAATTGATTTTTGATGCTCTTTTTTATTTCATTTCGATATTCCTATAAGAGCTATTTTAATCCAAAGTCACAGATTATAATGTTCCCTGGGGATTGGCTTCAGCCACACTCCAATATATGCACGTCTCACTGACACTGTCTTAGTTTGCTCAAAGCTGAATATTTTCCAAAACCCTGAAACCCATTTCCTCTATAAATTATGCTTCTAAATGTTTTTATTCTAAGAATGCCTACATGTTGCATTTCTTTCAGGATAAGGAGCAATTTCAATATTTCAAAAAGACTTATAAATCAACCATAGTGTTGTAAAAACTAAGCAATTCGGCTGGAAAAGCAAAGACATGGTTCCTGCCTGACATTTGCATCAGAAAGACAGCCAAGCTTCTGAGTGCATTAGTCCATGGAAACAAGGGTCCTCTTATGATAAACAAGCACTCTGGGAGACAGGGTATTATCACAAAGAGGATTATTTATGCTAGTTCGAGAAATAAAAAAGAGGAGGAAATGTAATCTCCTTTAGATCTTGAGGCTGCTGATCAAATAAAAATTTCAAAGTAAATTTTTTTTTTTAAATTGGCTCTGAGAGTACATAGGTTTAAGTCTGAAAAGCAAGTGGGCAAAACGACCTGTGGATGACAGGATAGTGCATAAAAAGGAGAGCTACTGTTTGATTCTGGCAAAGCAGCATTTTAATTGTGTTTTACATACCAGGAGCCACCCTCATTTATTAAAAATATTGAGAATGGCATCATCTCCAGAAGAGGGAAAATCAAAATGGATTCACACATTCTCATTTCCATGTACATTTATTTTGGAAAAACAGCCATGCCCTCAGAAACAACAGAGTAAGCCATTGACAATATTTATGCAGTATTTTTTGAGGTCACACACAACCCTTAGCTGCACAGCCTCGGATTCCTAACCTTCAAAAACATGACCTGTCTTTAACTGGGCATAAGGAAAAAAAAATTATTATTATTATTTTCTTTTTGTCATTGAGTTTCTGGAAAACTATAGTTTGATCTTTTGATAGTCATTTATTCAAACAAAGAAATCCCATATGTACAAATCTGGCATTTGGATCTTAGGACACTGAGTGGATAATCAGAGAAACAAACCACTCTTTCTTACCTATTAGGCTAGAAGCAAATTGCTAATACTTTTGACTGTTTTCCTCGCTGGGAAAAGTGCAGAGCACTTGAGAAACCACAGACCAACAAGTAAACCATGTCAGAATGGTAGTCTGTCAGGTCTGACTTCACACCCCTGGTCTACCTATTGTGAATAAGCTCTTTGGCAGTGGAAGAGGCATCTCTGGGACTAAATACTGCACCCTTCAATAGAGGAAGCTATGGTTTAAGTTCAGACTTTTACTAGGGATACATATTTTCTCTTTTCACACAGCACCAGGCAGTATTTGGCATTCATTCAACCTAGTTATTACACATAAATACAATGTAATATGATATGGTATAATGCTAGCTGGACAACCCTATCTTGAAAGTCCAAAATGAAGAATGCTCTGATATCCACAGCTTTTGAACACTAACATGACATTCAAGGAGTTCAGGATTTTGCAACATTTCACATGGTGCATTTACAGATTAGAATTGCTCACTGGGCAAGTTCTTTCCAGATATTCCAAAATCAAAAGAAAAAAGAACGAACAAACAAACGACATCTGAAATAAAAACACTTCTGCTCCCAATCTTTGCAGATAAGGAATTCTCAGCCTGTAGTTGCTTCCAATGATTTATAGATAAATATTAAGATGATTTTATTCAAGCTGCATCAAATGAGTAATGAGGTAAATTCAAGAGATAAAGAATCCAAGAGCAATTATACGCCAATATAATCTTTCATTCCAGTGTATGTTTAACAACAAAATTCCTGTGTACTTGAGGAAAGTACATAATGTGAAGCCAAGAAAGAAGAACAAAGACATTGCAGCTATGAGATGAGCTTTGGGAGATAATGGATCTGCAGAAAATCTGAGGAACTTTCTGCCTTGTACTATAAGACACTAACCTCCTATGGAGTAAAATAATCCACCCCCTGCCACTGTCAGTCTCTTTGCTGCTTAGCACTGGTATCACATTGCATCTCCAGAACTCAGATTTTAAGCAGTGTTCCATTTTATGTTCAGTAATTTCCTATTGTGGACATATTCTAGAAGATGCATACATTCTATTACTGTGAAATACAAACAGAAGACATTTATAATGTATACTGGGTAAATGACAGGTATCCATGCCCAGCGTAAGAATATAAACAAAATAGAGAATGGAATTGTTATGATTGCAGGTGCTGATGGAGGCCAGAATAGGGCATGACATTCTCTGGAGCTGGTGTTACTGGTAGTTGTGAACTGACTGACATAGATGCTGGGAACTAAATTTGGGTCTCCTGAAAGAGCACCATACACTCTTAATTGCTGAGCCAGGTCTCCAGCATCAATATCTGATCATTTGTTTGCTATCAACATATTTACTTTATAGAAGAAAGTAATTGACATTATTTGTTTTTGCTAAGCGTGTGTATGTATGTATACACTGTTTCCCAAAATTTCTATATTCTATGAAATGTGGGAATAGCTCAGTTGAACCAGTTAACATATGAATTACCTGAAACACTATATTTTTGCATATTAAAATACTTAAAACTTACTCTCTTGGCAATAATCAAAATATAATACAGAGTTAATAATTATAGTCACCATGGTATGAGTTGAGAAAGTTGCAAGATGAATATCACATGATCTCAATTAAACATGGCATTTAAAAAGTTGACTTTGTGGGTAAAGATGTTCACCACCAAGCTGGTGACCTGACTTGGAGCCCTAGAATCAACACAGTGGAAAGAGAGAACTTAGTACCGTAAGTTGTCTTCTGATGTCCACATGTGAACCTTGGCCTGTGTATGTGCACCCTTCAACACACACATAAACACAGATAAATAAATAAATCCAACTCAACAAGTTGAACTCATAGAAGTCAAGAGTAGAATGTTGATTACCCAGGACTGGTAATGGAGGGAGTATTGTTCATTGTGATGATGTGAACCAATGGACACAAAATTTCAACTGAACAGAAGAAGTAAGTTCAAAATATATACTATGAAACATGATATTCTCTTTTAAGTTGTGATGCTTGCTATGTAGAACTACGTATTCTCTGAGTCCAAGTTTATATCTGTGGAAACACCATGGCTGCTACCACAGCCACCTCCACTCTCCTCCAAAATGACTTGTCACCAAAGCCTTTAGGCATCCCTGCTTCAAGGAGGAATGGTATAGTAGGCAACAAAAGTCAGCCAATGGAGTCTAACTCTGCTTTACATAAGAAGAAATAGAAAGTGAATTTTAAATAAAAAGGCATTGAATTAAAATATGATCCCAGATGAAATGATGGAGGGGTTGTAAGAAGTACTTAGACTTGTCTTTAAATAGTGAATGGCACTCAGGAACCGTCCCCGTGACTGAGAGAAGGGAAGGATAAAGACAGTGTACTGCCAAATACATTATTCTGACACGTCTGTATGTTCCATAATACCAGTGCTGACATGTCACAGAACTTTTTCTCCCACTTCACTTTTGTGATAAATTTCCTAGAATGAACACTCAAAAGTCTTTGTATAAGCAATAATTCCAGACATACGATTATTTACCCCAAACAGATTTTAAACAATTCACGGCTCATGGCATCTGGCCTCAAAATTTGGGCAAATTGCTAAGCCTTTGTCTGATCTTTATGCACCTACATTTTAAATATTATCTTGTCATCGCCACAGTTTCAAGAGTGAATTTTTTCTGGGTGTAGATTTACATTATTTACGTTCCTAGGTTGTTCTTTCAAATGGAAATGAAAATTCGGCAGGGCAGTTTAATCCCAGAACTTGGGAGGCAGAGGCAGGTGGATCTCTTTGAGTTCAAGGCCATCCTGATCTACACAGTGAGTTCCAGGACAGCCAGAGTTACAACAGAGAAACCCTGTCTTGAAGAAAAAAGAAAAAAAAAAAAAAAGAAAAGAAAACAACTCAGTGTCAACTACCCAGAGCACACAGGAAACGCTTTGAAGTTAAGCCAGTCAAAATAAAATCTTTGGGAAGTCAGTGCATAAAGCAGGTAGTATAGATTCTATAGCAGGCCTGAATATAGTATTTTACCTTATCCTTTCTTTCATGGAGATTGGGTCTGAACCTCAAAGATGTATGGAAGCGTCTACTTCAGTGACAGTTCTCAAACTTTAAAAGTTCTCTATGAGGTGTAAACACACACACACACACACACACACACACACGCAAGTACCAAATAAACATGTTTTTAAGAGTTCTGTTGTGGGGAATGAATTAGAAATAGTCAACAGTCAATAATACGTCTTGAAACAAAGGTCTCATCGCTGAAAATAAATAATATAATAATAATAAATACATAAGCACGATGTTCAAACATTGTGACAATACTCTTTATGTAGACATATGTCCTGTTAATGTATTTTAAAGCCTAAAACTTCCCTACTCTTTACCTTAGGCTAGATGCTTATATGGGTGTCAGTTGCTGTACCGAATTTCCACATAATGAGTTATAATTCACATTACATAGCTGGTCATCTCTCTTCCTTAAAGACTAGCAACTTATTTTCTCTAACCACTAACCTTGGATCTTAATTGTACATAGTTGGTACTCAGTAAGAATTTTAAAATAAATGATTAAAACCAGTAGGACTTTCAGTCTTTGAAATGAACATTCCCAGGACTGATTATCTCATTTGATTCTGTTTTGTAAGGACTATTATTATTAGCTCCAGTGCACAGATGAAAGGCTGAGGTGTGACTAACTTGTTCATGACTGTTCAACAAATAGAAATGGAAAGAAGTTCCGAACCAAGGATTTTATGATGGGCACCCTACCACTACTGTACGCAACTCTACAATCAACCAAGAAGACACACTAGGAATGCTGAGTGTCTTCTGTGAGTTTTGCCTTGTACTAGGCAGGCAGAATAACACAAGTCACTAACTCCTTTCCTCGGAATGAATGTTTTGTTGTAAAGGATGTAAAGAATACACATGTGAATATTCAGTTATGGAGTAAGGTCAGAAAATAACTAAATATCAAATACATATCACCTACACAGTCTATCTATTTTGTCTAAATTCAAGAGACAAATGATAGAGTTCAAACATCTTCAATGTGCAAGTCATGTACAATCTCCTCTCTCCATCTGACACATTCATTTCTAGCCTTCCTAGAATGATGAACTGACTATTCATAAAAATAACCAGTTTGTTTTTAAAAAGCATCTGTCTATGAACAGGGATCAGCAGAGATTTTAAAGAAACAAATCATGCCAGAAAACACAACTCTTTATGTCATTCCATTTTCAGATAAATTGATAATAGAGACATTGCAGAAGTTTTGAGTTAGAATTGATTTATTCAGCACAAGTTAGTGTCTCAGGAAAACACACTCCCATACTGGACAAAATTGCTACAGGTGTCAGATGAGCACTGTCAAGTAGATTGGATAGGAACTGAAAGGTCATAAAACAAAATGTAATTGCAAATTGCCTGGCATTTAGATGGAAATACCCAAACTGCAAGAGTTTATGAAGCAGACATAACCTGAAAGTGGTGGCTGTATCAGATACTTCTACAAAACTAAATATAGAAAAGCATAACTCATATATATGTACAACAGCCTATGTTATTGTCATGAGTCTTCTGACAAACTATTAAATTAGGGAATATGTAGAACAAACAGCTTACATGCTTGGTGCTTAAAATATGCTGATTTCTGAATTAATAATTATCTATGACTTGTCTTATTTAATAAGAGAATATAACCAGTCACTTCTTTTACTGACATGTCCAAAGCTCTCTTTGTGGTACACTTAGAAAACTGTTTTTTTTTTTTCTAAAAAAATAAAATTAAGATTTACAATAGATTTTAAAAGACTAGATTCTCCCTAAAGCCTGGCCTCATATGTTAGCTGTGTGCCTCTGACCAAGTCATAGAGTTTCTGTGAAGATGAAATAAATTAGTGTATATAGAGATTAGGGAACATAACCCAGTGCCTGCAAACCAGTGACCACAGCAATTATCTTCTCTACTTCATTTTGTAACACCTCTAAGAGTTGTGCATAGAAAGAGCATGCGTCTTAGCATGTGAAAGGATTGGGTTCAAAGTTCGTTCTTTCGCTTTCTGTTTTGTGACCTGCGGAGAGTTTTTAACCTTTTTGGACTTCAGCTCCTTCATAATGAAATTGGAGATCATACCTGTCTCTTTAAGACTGTTACAGCACACAGAAATGAAAGTTAATTAATTCAACTTGTTGCCAATGGTCTTGAAAAAAAAAAAAAAAACTCATGGACACTCCTATTGTTAAGAAAGCTCACTACCCTGGGAGCTGCCTGCTTCTATTTCAAGTTCAAATGGTTGTTCAGAAGCTATTTTATTCTTCAATAAAAAATCTGATTGAATGTTCATAATCTTACATGATTAAAATCATATACATCCATAATCCCCTGCCCAGAAAACTTACATTCTAAAGCCCTAAGCAAAATTGTTCTCTATATTACTTTTTATACTGCCCTGTTTATTAGAGATGTAGCAGATGTTTGAAGAGTGCAAAGGTCATTCAAATTTCTGGTCAATGTCAGACAAGGTAAATTGCTCAGCTTACACAAACATGTGCTTATGTTTAGGATATTTTGAATTATTATTGCTTGCTTAAAGCAATAGAACTCTTTGATAACAGTGTCTCAATCCACATCTTTTGTCAGAAAACTTAGAAATAATATCTGTTTTCACACCAGGAACTATTAACTGGTCTGCTTTTGAGTTTGTTGTCCACTTTGAAAATTATTTTATTCTGTACAAATTCCATCTATTTTTAACATATTTAAGTAATTATCATTTACTGATAACCCATCAGGTGCTAAGCCCTAGGGATAAAGAAGCATAACCAGCATGCCTCTTGCTCTCTAAGAATTTAGAATCCATTGACAAACGCCAATCAGACACTGATTATAATGATCATTTGAGAAGAATCTTGATATAGTTAATTCTATCTCATAAGTGCTCCAAACTATTAGAATTTGCTGTAATGAAATCCAGACTAACAATGAGGGTTTGGCTCAGTATAAAATTTTTGAAGTAGTAAAAGGTAATGTATTTTACAATCCTTTCATAAATTATTTTTTCAAGGTTAAACATCCATGTTTAGTGTTTTTTTTTTTTTTCTTTGCTTGCTTGCTCATCAATCTTTTTTACCAGTGCTACCGATATTGTGTGGTTAAATGAAATTATATGGAGTTTAACTCAAAGCATTATAGGATATTTCTTTATTGATGAGATAGTTGTCGCTTGCAAGAAAATTGGGTGTTTTCTTAACCTAGAATAAGATATGTATAAATGTAAAGATCTCTTGTAAAGCAAACTGAAATGTGTGAGAAAAACTGTGTGTATGTACAGACATTCCTTCTAATGAATATGAGCTTAAGGTTTAACACATTGACTGTGGAAATATTCACTCAGTAACTGATAATGTGTACTGATAAGAATGACAAATTTGAAAGTAGGTAACAAATTATGAAAATGGATATAAATGTCCTGAGTATAACTGAGGCTCCTATCTAAATGATAGTCAGCATGGATGGGTATACTCTTACTGTTCAAAAATCATAGTTGGAGTATTCAGATGTTTCATGAACTTAAAAATTGATGCTGTGAGCACCTGATGGTCTCCATGCATCATGCTAAATAATCTGCAGGTATGTCTTTTCTTATGAATCTCTTTCAATGTAATTCAATAATTCAGGGCATATCTAATTCACATTAAAAATAAGAACTATAATTCAGAAAGAAAATATTTTTGCTATGTTGGCTAACTAGTACTGGATGGGTATATAAAATAAGGTTAACATCCTCATACTCTGTAGTGTATGTACTTTTCCAGTAAGATTATATAAGCCATTTGCAATTGGCACCAACTGTCAAGGGGAAATCACTTCTCTGGAAGGGAGTGTCACTGGGAATATCATGCCCACTCTAAGGCATGCCCCATATCCAGGAGTAGTTAACAAACACAAACACAAATTAATCTCTTGTAGTTTTTGTGGGCTTTCGTTTCTTTTTTTCATTTCCTTTTTTATTTTTGGTCTTATTTATATTTTTGTTTCTTTGCTTTGCCTTTTTGGGTTTCTCATTCAGTTTTATTTCTTTTTCTGGGAGAAGGGGAGGGAGAAGGAAAGAGAGAAGTTGGGTGAAATGGAGAAGAGGAGTATCTAGGAGGAGTTCAGTGTGGAGAAAAAAATTATCAAAATATATGGCATACAAAATAATTTTCTAAATAAAAAAGGAAATGAGAAAACATTTAAAAGGAGAGTCTATAAGCCCTTTCTTGATCATTTTGACTCATAGGCCACTTATATTATCTATAGTGACACATGTTATCTTCAAGATAATTTTAGTATACAAGTATACTTTCTTCTCTTTACCTCCAGTTTCCTATACATTTGTCTTCAATGTCGATATCAACCCACCCCTCAGATATGTTTTCCTTTCTGTACCTCAACTATTTCATTTCCCATGGTATTCTTTCAACAATGTGCATTCTGTGAATCTCCCTCTTTGATAAACATCTCCCTTTCCCCAATTGATTCCCAGCAGAATCCCAACAAATCTATTCCACAATATCTTGAAATTCATTGGCCTATTTTCTCTCATTTTTATGTTGATATGTTCAGCAGTTATGATATTTAACATCTCTCCACCACTCTGTCATCTCCTTTGTCTTTTATTGCAACATCACATTGACCTGAAAACTGAATTCAGACAATGTCAATCATGTCTAGTACACCCCACTGTCACAGAGCTAGGAAAACATAATTCACAATATGCTGCAAGGTGGGTGACCCATTCTCTCACATTACATCATATAAACTATTCTCTATGGGACTGTGACTTATCCATTATTAAAAAAGAGAGAGAAAGAGGGGATAGGAAATGGGAAAGAGAGAAAGAAAGGGAGGGGAGGAAAGATACACAGATCACTAGTCATAATCTGAGCTCAAGTACTTGAAGGTGATTAATTTCTATGGAGAGATATAATTTTAGAAATACATAAAAGTACTAGTCAATTTTGATTTTCAACTTGATAAAGTATGAAAATTAACCAAGAGATATGCCTTTTGGGAAGCTCAATGAGCGTGTTTCCAGAAAGCATTCCTTGAGGTGTGCAGGACCCTTTCTCAGTGTGAATAGCATCTTCTGATTGGCTGCCCAGATATAAGAGGCCCATGAAACATGCAGTGCTTATCTGTCTGCCTCTGTTTCTTGCTCTGTGTGTGTATTGTTGGTTCTACAGCTGCTCCCCCTGCAGCTGCTGCTCCACCATCCACCAACATCTGAATTCAAACTCTTCAGTTCTTCTACACAGACTGAAGAGCAGCTGCTCTCCCAAAAATTTTCAGGCCTACAGTATCAGATTGGGACTACTGAAGAATCCAGTCTCATTCACTAAGCAACTACTACATTCACAGTCTCTCCAGTATGTGGAAAATCTTTGCCTAATACAATAAAACTCTAGATTGAATCCAAAAAATAAAAAAAAAAATCAATGATATGAGTGTTAAATAGAGTGATTTAGAACTGTATCCAGAAGCTCATAATTACTATGTAAACACAGTCTATGCTAATATTATTAAAGATAATATTTTAATTTATTTACATGTTCATATGGAAAAAAATTCAATATTTGGATGTAGAAATTATCATAATAAGCTATTCATGTTCAAAGGAGTTCATGAGATTTATCCGAACAAATACAACCCAATAACGTAAGTATGCTAATAAGATTCAAGGAAGGATCAAGACCAGCGCTTAATGTAACCAAAGGTGGAGAAGGGAGAATCATGTGAGAGATGTGTTGAGAAAAGTCTGCCAGAGTGCTTGGTGTAAATAAGGAGAGTATATAGATGATGAAAGGGATTGGCTCTTATTGTGGCTGTGTTTGCTATTATCTGAATCATTGCCCATTCCACTTTCACCTAAACCAAGCCAATTCCTCTTTGTTCACACCAGCTTGCCAAAAATCACACTTCACAGTTATTCTTTGCAATACTTGAAGTATTAGGAGAACAGGGAGAAAGTAGGAGTAGAGTCCAGGAGCAACAGGGCCAAGGGACAACCCTGGCAGTTGGTGCAAACACACCACATTGGCTTCAGAATTCTTTCTGATACAAGGGTCAAAATCTCAGGGAAATAACCTAGACATTAGAAGGTAAGAGTAGGATAGAGATTCATTTTCACAGGTATAGACATTTCTTCTAACCTGTGGACTAGAATCAAGGTGTGCCCAGAATTCACAAAGCTAAGGAAACAGAAATTAAACAGCTAAGACCAATATCTTCACTTCTTTGGGATCCAAAGACATTTGTGATATTAGTTGCTCGCTGACTTATTTAACAGCCAGCAGAAGACCCCACTAACCCTAACCCACTGCTGAGTGCCTAACTGGCAGTGCAACAAGGATCCTAACGACAGCATTTTCTTGAACTCTCTGGCCATTTAATGATTAGTATCTCTGTATCTTTAAGCCATGATTTTCTAAGAGAAAACTTCGATATCCTCAGTAATGCCTTGGGTATTGAATGGTAACACAAGAGGTCTCCTTTCACATACAGCACTCAGGTTTATCAGGGCAATGTCACCAAATACATGACCCATTTACTTGCTAACCAACCGTTCTTTCTTCAGAGCTTACTGATCACCCAATATAAACCTTGCAGTACTGAATGAACTCAGAATATAAATAGGAACACGATCATAGAAGATTAGAGTTAGCCGTTGAGATATGGGTCAGACTTTAATCAAGGTGTCACACACACATGAACTGATATTTTGGAACACATGTTGCAATGGAGTTCGTATAACTGGAAAAGCAAATAACACACACACATGAGCTTATCAAGCAATTGTACACTGTTTTAAAGATAGTGCAGTTGAACAGAAATAGGAAGAATTCACAGAATGTTGACATAAAAGGGAAAGTTTGAAAAAAAATCGCTGTAATAGTAGAAAGGGTTTCAACTGAAGAACAGCATGCTGATATTGGTCCAGAGTACAAAAATGTGAGAAATGAAGTCACATCAGCATCATAGCTATTATAGTTTATCTAGTCCTCTGCAAGCGTAATGGGACACACATAGAACTGGAAAGGCGATACTTTGAAAAATGTGAGTGAAAAAAAATACCATCAAGATCCTGTTTGGAAAACAAAACTCTAGGCGCAGTATCAAAAATGTATTAGGGAGAACAGGGATGATGGTGGTTAAATTTCATGTGTCCATTTGGCTAAGTTATGGTTGCTAGAGCAATCAGTAGTTCAGATACTGAAATAAAATTACTTTGCACTTGCATTTAACAAGACTAGAGTAAAAGATGCTAACCTTAGTAAGATGGGCAAGTCTCATGCAATATGCCGAAGGCCTTTAGAGCAACACACATCCTTTTCTGGAGGACAGTAAGTAGTGATTCAAGACTATAACACAGAAATGCTGTTTTCAGTAAATTCTATCTTGAGTTTCTGGCTGGGAACTGCCAGATAGGCATGCCCATAAATTTCAGGCTTTCATCCTCTATAATCCTAGGACCCAATTATTTAAAATCACTTTATATGTAGATAAATATAAAAGTTTACAACCAAATTAGGAAGAGTTTGCTATCATTTGAATAAGATCTTTGGTGAGAGAGGTGGAGGGGAGCTGTTAGATTCTAGAAATATTTAAATTCATTGGCAGGATTTGGTGATGGATTTCATGTGAAGGGAATTTAGGGGAGAACATGATACTTATCGAGTATTTTGTCAAGCAGACTTGGCACTCATCAAAATTAATCCTGAGACGCGTAAGGAACTTCAAGACAGCAAGCTGTATTAACCTCTAAGCTAGAAGGTTATCTGGATTCAGGGTAAGAATAGAATTCTTACCTTATCTGCATGTAGTCTGTGATTGACACTATTCATGTAAAAGACTCAACTGTGTAAAAATGGGAAAAGGAACAAGAAGAAAGACTTGAATCAAGTTGGGGAAATTCTTAACAGTGAGATAGATCTCTTATATCTTATATCCAGATAGGTTTACTGATAGTGGAAATCATGGAAAACACAGTCGCCTTCCAAAGTGTCATGTGACAGTCAAGGTAGATTTACGTAAACAGGAGAACCAAGTGTTATACAACTGGCTAAGAGCCAGTTTTACATCATTCCAGCATTCCATTTTCTTCTTCCTAAGGATGCTTCACAGGCAAACGTGTACTCAGTGGTTCCCTCTCTCTTCCATGAGGTCCTCACTGACCACTGTTCTCTTACATCAACCCTCCTTTGCTGAACATGTAATTGTATTAGAAATGTTGGATTTTGTCTATTTGCCTTTCTGAGTGGCATTTTTGTCATAAAAATTGACTACTGGATTTAATCATAATTATGATAAATATGGCAGTCGGTCCTGGGAGTAGTCCTAGATGCTCAAGAAGTGTTGGGGAACAATGAATGCATGGACTTTAAGAAGCATCATTGACTTCACCATAGCTCTTAGCAATAGCTGGAGGAAGCACACACATTTGGATAACTCTTAAAATCCTTCTTCCAAAGCTTCAGTCCATATGACATTTTAGACAAAGTATTGGGGAGCCATAAACCTGCAGTCATCTCATGTAATTTCCTTCCATGGTATGTTCTCATCAATAATGTTTTAATCAGTGTTTTATGGATCCTTTCAAGAAAGTCATTTGCTCTTGATCCCAGTTATCTATCTCCCGTGTAACAAGAGATGTGTGTAATAGCTCAGGTGCATCAGAAAGCAGGAACCTGGGAGTTTGGGGATGAAGATGATAATGAAAAGGAAAGTCACTAAGCACCATGTCACTCTGTCATCATCCAAGAAGGACAGGTAAGGTGACGGCATTCATATTGACTCTGGCAACTGAGGTCAGCTGTAAACATTTTACAACCCTGCTCCAAAGCAACATCCTCTAACAGCCTTTCCTCAATCTGTCAGGCTCTATGCTTCACAATCAGAACCTTGGATTCAACAATTCTCGTCAAGGTTATTGAAAACCCTCTTTTGAAAGTGCATTGGTAGTTTAAAAATAAATACAAAAGGAGAAAAAACTGAAACATTCATTTTCTAAGGAAAACAAAATTAAAGGGCTTCTAGTCTTTTAAAGATGGAGCCAGCTTTGATGTGATGGGTGCACTGAACATGTCAGGCAGAATGTTATCAAAAGAAATAGTTTCAAACCATTCCCGGGGAAATACACATTTTGATGTCCAACTAGCCTTGTCTTTACATGAAAGCATTTGGTTTAGAGAAAATTTTGCTTTGACCCAGAAATGGCAAACATACACAATTAATATAAAAACAACAAACCTGAGCTGCAGAAGAGGGGGCTTTGAAATCTTTGATTAAAGTTAGTTCAAACAACATGACTAGATACCACTTTCTTAAGAAATTCCAACTTGTTAGCTGAGAATAAAATTGTTTCATTAGGTCCCCTGAGAGAATGGCAAAACTGGAAGTTCAATTATGGGAGTTATTTTGGTTGTTAGAAGACCCCTAAAACCTATTGCATCAGCAATGACATATAATCTCTTCCCTTGAGGAAAAATTTAAATAGTTAAGTGAACCAACCTCTCTCCTCTTCATTTTCTCTATCACTTCTTCTCCTCTTAACAAAACAGTTCACCGGAAAATAACTATCAAACAAACCTGTTCAGGTAGCAGAGATAATTGGCAATCTAAGCATGTCCACCATTTTTTTTTTGTTTGTTTGTTTTACCTGAAGCTAAGCCCAACTGCTAGGGAGACTGTGCTCATATTCTATTCTTTCAATCCTGCAACAAAATCAACATTTCACTTGTGATATGGGGCAAAAAACAAACAAATAAAAACAACAACAACAAAAAAAACCTATGTCCTTATGGTGAAGAAGACCATCCAAACTACTGAAGGTCCCTACTAGATTTTCTTTCTGTAGATGAAAATGAAGTTATACCTTCAACTCAGCCCTGTGGCTCTACACTGAAAACGCTCTGGAGCACTTTGCACACAGCTAATGCTGCTAAAGAGAGTTTCCTTCCCTCTGACATGTCTGTGCTTTTTCTCCAACGCCAAATTTCTGCAGGTCTCTGTTCAGCTTGGAGGCACTTATTTTACCACTGGAGGAGGCACAGCTTCAACAGGGAAGAAGCCAGGAATGAACACCTACCATTTTGTCCAGGAAGAGTCTAGAAGGAGAAAGTGAAAGAGCTATCCTGCTCTTGAGATAAGGAAGTGGAAAATGAATCCCCAGCTCTGCCTGGACATTTAATAGCCTCTGGCAAACAGTGCACCAGAGAGCAACAGAAGCTGTCAGGGGGAATCAGGGGCACCTGCATGGAAAACTAAACCAAAACAACAACAACATCAAAAGAGCTAAGCTGCAGAACTAGGACAAGGCTGGAGTGAGAATCCCAATTACTAAATTTGTTTTAATGAAAGAGAAGGGCTCATCAAGGAAAAGGGGCAATGAATAGTGTAAGGAGTCTTACCTTGTGTTTATTCTATGTTCAATGCTTACATTATTTTATGGTCCAATACAATGAGGAAAGTCAACTCATCTGCATGTTGATAGTTCCCTGCTCTGCCTGCTGTTACTCGCCACAAACCAGGATGGATTTCTTACCAAATACAAATACTTCAAGACAAGAGTAGCCCATGACATACTACATAAGGTTATGAAAATGCTGTCTCACTTCAATTTTTCACTTAAAAACTAAGGGAAGAATGAGATATCTTTGCCATTATCTTCAGAACTGATAGAGATTGCAGGTGTATGTGGAACTTTACTTGTGGGCAGAATCCAAGGAAACCTTGAAAGTTGGACAAATTGGTTCTGCTCTCTTGCTTCTTTGTGAGTACAGACATTCCCCAACTTTCACTACTCTGAAGGACCCAAGCCAAGTACCAGGTCAGCCTCAATTAGCTAAGTCACTGACAAATCTCTGCAGCAGATAGTGGTGTAGGTGATCCCTGGAGCCCGGGGTTAAATTAGTGAAGGCCAGCCCTTCTATTCTGTTCTGTATCAGAAAGGATACTCCTCTTAGAACGGGGATGACAATCAACCCCGAGCTGCATGTTGATCCCCTAGCTGAGATATTTATCTTGTAGAGGCCACTATATCTTACAGCACCAGCATCCCTACTAGATAGGACTAGTAACATGGAATGTAAAAGCTATTTCCAAATGCTTCCCTGTAGACTGTAAAACAAAATCCATTCACATACACAATGGTGCAGTCTAGCTTGCAAATTAGGCACTTTGCTAATGCTTCATGAGAGGCTGCTTGGAGCAGCAATGGCCACTTGGACTCTGAATTTTACTGTTTCAATCATATCTGAGCACCTTATATATATATATGTTTTATAATCTGTGGAAAATATAGTGATAGTATTTTGAGAGTAGGATTATCATAACTAAATGATGCCATTCTTGTGAAACTACCAACATGGATGGCAGGTGCATATAAATATTTGCCAGACATCACCTTAATACTGCCTGTTTGCTCCCCATTGGTGATTTAAGTCAATTCCATCAGTATCAAAATTGATAGATGGCCCTGAGACTTCTGCAGTTAGGGAGGTTGCCTAGATTACGTAAATTTAAGTAAATATGTACTGGTTCAAATTCAAGTGTGTCTGATTTGAGCATCTTCTTCTGTATTGATATTTTTTATTGTTTTACACTAACTTGCCCTCGAAAAAGTTAGAATGGTCCTTTAAAAAGATTGGCTATACACAGCATCTATACTTCTTCTACAACATAGAAAAATTAAAAGCCTAGCAATTGACTTTACTTTCTCATCAGTTCCTCTGTTGTCCCCCTGTCTCTGTCTTTCTCATTCCTCTTACCTCTTTTTCCTTGTAATGATTAAATGATCTGACATAACACAAAATGCAAATTATGTTCTATTGCCCTAAATTGTTCCAGTTCATTTAGTTCACCATGAGCATTCATTACAGCTAATTATTGTAACAGATTTTTATTATTCATAATTATTTTTCCATGTTATAATGATCATAAATTTTAAAATTTCTGGCCATCATGAGTTATCATTCATGCATGCATGCATGTCAGGGACGCTTTTTTTTTCTTAAAGGACATTCAGATGCTCATTATCATCAATACATTTGTAGGTTGTTATTATTCATATCCAATAAAGCCCTTTTGGGGTATGCAGAATGCAGTAATTCTCAAGGCTAATGATAAACTGACACTCTGCTTAATTTTAGAAAATCAAATTAACTACCTCTGATTAGATGTGTGGCAGATTTCACTGTGCTAATTGCGCCAGGTTTGTGACCCCAGGCAAGAGATACGCGTTCTTAATTCACTACTATGCAGTAATGTCTATTTTTAAAGATCACTCTCCAAGGTGCTTCAATAACACAGTAGGTTTTGCGTCAGTCTCATGCAGATCAACCCCCAAAACTGGCACGTGAAACAAATGTAAGAACTCCCTGAGAAGGAGAAACTGATGAAAGTATGTGTACGTTCTCACCATCAGTCAAAGAAGTAGGTTTATACCATCTCAGATTAGAATTAAGACAACCCTTACACAAACCTCATGCCATGCAAAACAGATCTTACTTCATTATTATCTTCATACAGTTCAGTTTGGATTAAACACTCATTCTTTGTTATATTCATGACAACTTCATTTATTCCTGGCACACTCTTGAAGCCTAAAGGACAACAGAAGGACATAGTTTGGCATTTAAGTTGTGTCAAGAGCAGGGGCATGTTCAGTGTCCAAGCATCACATTGAGTGGGGGTCCCCATGTCTGGTAAGCATCTAACATCTCCCAGTTTAAGTCCTAATCTTCAGCCAGACACAAAGCACTCCCGTGTCCACCAACAATGTGCAGGTACTCAATGAGGGGCAAGTACTTCTTAGTAGTCTTGTTTTAAGGGATCATCTTCAGGTCTAGGGTGTTAAATAAAATATGAATTCTCATACTTCTTAAATGTGAGTCATGAGTTTTGAACTTGTTTCTGAGCATTAGGCTCTATACCTTCTCAATACACCCTCTTCTATATTTAATAAACATTCCATGCTCTGTAAGCCTCAACAGTGACAGTGGTAATAACATCGTCTCTTCCTCAATTGCTCTATTTTCATTTCCATTTACTCATTGACTTAAGCAAGGACAATCTTCCTTATTCTATTCTGTCTTTCCCATTCCTTTACATTTCTTATCAAATCCTCTCATTCCTAACTCTATGCCTTACTGTCATCAGAGTTGGCATACTAGCTCATTCCAGCACCTAACATCTGGGCTTCTGGCACCATCTGATCTTAATCCCTATACTGTACTCTCAACACATGGTACACAAGCTTTAGTCAGTGTTACATAGGTACTCCAAACTCTTCAGAAACTTTTGAAAATTCTTAGAATCCTTAGAACCCAAACATTCCTTACCACAAGGCTCTGAGTGAACTGATCCCTAACTTCTGTATTCCATAATGGGCCTCCTCCTTTCATCCCTTCCCCATATACACAAGGCTCAAGCCATACAGGCGTCTTCTTATTCTTATAATTTATTATTTTATGTTAATATTCATTAGCCCAAGTGTAGGGCTTCCAGGCTAAAGAGTGAAGTTGTAGCACGAGCGGTCCTCGTCCCCAGGGCTAGCAGGACACTTGGAGTCTCCTTTACTCTTGAAGCCCTGGAAGCTGCTAACTCAGTAAACAGATTGGCAAAATGTCTGCCTGCCTCGTGGTGAATCATACACCTGGGTCTCTGCAAAGACCATGGATATTGTGGGGGTTGGCCAGGTACGCCCCTCCCCCTGCCATGCTAATTAAGGCTTCCCCACTCGAGGGGAGAAGCCATGCCCTTATGGGAAGAGGTTATTTATTGGGGAAGAAGCCCTTGAATAAACGAGTTCGGGTCCACCAGATGCCGTCTCCGTCTCGTGTTTGTTCTCAGCAAGCGGGGTCAGGCGACACCACGCGGTCCTAGGAACCCACGTCCCAAGCATCCCCAGTGCTTCCCCACGGCTCTCAGCTTGAGCCTCTCGCCCCTGGCCAGGGTGGAGAACCAAGCGGCCATTGGTTATTCCATATTCATATACCAGAGTTACTATAATTTACTTAAATATCTGTATGAACCTAACCCATGCTCTTATTAGAGATACATTTACTCGTAGATTGGCTTTATACCAATTACATTTAAGAAACATCTTAATGTGCCACAACTCAAGTGTATATATAAAAATATAGTAAAAAGCCATAATGTTATATCTAGATACTGTCAGGAACAAAAAGATCCTGAGTCCATCCTTCCTCTGTGAGAAGCAATGGAAGCCTTTGTATGCAGGAGTGTTAAATATCTGTCTTTGAAGTCAAACTTCCTCTAAAACTGAAGTACTGATAGAACTGAAAACTAAATGGGAAAGAGAATTGGCATTTTTATGCTATGCAATATTATATAAAGCCCAATTCCTGAAAAATCAAAATCATCTAACTTACTACCTTACAAAGGACCTTTGTAGCCCTGTCAACATCACGGGAGAACTGTAGTTCTAGCACAGTATCTCTCAACTCTGAAGTGCAGTTAAATCAGCTGGCACTTGCAAGAATGAAGTTCTCACTATACATAATTCAGTGGACTCTGGGTTCTCTGCTTAAGATGCTCTCAGGAAAGGGGGTTCAGAGGGAAACACTTTGAGTAGCAAGAGAATAGACAGGACAAAACTGGTAGGCAGGACAGGTACTTGGAAAGGCATGGGTGTGACAAAGAGGGAAAAATAGATAGTAGAGGCTTCCATGTTGGCTTCTGTTCAGTTCTGATGCTGAACTGGCCCTCATTCTAAAGTGTAGTTGCAGCTTCAAAACCTCAGAGGAGGGGAGGAACATTGGTTGGAGGCTTGGAGAAGATGAATCTCTCTGTGGTTTAAAGTGATTAATATAAGAATTAACCCTTCAGCAGAGCAGTTAATGACAGCTGATTATGGTGCTGAGAGGCCCAAACCGTGAAATACACACATATAAGCATTTGAGTCCACTTTCCCAAGGAAAGCCTAGCTTGCCTGTCAAGCAATGCCTAGTTGAAAATTGACAACCTTCTTCACCACGTGTCTCCAGTTGTTGCAATGCCATTAGAATCTATGTTAAAAAACATTTCAGACAAGAGTAAATCTCACTCCTTTATACTGTTTATGAAACAAAACAGTTTTCACTATGTTTCTCTATTAGATCTCACCTAACCTCTAACATTACTCTGGCTTAGTACATAGTCCCTGCATAATTATGTGTCACAGCTACTCAGAGGGATTTATTAACCTCTTTTGGTATTCATTAGGGAGAAATAGGAGAAGGAGGAAGAGAAAAGACAGCTGAAAAGGTTCAGAAGGAAGCTTTCTTGTTGGACTGGTAAAGGGTAGTTATCATGTCCCCATATACACAGGGAATGCAGAGTCCAGACAAAATGAGATATGGCAGGATGCTGAAAGGAAAAGCAAAACCAGTGTGAGCACTCATATCCACAGTAATGTTTGGTCAACAGACTCCTTGAATCTGGAGTCTGGAGTCATGGCCCAAGACAACTACTACTGATTCCATTTCCCCAAATACAAAATTGATTTGCCAGCTTTTACTATATCCATGTAATGTTCTCCAGCCTCTGAAAAACAAGACAAAATGAAACAACAACAAAAATACCCTGTAAGCATGCTCCATGGAAAATGACAGTGAAGCTGACATTTACTTGAACTGATGAGGTGTTCTGGGTATTTGGTAGTTGGGTTTCTGTCAGGTTTGGTTTTGCTTCTTAGGATTCTGTTCTCTGAACTGATGTGTCAAATCAGTTGGAAGAAATCAGCAGGCTCAGGAAGACAACAATGTCACCTGTATGTCCTTTCTAAAGAGAGGTTACGATCATTAACCACAATACCAAGCACACTCTGCAGCATGATACACGTACCAACTAGCTTAATTTTCTAAGACACACAAAACGCACGATTAATTCCATTTTACAGAAGAAGAAACTGATTCATAGAGTAGTTCATTCACTCATCACAGAGGAACAGCAAGTTCCTGCTGAAGCATATACTACTGACTGCCACCCAGGTCCTTAGACGCCATGCCTACACATGTCTGTCTCAGTAACTCAGTCATTCTTTCAATCTCAAGAGATCTGAAAGTAAGAAACAACCAGTGATCACTGAGCCCAGCAATGGGCAACTGAGCAAGATAACCTTGGAAAAGGGACCAGTGAAAAGACATTGAAGAGGTCTCATAGTCACGCTGCTTTCTTCCAAGATTGACAAGATTGTTATTAAGGACATGAACACCAATGAATTGTGTTTTGACAGAAGGCCAGAAAATATTAGATGATAGAAAATTAAGCATGGTGTTTCACTGTTTTTTTCCCTGGTGCTTATTTCTTCTATTCTTTAAGGAAAATTAGTAAGAGTTAATAGTTAATAATAAATAGTAAGAACATGTCCACCCGAATCAAGCATATGTGTATGTGAGAATGTCCACACTCTGATACTTAGAGGCTGCAGTTGCCATGGAGATGGTACTAGGCTCTCTTTTGTTTCCTTTTTTCTTTAAATTATCATGAAGCTGCACTTACCTCCCAGCATGTGACAATTAAGTAAAATCACAACACAGTAAATATCTGCTCTGAAAAATTAACTTTATTAACATTAGTTTGTTAGTACAATTAGAGGAGACAAGATTCTTAAGACATGTCCTGTGATAGGCAGATGAAATTTGTAGTATTCAACTTTGTTATGAAGGCTGCACAGTACTGTGAGAACACAGGAGATGGCCAAATCCAAAGACCACGGTGAATGTTCCATCAAGATGCTGACACATTTTAGATATTGTATATATAATATATCGTATCAGTGGCAGCTTGAGAATATCCAGATATAAATCTTTTTAAAGACTAACACGGATACAAGTGAAGAGTTTTAGTCAGTTAAAGTAGTGGATGGGGAAAATAGCATTAGAAATTTATAGGCTGAACAAGAAGGCTCAATAGCTGAAGGCACTTGCCACCAAATCTGAAGATCTTAGTTCAATTCCCAGGACCTACTAAGTAGAAGGAGAGCACAGACTCCTCCAAGCTATTCTCTGACCTCCACATAAGTACCATGGTATATTCCTGCATGTGTGGTACACATGCATACATGCACACATATGCATGCACACGCACGCACACGCACACACTAAAATAAAGTTTTAAATGCAATACAAGTTTTTCTAAATTACTATGAATTTTCTAGTAGATGAAGTCTTTATGAGAGAATGAGATGGGATTCAATCAAACTTCCATGTTTGAGTTACTAAATAGATGCTGGCAACTTGCTTTATACCTGTGATTTGCACAGGTCAGTTACCTATCCCGATTTTTAAGATTCCGTGCAGATAATAGGATGACATGCACAAGTGGTGATATACGTTGTATTATATGATTGCTTGTGTGGGAAGACTTTGAGAGATACATATGTTCACTTGTCCAGAAAACATTTACTCAGCGTCAGCTACATGCTAGGAACTGTCAAGGTATGGGAAATATGACAGGGAACAAGAAAGTATCCTTGTACTTGTGGGACCTATCCCTTCACGGTGAGAGGCAATGACAGTTCATGATAATATGAGTTTATGATAATAACAATGAAGAGAATAAAGAGAACAAGGCAGGCCTCTCAGTTGGAAGTGCATTAGTCAGTTTGTCATTTTACGTGGTAACTAGGAAACTCTCTGAAAAGATAACATTTGACTTACAGATTATTAAATAGTGAGCAAATGGGACAGCCAGAAATATCAAGAGTAGATTCCATGCAGGTGAGGTTGTGCACATCTATTATGTCAGCACTTGGGAAGTAGAGCCAGGAAGATCAGGAGTTCAAGGCTATCTGCAGTTACATGGTTAGTCTGAGACCAGCTTAGGATCGACAAGACCCTATCCAAAACTAAAGAAGTTGTTTCCTGGAGGCATGTGAGGTCAACAGGGCAGTTGAGGCAATGATATATTTTGTCACATTGCTGATCTTGAAAAGAAGTCTGAAAGAGTGAACACCAGAGCGTAAAATGAGAAGGCGACACTGATGGGTCCACAAAGGTAGATTGCATTGGTGGAATAGTAGAGATGGAAACTGGATGGACATATGTTTAAGAGACTGGAGAAGACTGGAGGGAGATAATAACGAAGAGCTCATTGCAGTTGCTATGACAGCAAACAAATGAGATTGGCACAGGAAAGGTATGTGAAGTAGATGGATGGATTTTTCCTTTTTTTTCTATTCTTACCTTTTTTAGATGGCAACAACTAGAGAATATTTATATGCTGACATAAATAATACATACATGAAAGAGGAAATAATACTGCAGGAAAGGGAGGGGTAGATGGCTGAAACAGCCCTTGCAATAGATGGAAAGAAACAGGATACAGTTATAGGGACTGAGTGGAGGGTTAGGGCTAACCTCAGAGAGGAGCAGGATATTTCCTCCATGTTTAAAAGAGGGAATGTAGAAGAATATAGACAAACATCCAAGATGCATGAAACATGGGCGCCTTGTCTTCTAATTCTTCCAAAATTTAAAAACAGCAGAGAACAAGGTTAATAGAAAGAACTTGGCATGGGGGGAAGGAGTTAAACAGAAGGATTTGGGACAGAGAGGAGGTAACAAATTATTGTGTAGGATAGTAGAAGATTGGATTGTTTAAAGCATGACCACCAAATCACAGTTTGTGATCCAAATCTAGCCTACTGACTGTTTCTGTGAATAATTTTGTTGGAAGACAGCCACACCCATTCATCTGTATAAAGTCCATCTTGTTCTTTTGCTATGATGATTGAATTGCAAAAGAAAAATTACGGTTGAGAAGCTCATATTAGTTACTCTCTGGCCATTTACAGACAACAATTTCCAGACATTGATCTAGAGAGTGCAGTTGGAATTTGATGCAGTTTTAGGAGGTAAAAGGTTAGTGGACATAAATCTAAAAGGGGATGAGAAAACTAGGGTATGCCTGTCTATGCATTTATGAGGTAAGAAGAGGAGAAAGGTAGTTCTGGCTATGCATCTTCAAGTGTTCAAGTCCTTGTATAGTCAAGGAAGAGAGTTGGAATTTAGCAGAGCTTGCATTCAGTCAGGCTAGCGGAATCTATGGAGAGAGCAACAGGCGTCAAGGGAAAGTGGAAGAGCATGCAACACACACGTGGAAATTGCTGCCAATTAAATAAGGTTATGAAACAGAGTGACACTGAAACAAAGGGTCAATGGAGTTAAGTTTTAATAGGATTCAGAAAATATTAAATTGAATACAAAAAGAAAAAAAATACTAAAACATAGGATGATGGTTGAAATTAAGAGCATGAAGAGGTTGCAATTGAGGGCAATGGAAAGCAGATAAATCAGTATAGTGAGGTAGAAGTAAAATAAAGCAAGGGATAAGTGTTCTTCAGAAGTAGTGCCCCACAGAAACCTAAGAGATTCCTGTCTGGTAGATCTAAGTTCCGTGCATGGTATAGAAATTCAATTTGCGGAGCAATTTGGAATTATAAGCAATGAAGATCTTCTCTCCTTTGTCTGCTTTCAAAGGGATCCATGAAAATTGCATTAAGAAGGGAAAATCAAAACCAGGCAGGAGAAAAGTCCATGCAAATGTAGGTCTTGTTAATAATTCCATCTCCCAAGGGAAATGTCTCCAACTGAAAGACACTGGCCATGATTACTGTCCCAGGAACAGCTTAGATGACAGACACAAACCAGGAACTGTGAATTTCATTATTCCCCACACTGCTGCTGAAATGGTGCACAGGGTGAGTTATGTGAGGTTTTTCAGGTCTTTCCAAACCAAACACACTTTGTCAGTTTTTGAAATCATAAAGAATAACCCATCTTCCTACTCTTAGCCTTGACCTCACTCACAAAGCTTTTTCTTCTTTTTTAATCATTGTGTCTCTTACATCAAACACATTAAATGGGAAGCGTGTTGGTCTCTGCTGACTTTGTCCATGCTTGCCATCCTTCCTGACCCACCTTCAAAGTTATGGATGCATTCCAAACTGATTAAATGGGTCACAGCCTCTCAGAGAGGCCAAAGCCAGCTGGTTCCAGTCAATTGTATTCTTCCAATTGGCAAACGATAAATGGATTTTTGTTCCTACAGTTGATGATTGATGACTTGATATTATGCCTTGCAGACCAGAGTAACATCTCGCCCTAAGCCAGAGTCTATGAATCTGTCTGCATTCTTAGATTAGTCTATCTGTCCACCTCAACACACTGAATTTGAGTATATTTTTAAATTAAAAGTCTAGTTATATTTAACGATGTATCTATATATTTCTGTAGATTTTTGTCTGTATATAAATCACATATAATAATTACCTATATTTATATATATTATGCACATCTGTCTATGTATGTATATAGATGCATACATAAACATATGTATATTGCTTATGAAGAAATAGATCAGAATACAATTGTTCTTCTGAGAAACTATGGTGAACAAAAATATAGAGTTTTAAAAACTGGGAGTCTTGGTATAAAACTCAATAGTCAATATAAGTGACCATGTGTTTAATATGTGCAAAACCCTGCATTAACCCAAAGAGGAAAAAACTAAGCATGAATGAACAGAATAGAAGCAACCAAATGGAATCTAAACCTAGAGGTATGCCAATAACAATATTTGGGAGGTCTATGGGTAGACAACTCTATGTGCAAAAATCATTTTGTATTTTCTTTGTATTGTAGAATGTTGATTAGCATTTTTTACCTCTATTTAGTAGATACCAGTAACAATGGGGCCAAGTTGTGACAAAAGTATCTCTCAATGTAATCAAACGACCCTTTCACAGGGGTCGTCTAATACCATCTGCACATGAGATATTTACATTGCAATTCATAGCAGTAGCAAAGCTACAGTTATGAAGTAGCAACAAAAATAATTCTATGGTTGGGAGTCATCACAACATGAGGAACTGTATTAAATGGTCACATCATTAGAAAGGTTGAGAACCACTGAGTTAGAGGGAGATAAAATTGCACCTCTCTTGAGAACCACAGAATTTCAGAATCCTGGAAGGTTCCCTGCTTTGGTGGTATGTAAAATTAAGTAAAACTCTTAAGCAAAGGAAACACTCATGGATATCTTTCATTGCCAGAGAATTGTAGTCTAATAATGGCTACAACATAAACTGAGAAGCTGAGAAGACAGGGTAGAAAAGTGAGGTGCAAAGTAGAATGAACCTAAATATATCACAACTTTCAGGATCATATTACACTTTGGTAGATCTAAAACAAGCAATGTTGTCATAATTACCTGTATTGATACTCAATACCATAGACCTTGGTTCTAACCTTACTGAATAGGAATTCCTATGAATATTTACATCACAAGCTCTTAAATTAATGAATTTTTAGTGTTGTGTTTCTCCGATTTAAACCTATAGACCATAAGCTATCAATATCCCCTGAGCTCTTGTTAGAAGTGTAGAATCTCATTCCAGCCTATGGAATTAGCCTGTTCACTTTGTAAATGCCTCAGTGATGCTTACAGTTGTGAGGATAAAGAAACACTTCTCGGGCCAACTCAGTATCGCAAAACTGATAAATTGAGCACCATTGCTGACCTTCAGAAACACACATTGAGCTGGTCAGCACATTTCTGTACAGTCCAGAATAAGAGGTGTTCACAGGCTCATCACTGAAGCATTCACACTAAGTTTGCCCCTCATGGTAAATTGAAGATTTATTAGTAATATAAAGCACTAGAAGCTTTTATAAAATCTTATGGGATAGCACAGAGGTGAATGTCACCTTTGATCATAAAATATCCTCTTATAATCCAAATTTAATTCTAACATAAATTGTCATTCTTCAAGATCTCAAAATAACCCCATAGTTTCAGGACTATAATGGACAGAAGATATTATATTTAGTGTTTGAATACTGAGAAAAAGCAGGCATTACATGAAAGAGCTTTTCAAATGCATTGGTCTATATTGTTAACATACATTAATTCCAGGATTATTTGAAACCTTAACTAATTTACAGGCAATAGAGAGAGAACTAGATATAGAAACTAATAGCAGATGCATTGAGAACATTTATGAATTTTCCAATATTATTTTAAGCTGTCACATAATCAATGACTTTTCAGAAAAACCATTATTCTGTCTTGCAGCTAACAAAATGAAGATTCTGTGCATGAATGCCCATGGTCACCAATAAATTAGTAATCAGGCTTGAATGCAATTCTTCATTATCAGATGTTTTATTCCTTGCCCTGGCAATTCTGGCTGCAGCTTACCTCTAAGAAGAAACACACTTGATCCCCAGCCAGCTTTCTCTGAAGGCTTCATCATAAAATATCTGAGTCTAGTTTCCCATTTGTAGTTTAAAACACCAATATCTAATCTGCTAGACTGTTATGAATCATAGGAGTCAAGTTTATGAAAATGTTAACTCTAAATCATTATGATTATGTCAATTTCAGCCAAAAGTTCAGCATTATTTTACCTATAAATTTGACTCAAACTCTTCCTTCATTGCAAACCTATCAAAGGTTTTAAAATTTATTGACAAGAAAATATATCTGTGATGATAAGCATCTTGATGAACTTTAAAAAGAATGAGACAATGGCGAGCAGGAATTCCTGCTTGGGTTCCAGCCATATCTAATTAGTAAGATTTCATTCTTCCTTACTAAAGATTCTCAAGATTAATGAAGGGGTACATGCGTAAATTAAAATAGAAAGTGAAGAAAAAGGGAAAGGGAGAAAAGAGTCAGGAGGGAAGAGGAAAAGAAGAAGAGAAAGGGAAGGGAGGGGGAGAGAGAAGTGAAATGAAGAGAAGGGAAGAGAAGAGGAAGAGGAAGAGGAAGGGGAAGGGAGGGGAGGGAGAGGTAGGGAGGAGGAGAAGGGAGAGGAGGGGAGGGGAGAGGAGAGGAACAAAAATGGTGTAGTAATTCAGTTTAATTCTATAGGTTTAGGGACCAAGAGACTGATTAGTCTGAATGGTAATTTTAGTCTGAAGGCCAAGATGAGATGTACTGTTTGGCTAATTCAGTCAAGCAGAACAAAAAAAAAGACAGATTTTATGTCCCTATCAAGTTAGCTCATAAAGTATACTATCACATGGGACTTTGTACACAATGAGCAGTCTGTGACATGTGTATAGCAGAGAAGAGCTCTATGCACTTTAGCCTGGCATTGCAACCATCGTATGCAAGAAAACTGACAACTACATCATGGCCATGTGGACTAGCTGTCTGCTGCAGTAGGGAAGCACCACCTCACCCAGTGAAGCAGACAAAGCCACAGGCACACTTGGTGTGTTCGTCATGCTCAGATGGAAAATGAGCTGCCCAACCTTACAGAGAAAGTGAAGGGTTGAAGAAGAATCCACTCCAGGTTAGGTTCACAAAGGCGTGGATATGTGCAGAAAAAAAGAAATGGAAACTCTCATTCAGAATGAAATAGTGCACAGATATGCTTGGAGGAGAAATATTGTGCAGTATACATTCCAATGATGTTTTAATCCCTTCAAGTCATGTTCCAAGGCAGTTTCTTGAACAAGGTTGCCCTGTCCACTCTACAGCATCCTCCTCTGCTGTTATAAGAACGAATGGCATGTGTCACTAGAAGATATCCTTTCGAGAGACAACCAAGATTGAAACTTCTGCTCCACAAACTTCACATGCTGCCTAGTCAACGCCTCATTGTTTGTACTTTTTAAAAATTAGCATAAATAAGACTTCCTGCCATGTACAGATCCCACAAGCTGACCCCTATGACAATGAGACCTAGACTGGGTTCGCCATAAACTCTATGCAGAAAGATTTAATGTGGCCTAACATAACTATTCTCATAATCACAAGCTGTATTTTATATGAAATTCTGTTTCCAGCAACTGTGTGCCTTCCAGAAGTAGGGACCTCTATAAAACATTTATAAAGTGAAATAGGAAGATGGGCGAAATAGTTGGTTTATTAATTCTTGCTTGAAGCAAAGAAAGATAATTTAGTTTGAAAACAGAAACATACACTCAATTGGATAGGCAGAGCCACTGCACCAGGAAGAATAGTGGAACCTAATTTTTCCCCAGTTCTTTCTCTGATGAGTTTTATGGTATTACAGTTATTCCTCTGCATCAAGATTTCCCCTTTTATCACTAATACACATTGTTGATCTACGAAATTGGTTTCTAAGATGTTTTAGTGCTACAAGTTCGTGAATCTGGGTGCTAGACTTGTACATTGGTGATGTAAGAGTCATTAGGATCAGTTATTCCACCATAGCAAGGGACTTTTGGGGACTATAGATAAAAACATATGATGTCAGAATCTATAAGTTCGATCTCTATACAAAAAATAATCATGGCTCCCTTTCATTCCATGATTTATGAATGGGTTTCATCTACTTGTCATTGAAATTGGAGACAGGAGTAGTGGTTTTCTGCATTCACAGGAAAGAAGAAATAAAACAAATGAAGAATCAAAGAAGTATGGGTGGTGATGCATGCCAGAGAGGAGAGGGGATCGAACCAAGGTGCAGTGTCCTGGCTACATGGAACATGGAATAGGGACTGCCAGTAAAGTCCACTTTGAATTAACATTCAACTGAGACCTTAGCAGGAACCTAAGAATAATTCAAAGGGAGGAAGTCTCTAGAGAATAAATGTACTTATAATTGAAAATATCCTAAAAATATATTTATCTTAGAACTATTTTCTTCATCCTTATTAGAATATTAAATTTATTATTGGTCTTAGGCTAGAAGGAACTGTTTCACACCTTTGAAGTTTGCACCCATATCCTACGTTCTGGTTGTTTACAGCCATGTAACAAACTACTCCAAAATTTTTCATTTATTTCACTTATACTTTTGGGTGTCAGTAATTAGGAAAGTTTTGAATTCAGCTTCCTAGCGAAAGTGGCCACAGCTGGAAAACATACTACCAAGATCACCTTCTCCCACTTACGTCTCAATGTGAGGGTATTGGGTCTCTTAGTACAATGCTTCCTATTACACAGCAACTCCACACAGCTGAGGCTTGTCATGATATGAAGGCTCCATCAAGATGCACTTCTGAGCTGGCTACAAAGAAAAGTATCATAAAAGCAAAGCTTCTAAATGAATCCTCAGAAGTCACAAAGCACATTTTTACCACATTTCATTTAAAAAGACTTACATGAGGTCCAACCCAGGTTTGAGAGTTGGGCAACATTAAGAAAAGAAATAGCAAGGGGTGTGACAATGGCTTGTAGGTACCAGCTTTAGGCATCAGAAACTGCACATTCGTTTCCCAGAGAAGTTGTGTATCCTCATTGTCTCTATGCATCTTTAGGTACTTAGCATCGCTCTTTTCTCTTCTGTGGAGTATTTATTTGCATTTGAAAACCCATCGTTCACAGATCTGCCATGACATGTGTTTTGTCACGTTATCATTTGATTTAGAAGACTGTCTGAGTACTAGACATTGAATACCTCAAGGCGACTGAAGATGTCGTCATTCATCTCTATCTGTGAGGTTTTGATGGCTGGTGCTCAGTGAATGTTAGCTGGGTGAGCAAGCATGTGTGTGTCAACACATTTACTTCCTAGGCCGAGGAGACAGCTATAGGTGGGCTCAAGTGGAATTCTTGTTCCCAGACAATTTTGGAGTCAAGGCTATGTCAGCTTGTAGACTGTCTCCTCCTACAATATATTCACACGTAATGTGAAGTGCTATCAGGGCACAACAAAGAGCCTTGCCTTAAAAAAGTGAAAGCTTTTGACTGATGTCAAAGAACTTTAGAATCTTGTCAACCTGATAAGTTGTACTGTCTTTCTCATATACATCAGGAAAATGTGTGAAGTCATCCATTTATCTGCACAGAGAGTGCCACAGAAAAACGACAGAGAAGAAAATGCAGCTGAGATTCCACCAGAGGAAAATTATTTCTGTATGATTTCTCTAATCTAATCTGGTATGTTATAATTATTACAATTTGAGTTTTAAATGTCCCTGGGAGAATATATGTTAAAGGCTTGGTTCCTGTGGTACTATTGGGAGATGAAGGAACTTTTAGGAGGTGAGGTTAAACGGGACGGCATTAGGCCATTAGTGGCATGCTCGGCAGGAGTAATTAAGACACTGTCCCTTCTCTCATTCTGTAACTATTCTTTAAGTAACCACAGGTCTAAAAAAGGAAACACCAAGTGACTTTAAGCTGAAATTCTGAAACTTCAAGAAAGAAAAAAGTAAAACAAAGCAGTTTTTCTCCTTTGAGCTGGTTTTCCTCAGATGTTTAGCCATGCTGAAGGAAAGCCATCTGTCACAGTGGCACTCGCTGAATCTCCATTTTCCTGGGGAGCTGTGTAGATGCTGCATTTGCTAAGCCTGTGCTATGCAGCTTCCTGTAACGGCAAAGACGTAAAGAAAAACAGAGACACTTTCATGTGGGTCCAAACTAGTGTAAGTGTGCTTATTTCAGTCATCAGAAACTCAGATTTAAGTTCCCTTTCACTTATAGCTTCATTGTTTAAACATGAGAAGCATCAGCTAAAAAATCTTTCATCCTTTTTCTTTCATGCTTTGTTTAATCATTCATTCATTCATTCATTCATTATGGAATTATTTTTCCACAGTGCTGAGGATCTGCCTGTGGGTAAGTGCTCTGCTATGGAACTACATTCCCAGCTCCTGTCCTTCATTTCTGTAAGTGAATAACAAAATTGGACTTATTTAAAGACAAAAAACAAGAATATATACAAATTCTGAAAGCATTAGAAAATAAATCTTTTGGATAGAGAAATAGCTACTAGAATACTTACTTCAGGATATGGGGTCAAGTTGGAAACCCAACAGCCCTTTGAGAAAAGCTATCCTGTTACTGTTTGAGAATTTAATATAAGCATACAGTATGCTTTTTAAAAAAATCTTCTCCTTACTTTGTCCTCCAGTTTCTCCCATTTGGCCCCCACTACTTTTCCCTCCCAATTCTATGTGTGTTTTTTAAACCCACTGAATCAACTCAATATTGCCTGTATGTGCTTGGATATAGAACCATCTACTGGAATGCAGGTAGGCGTTCTCTCAGGGGTGGCTCCCTGAGGAAACTGACACTTTTGCCATAGCAACCAAATGTTACCAATCACCCCTTGGCTATGGGTGGAACTTTCTCCAACCTATGTCTGTATTTTAGCAACACAAACTTTCTTATTACAAAATATTTGTTTAAAAAAATATCTGATATGACCCATACTGCTAAACTAAATTCTGAGGTCCTGGTACAACTCTGTATAGCATCACACTCATATGCTAAGAGGATGAAAGCACAGAACTGCTCAGAACCAGCCAAACTCTTGTAAAAGAAGCTGGACATGTCACAGGGGGAAAAATGCTGGATGAACCTTGCAATAATTGCCAGGATGTTCCTAGCACAAGGCAGAATCTACAGGGTAACCTACTTGGAATTTTTTTTATTTTTCCACTGTAGCAAGCAGAAGCTTCTGTGTTCCCAGATCTCCTCACAGACTCTGAGACAATTCTATCAGTGTCAGTGGCCCAGAATGTACTGTTATGTCTTCCCATCAGAACTTTATTCTCAAAACTAGAAATGAGGGCACGTGCTAAAAATTATGAAGAGTATAAACTATAATTTGTATCCCCCAAAATATGAGAGAAGGCTTCAGATATAGACTACCAGGTCCTGTGCACTTTCTCTAAAGATCAGTGTTGTATACATTTTAGCCTTTGTGAGTTATGCATACCCTATCTCAAGGGCCTTAACTGCCTTTTAACAAGAAAAGAAATTCTAAAAACTGTATCTAAATTCTAAAAACAGCAAATCACTGTGCTGTGTGTGTCAGTAAAGCATTGTTTGATCTTGGAAACTGAATTATTCTTTATCAAGTTTTCACATTTCACCCTGGAAAAGTCAACATTGCTTGTCATCTTGGCAGAATCTAGAATCACCAAGGAGGTAAGCCTCAACATACCACACACTTACCTATAATTGTGGTGACACCATAGCATGGCCTGAGGGCCTGGACTGAACACAAAGGAGAAAGTTAAATGTGGGTAACCATTCATCCTTCTCTACTTCACATCCCTACAACCATGACCACTGAAGAGAGGAAGCTTTAGCTTTAGTAGACTAGTGAGCCACCAAGCACGTTAGACTTAAAGTGGACATAAGACAAATCTAGGTTCTCTTAACCCCAGATAATAGTGATTGATCTATATCTATCTATGTATCTATGTATCTGTCTATCTATCCATCCATCCATCTATCTATCTATGTATCATCTATCTCTATGTCTTTCTGCCCTACCTCACACACACACACACACACACACACACAGACAGAGAGAGAGAGAGAGAGAGAGAGAGAGAGAGAGAGAGAGAAGAGAGAGAGAGAGAGAGAGAGAGAGAGAGAGAGAGAGAGAACATAAATACATTAAACAACTACATGAAAAGCATAATTATTATTAGTTAATGATGCTAAAAGTTTAGAATGTGGCTAAAGTTTGTTTCAAAATTACTAAAATTTTGGAGCTTTAATGTAGCCCATACTTGTGCTTCAGAGGCTATTCTTTTTCTACAGGTGTTTTGACAGCTAGTCGGCTCACTCATTTAGACCAATTTTCTCAGTTGTATTCTTTCCAGGGTAAATTATGTGAATTTGCGTTTGACTGTTCCCATGTAGGGACGAGTTTGCTTCCTCTACTTGATGCATGTATCTTAAAAATATGTGCACAATGAGGCTCATCAAACACTTTTTTGCTTTTATAATCTTAATGCTTCAAAATTAGATGTTTCAAGATTAGGCTTTGTCAATCTCACTTGGTTTCATTCTGTTCTTAAATATGAATTTTAAAAGTAACAATAACAGCTCCAGTGATTTATTTTCTCAAAATGTTTCAAAGCATAGGAAGAGAATTTTCTGAAATTATATATTATGCATTATTATTTAAGCATCACTCTTTATTTTGCTGAGTTTTTGCTTGGATTTTTGTGACAGACCTCAACGATTTCTTATCGACAAACTATTTTTTTTCAGTAATTGTAACTCAACAAAACTTCAAAACTCTGAAGTTTCCTAGCATCTTACCCATTACCCATTTGATTAAAGAATTTCACCAGAGTTTTACTTCATTGAAAGAACTACCAGATTTGGAAGAATTCAATTACAATACAATACTCAGATATCAACAGGAAACATTTCAACACAAGAGCCACATGATGGCTTTTTAGATAGTATTCTAAAGTTAGATTTTTTTCTAACATCTAATCAACAATGCATGTAGATGGTAAACAAAATACATTCTGAAACGTCTTTAGATTTCTTTAAAGTGTGATAAAATACATACAAAGCTCAGCATCTCAATATGATTTGGGCATAGTTTAGTACCAATAATTACTTCTACAATGCTTTTCAGCCATTCTCCAGAATTCTTTTCATCTTGAAAAACAGAAACTACTACAAGTAAATGAGGACTATGAAATCTGCCTATCCACCTACGATGCCTACAAAGCACAATGAACAGAGCTGGCAAGATATTCCAAAAGGTGCAAGAGTCATCAACGAAAAGCCATTCTCCACTTTCAACCTAATGTTATGAAGAATTCTCTCATCTTGACCATGTAGAACTCCACTTACTGAGTAGTTTTTTTTTTTTTTTTCATTTGTTTGCTTTGGCTTTGCTAGTAGTAGTAGTAGTAGTAGTAGTAATAGTAATTTTTATGGTGTGTGCATATGTGTGTGGGGGGGAGTGTACAGACACACAAGCACATGTCAACAGACACCTTCAGGAGTTCTTTTTCTCCTCTCACTGTAGCTTCTGGGTATTGACCTACTAATCATTGGGCTTTGTGTGGCAAGAGCTGCTAGGCCCCTGGGCCATTTCCTGTAAGCCCTTGCTTTGTTAGACTTCTGGACACTGCCAATTCCTCAAACACTGTTAAGAAGAGTATCACTATGATTTAAATATTTCAGTCAAAATACTAACCGCTATTAATACCTTGGTAACAGTTCCCATGCCCCTTGTTTTCACTAGGACTGCAGAATAGTTTAAATGTCTCACCAGATAAGTGGCTGAATATATGGATTTCACTTTTGCTTTTATTCCATTCTGTTCATAACTCTCATGGTAGTAGTGTCCTGTAAGTTTGTAACCAAACAGTTTCAAAGTGAAAAGTAAAATTTTCAATTTCTTTTAAAGAATTTTTAAGTAAGCAGTTATGCCATACTGTATAAGTGGAAAAAAAAGACTTAAAATTTAATAGGAGAGAGGGACAGTCAAGACTTAGGAGAGATTACATGTACTGGATAAATTATGTCTAAATGAGATTTTGCTATAATTTGAAGTATAATAATATCTTTCTTTTAAATAGTAAAGCTGGAGCTTGTGACTATTAAACACATCTTTTCTAGCTGTATGAACCAACCACTTTATTCACTGAAGATAATTAGTAGTTTGTTTTTCCACCTCTGATAATAAACACTGTTAAAGTAACTATCCAATAGTCATTCTTAAATTATAAAACCAAATATTGAAATAAATTTTATATTTTCGCTAAAATAAAATAATATTCCAAGTTGAATACTGAATTTACTGCCCATAAGTTTCTGTTTGATTCGTTTTTTAATAACGTCATTTTGTATAACATTTTTCTTATTTTGCTTAATAACTATGTATTATTCTATCTCATGTATTTGTGACACTATGAAATCATTCAAAGTCGTTAAATAATTATTTTGGTTCTATTTCTAGTGGATTACTTTGCTCTCTTGAATTGTGCTTCTGTATTTCTTTGCATATTGTAAAAAGACTTTTCTTAAGGTTTTCTGGACTAATACAAGCACAGGGAAATCTTTAGCCCAGAACAGAGGCCTTGTGTCCAAACTTTCCCAGATCCTGTACATGGCTTGTGCAGTACTTCCCTGCTCTTCCCTAACATTCACGGTTTCCCTAAGTGTCTTGTCCCTCTACTTTTCAGAACCTCAGCAACAGTTGGAATTTTCTAACCCACAACATTATGCCCTTAAGTTCCCCCATCCTATAGACTCTGCTGCTTTTATATATGGTACAGCCTATCATTACTTTCAGAAGTCTCCAACCTAATATCCAAACTATACCATGCTTCTCAATAGATTTCTGAATCAAAAATTCCCCAAGAAGTGTCTAACAAACTATAATTTGCAAGGTCATATTATGCTTTTCTTTCTGACCCAAGGAAGGAGTTGGGACTGGAGAAACTCCATATTAAGGTGTCAACACTCTGCCTAAATAGAGGTACATGAAAAGGAGATGATACTATACAATTTCCTATCATTTGGAAGCTTTCTTTTCTTTGGTAAAGTGATCTGTTGGTTGCTGGTGCTTGAGTACTCTCTAAAATCCTACCAGAGTTACTCTCACCTGTATATTATCGTGTTCAAATTGAAGGTGGCCTGTGTTTTGTATGCTAACGCCTTTCTGTTAAAACAAATGCTGAACTATAGAATGCTTATAATTTATTCTGTGTAAAATATACGAGCAAATTTTTATATTTACACTTTCTCCTTCAATTCAAAGAATATCAATTTATGGAATACTCATAGAAGACCCTATTTTGACACAATTGGTATAATTTATTTGATTATAATTATTTCTTATGTTTGTGTCCTAATAAAAAAGAACTATATTTCTTTTCTATGATTTTCTTAATACTTAGAGCCTTTTTAAAAATACTTGATTTCCTCTGAAATCAGTATTTCCACTATCAACACAAATAAACTAATTTTATTTAATATTAAACTGCTAAATTTGAAACATTATCCAAGAAAATATCAGTCATTAACACAGAGCAAACCAAATAACTTACCTTACATCCGTTATATCCATTAAAAAATATAAAGCCATTGTAAGAATTTGGATTTTTTTCCTTGTAGAATTAAATGGCACCTATTCTCTACTAGAGGAAATCATCTGTTCAAAAACCTCCTTCTGTTAAGCAGAGTAAAAATATCAGTAGTTCTGCGTGTGTGCATGTGTGTGTTCTCCTACATTCTAAAGTAAATTTTCAGTTGAAACAAACAACAAAAAAAAAGAACAACTGTCTGATAGTGATAAGAGTCATAATCTTTAAGTGATACAAATACACCTGTTCTTTCTACAAGCAACAAAATTGTCACTTTGGGGAATAGTTCCTTTAAATAAATAGTAACTTTGGAAGTAGCTGCTGATTCTATTGTGTCCCTGGCTTTTTTTATGTTGCTAATAATGCCACTATGACTGTGTGATGGATGGTAAATGTCAAAGAAACTTTTATGCAAATTAAATTGTTTCAACACCTTTCTCAAGTAACAGAAATGAAGTATTTAAATTTTCATTTAACATGTGCTTTTGCTTTTCTGTGCTCATTATTTCTAACAGATTTCATTGCTAAATGGAAAACATGGCAGAATAATAAAATAAATCTATGTGACAATAAATGACAAACCACAGGAGCAGACAGATCGGATCACTTTAAATCTGTTCCATGTTCAGTCTGCTTAGTGGTTGCCTCTAGCCCACACACATTCAATATACACATAACCCTTGAATTATCCAAGTGTCTTAAGAGTCATTTTCTGATGGCCTGGCCTCTTTGCTTTTAACAGAAAAGGCTCTGGTAGAGATGGCTGGTATTACTTCATATTCCTTCTACTACAGGTAGAAGCCAGCTGTCTCTAAATCAGTTGTCACAGTGCATCTATTTTTATCAACCAGTGTCCAATAGTCAATGCTGGTAGTGTCACAAAAATGACATGTCATCATGTGTAGTCTTGAAATTTTAACCACATATTAAAAAGAATTTCTGTAGTTCATGCAATAGCCTGGCAAAGATACATATACATATGCAATAAGAATTATTTGGAGGTAGTGGCCATAAGTTTGAAGAAGAGCAGGGGTAAGTATATGGAGGGCACAAGGGGAGGGAAGGGAAGGAAGACATGTTCTAATTATATTACAATCTCAAAACTAAAATAATGGAAGGGATGTTCTTTAAACTCAGATGGGGAAAATCACAAGCCAAAGTGGGTGGCAATACTAACATAAACATACACCATCACAAAGCAAGGTAAATATATAGTCGCTTCTATTCATATTTACTCATATCTCACTATTCACCTCTAATTTATAAATAAAGAAGCACATGACTTCTTATTTGGGAAGTCTCAATGAAGTAGTAGAAGCTAGTCCCATGTTACTCCTTTTGTCTCCAACACTATCTTCTGCTTTTTCAACCCTAAAAACTCAAGTGTAAAGAGCAACAAGGACACCTCTCAAAGAGTTTGGAAGGTTTGTGAGAAAAGACCCTGACATTACATTTTTATTTACCAAGAACTTCTAAGGGCCATATTGTTCAGCTAAAATATCAGAGAATGTTCAACAGTTTTGTTGGAATACTTGGTTAGTATTCTTGGTAAGGAAATGGAATTTGGTGACTGACTCTAGCTTTAGAATATATAACTTCTAAATTCTTGCTACAAGTACTTGTAACTACACAACGAAGAGAGAAAAGTTAGCTTGACTCAAATATTATGAAAGAGTAAGGTAAGTTGAGCTAGAATTTGCTCAGACACAACTGGTAGATATATGGGAGAAATGACTTCAGATGTTCTAGCGCACAGTAGAAAAGGGAGTGATGGATAAAGAAAAGGGGGTGGTAGATAAAGAAAAGGGGGTGATAGATAAAGACAATGCACTGAATACTGAAAAATACTGAAATCAAAAAAGATTTGAAGAACTTTAAAGCCTCTACCATAAAGAAAATACATTTGAAGAAACAGATATGTTTACATTGGTATGAACATTACATGGCTTATAGATGTATCAAATATCACATAAAACTCAGGAATAAGCACAAATATTATGCACCAATTATGTTTCAAGTTTAAATGATACTACAAACATTAAGGTCTATCTGAAGCTTTGGGTTCTATAGTGACTTGAGGGAGACATCCTCCACAGTATATATTTGAATACTTCATGCCTGGTTGGGGTATGCTTGGAATTGTGACATATCTTTAGGAGTATGTCACAGGGGGTAGGCTTTGAGGGTTATAACATGGCCTGACTTCCTTTCCTTCCTTCCTTCCTTCCTTCCTTCCTTCCTTCCTTCCTGCCTGCCTGCCTGTACTGTATGTCTCTACTTCCCATGGGCAACTGAAATGTGATCTCTCTGCTTCCTGACTGTCAAGACAGGCTCTGCTCTTACCACCATACTTCCCCACCATGATGGACTCTATGGTTCTGAATTATAAGCCTATATTCTCTTTGCTGTCCATCATGAATTAGATTTTAGAGGGGGAAATGGGCCTGAGCACTCTTCAGCCCAGCTCTATGGACACACCAGTCAATGTGACAGAAGTAAGTTCCGTCTTCCCTACTATGTTTAATTTGCCTTAGAGATTTGTTAAGCAGTCAGTATAAACACTTGAACTCCTCACTCTGATGTAGAGAGAATTCTTTATGTTGGACAGATGTTGGGGGTGGGGGGCATAATGAGAACATTTCCCCAGTGTGGAGACTGTACCTCTGAGCTTCACTATACTACCACTTGTGCTTATAATAAATTCAATTTCCTGTTTGTTCATTTCATATATTTTGCTTGGCTCATGTTTTTCATTTGGGAACATGTAAAATCGCATGCATTTTAGTTTACAAAAGAAGTGTGGCATTTCCACCCTTTGATATAAAAACATTTGTTAATGTTTGAATGGAGCTTTTTAAAATAAAGCAGATTTAATTTGAAACTTATGAATAAAAGATCTGCACTTAGATTAAATTTTTTTCTAAGGCACCTGTACCATCCCTTTTATTGATCATTATGTTGCACAAGGAAGTTGTGCTAATTCATCGTGTTGCTATTTTGATTAATGATTACTCTCTGAATTTATTCATTCAGAGATATACCTGCATTTCCAGATACGGGTCATTGCTCTGATCTCTTTTTGTGAGCATGTTTTATTATTGGTGTTGTTGTTTTGTTTTGGAAAAGATGTTCTTGCAAATGACAAAATGTAAATCCTGTTCTCACCATTTAAATGAATTATTTTGGAATCAGTGTAGACAAAGACCAAGAACCTCAGCTCAATTCCAAACTGAAGACTAAAATTTCGTAGGAATTTGTACCAAAATGAGTCTAAGATTCTAAAGCTTGTCTGATACTTGTCTGATAAAATGCTGAGGATTGTGAAAGTTAGGAGGAATTGAATGAGAGCCATTGGAACGTTATGAGTCTCAGTCCCAAGAAGTAATGAATGCATGTCTATCTGCAGTCTTAAATCAAGGTGGAAGCTCAGGAACCTTTTTGTTCTGGCAACAGGATAAACAAAGTCTGCAAGCTAGCACAGAGAAAGGCTGATTCAAGATGCCATATTAGACATTAAAGTAGCAAAAACACTTTGGCAAAGTACTTTCATTGCCTATGATTATGGGCTCAAAGAGGCTGATTTCTGAAACTATTAGGGAACTATGCATGAAATTCATTGAAATGCAGATTAGAATTTATTCTCTTGCAAGAGATTTTGCAAAGAGGAAAATTAAAATTGCATTAAAATTTATATAAAAATTTAAAAATTATCTCAAATGTTATAAGAAGTCAGAATTGACTGAGCCACATTGTTGGGCACACTGGCCCATTTATTTGCAAAATGAGAGATTTCTTGGGATTTGAGAAGGGACTCATAGAGTCAAGTGATTCAAAGAGTGAATCTGTCAACTTCAAATGCCTCAGGGCTCATTATCACAAAACCAGGTCACTAATCATATTTGTTCATCAAAGGACTTTCTCAATTCCATGGGAGAATACGTTAGCAAAGTGAGAAAGGAAAAATAAAAATGATTGTAACCGGGACTGGAGAGGCAGATGAGCTATTAATCATGCATATTGCTCTTGCAGAGGACCCCAAAATTTCTAGAACCCAGAGCACACAACTCACAGCTGCCTTTTAACTCCAGCTCCGGGAAACTCATGATCTCTTCCAGTCTCTGTGGGCACCTGCACTTGTATGTACAAACCCACACTCAGACACAGACATATACATAATTAAAAAATTAAAAAGGCATTAAGAAAGAATAGTCATTTACAGTCTGAGTCTTCTTTTCCTCATGGATGAAATTATATATAAATTGGCCCCATGTCTATCACATGATAGGAGTGCAGTTGATGTAAGCTAGACTTTATAATTTTAATCATCAGAATCTTTTGCTCATTCCTTCTAGGCCTCCTCTTGACTCAACCATTTATATCAGATATAAAATATTGACATTTCCTAGAGTTACACTTTCAGCTGACTTTACAACACTTCTTAGACTTTAATTTATGTACAGATTGACACTATGAACATTCTGATCACCAATTTCAACTTCTCTCTCATCATCCATCTAATTTGAAGAAATCCCTATAAATTCAGTCTCCACAGTGTTCATCGAATCAGTCAACACTTGTCCTGCACTTAAAGGTGAAAGAGTGACCTGGGAGAAAGCACTTAGCTCTCAGGATTTATCTGCTGCTTGTCTCCTCACCAGTATCCCACCTCACCTGTGTATCAACCACATCCAGTTATCTTCAGTGTTTTGTGAGTCACTATGTCTTTCTCTTGCTTTATTGTCTCTGAGGACTGAGTCTCTCTGTCTGCACTATGACTACTTTCTTTAAAATTTGATCTAAGCTAAGCACAGAAAGGTTGACTATCCAATAATTATAGCATCTTATACTCTGTTCTCACCTGTTATGGAAAAGTCCACAGTAATCACTATTGAACATTCAAGTTGACATTTTTTCCTTTTTGTTTCTACATATAAGAAATAGGTATCTTCATGTCTAACTATCTTGCTTAAGATGATTTTCTACACTAACATTCTACACTAATATCAAATGCACCACAAGTGACAGGGTTCTAATTTTTCTTTGTGACTAAGTAATAGTTCATCATGTGTACATATGTGTGCATATGTGTTTCTATTAATCCGTTTATTCATTTGATAGATACCTAGGCTGATACCATGTCATAACTAAATATGAATAGTGATAAAAGAATTGTGTTTGTGCATTGTCACACTTTGGTCTGCCGATGTCCTCTGGCTATGCTATCACATGGTGGTTGTATCTTTAGTTTTCTGAAAGTCTCCATACTGTTCTCAACAATTGCTATAGAAATTTGCATGCCACCGACTGTGAGTATTTCCTTTTTTCTACATGCTTACCAGCATTTGCATATGTGTGAAGGGGTTGCTGTGTATGAGAGTATGTAGACTAGACACTGTAACTGGAGTGTGGTGTTAGTTTTGATATGTATATATTTTCTGATAGAGTCTCCTAATATTTTCAAATGCATGCATTTATGTACTCACTCCCAACATCAAAATACAGAAAAAAAATTCATTCACTCAAGAAACCTCTCTTCCCCTTTAGCAAAAACCTTCTCATTTAGCCTGATCTCTGATCTTAATTCTAGGGTATCATATGTAGAGTCATATAGTATAGATCAGAGTGTGACTTCTTTCACTCATCCAAATGCATTTAAATCCCATCCATTAGATTCTACATATCAGTAACTTACCCTTTCTGATAACTAGAAAGCCATTAGAGGACACATTACAGTTTGTAGTATGTACCTATTAAACAATTAAGTTGGGTTGTTTTTTTTTTTTTTTTTTGGCCTTTTTCATTAAAAATGTTACAAATATTTGCCTATAAATTTTTCATTTAAAAGTGTTCACTTTAGTTAAATAAATGTTTGGAGTGGCACTGCTAGTAAATTCATATTCAAATCTTTAACAAATCATCAATGTATTTACCAGAGTTGATATACCATTTTGTATTTTCTATAGGAACTCAGGATAGTCACAACAGCTCTGTGCCCTCACAAACCCACCAGAACATACTGGACACATATCAAAATTTTGCCATGAAAATATTAACTTACCATAGTTTTCTTTTATTCTTTTTAAACAACACAAGCTGAACTCAAACTTAGAAGCTTCCCATTTCAGCTATCTGAGTGCGAGGGTTGCTTCCAAATTTTTGCCAAAAGTCAATGAACATAATAAATCTGAAGCTCTACTTCAGAGGTTCCTCTTCTGTCTTTTATCTCTGCATCTCCAATGGCCTGGCAGCACAGACTGGATGCTACAGCCACACAGTGCTGCGAGATACTGCAGGGCAGGTCATCTATGAGCTTAAAAAATAAAATGGCCATTCTGAATTTATTGACTCTGTAAAAACTTTGAAATTACATTCTAGATTCTTAGGAAGATTTTTCTGCTGAGATTTGCTGTAGAATGAGTTAAGGTTAAAGGTAAGTTTCATACAGCTGACATTTTGCAAACATTATTTCCCAGGGCATACAATGATACGATTCCATACTTACCACTCATTTGACTATTTCTTTTACTATTGCTCTTTTAATGCTTAGAGTACTGAAATTAAATATATTTTATTATATATCTAATCATTTTCTATTTTAGATGCTACTATAATCTTTTAAAAACATTTTACTTTTAATTATATATACGTCTCTGTGGGGTTACATGCTTGTGCGTGAAGGTGCCTACAGAAACAAGAGGAGTCAAACGCCCCTGGAGAGAGAGTTAGATCCTGCTCTGTGATGTCCAACGTGGGAGCCTGGGATTGAACTCGGGTACTCTACAAGAGCAGTATCTGATCTTAACCACTAAGCCATCTCCAGGACCCTAATAATATTTTTAAATTGAAATATCATAATTATACTTGTAAATCTTTTTAAGAATACCTGGCATATGGCATATTCTGCTACAAAACAGAGAATATGAAGTGATTAAATAAAGTTAATTAACTTATTTTCATTGAATGATTTGTCACTTGACATATTTCTAGTGATTCATTTGAAATTCTACTCTGTTATTTTGAAATGGATAATATATCGATTACAGTTATCCACCCATGCAGTAGACCTCAAAATTTTTTCTCCTACTACCTGAACTTAGTATCCTTTAATAAGTAACCTCCATATTATTGTTTTTTCTACCCCTGGCTTATGGTAACTGTCCTTCTACTTTATTCTGTGATATTAGCATGTTTTAGATTCCACATACAAGTGAAATTATGAAACGTCCCTGACTCTTTCATTACACTGACAATAATGTCCTCTAGATTTATCCATGTTGTCTCAAGTGGATGTTTTCTTTCTTTAGGGATGAACAGTATTTAGATGTATGCATATGTATAAACCACATTTTCTTTATCTATTCATCCACTGATAGATACTTAGGTTGAGTCTACATATCAACTACTGTGAACAGTGATGCAACCAACACGCAAGTTGATGTCACTTCTCATGAACCCAGTGACAAAGCTGCTACTGATGCAGCACACGGCACTTGCGTTTTCAGGTTTACTGAAGGACCTTTAGAATGTTTGTCACTTACGTTCTGTACTCACATTCTCTAGCAGGAAATAGAGATTTCTTTTCTCTATCTCCTCAGCAACACTTCCTTTAATCCTTTTAGGAAAAGAAGTCCTAACAATTATGAGATAATATATCAGTGCGGCCTCTAATTGCATTTCCCAACGATTAATAATACTGAGAAATTCACATCTGTTTGAATGCCCTCTTCTAAGAAGTATCTCATCACATGCTTCTTACATTCTTCAGTCAGATCCTTTTGTGGCTGTTGAGAGGATCGAATTTCTTTTTTTTTCTATTTTGCAATCACCCCTTCCAGTATGTATGTTTCCCAAATATCATTGCTAGTCCTGTGTGTTGTTTACTTACATTACTTTCCTTTGCTGGACAGAAGCTTTGTAGTGTCATGGAATTTCAATGTCTACATTTGCTTTTGCCATCTTAGATGATTGCCCAAGCTAATGTGATGAAATATGTCTACTATGTCCTCTTCTAATATCCTTACAGTTCTAAGTCTTAATTGGAGTCTTCATTCTGAGTTGAACTTCACACATCATTTTACTAGGGCCTTCCATTCTTCTGTATGAGGATAACCAGGTTTCCCAGAAGCATCTACCGAGTCACTGCTTTTTCTCCATTTCATGTTCTTAACATCTTTGCCAAAAATCCATTGTTGTTAAATGTCTGAGGTTATTCCAAGATTTCTGGCCTACTCTGTCAGTCAATGTATCTGTCCTTACACTAGTAGCAAGAATTTTTGCTACGATTTCTTCATAATATTTTACACAAGGATTGTACATTGTTTCTGCCTAAGATTGTTTTGACTACTCATGATCTGGTGTGGATCCATACAAATTTAAAAGTCGCCCCATTTCTGTAAGAAAACAACATTGGGACTTTGACAAGGGTACTTTTGAATATTTAGATTACTCTGGATTGTAGGAACACTTGATAATAATAATTCTTACATTCTATGAGCATGGCACAGCTTCAATTTATCTGTTCCCTTCAATTTATGTCATCATTGTTTTATGATTTTCAGTATACAAATCTTAGTTAAGTTTGCACCTGAGTATTTTATTTTCTGTTGTCATTATAAGGAGGATTTTTAAATTGCCTTTTCAGATAACTCATGACTAGTATACAGAATATTAATTATTTCTAGGCTTATTTGTATATTGCTGAATTTGTTTATTAGTATCAAATTTTTTTTTTTTTTTTTTTTTTTGCTGGAGCTTTCAAGATTCTTTGTTCCTTAGATGCATTGTCAGACAGGGCAATTTGTCTGTCTACTTGTCTACTATGTTCAACACTGGATTCAACTACCAAACAAAGCAGAGAATATGAGTTTGGTTCCCAGACCCATATCCAAGTGACTCGCAACTGCCTATAGCGCCAGGATCTAATGCCTACGCCTGACTTCTGAAATAATTGTTTAAAAAAATAACAAGCACATACATAAAACTGCTGCCTTCTTCTATAAAGAAAGAAACAGCTTTGGGATGCTTTATCGTAGTGCAAACAGCATGTACTGACTCTTTCATTCAGAGCACAACAGTACACCTATGCACACACATATAGCCATTAAAAGCTTCAAACTTAATTCTTCTTCTAAAATCTAATCCTTTCAAAAGTTTTACGAACACACAAAAAAAATAACACCTGATAACTATAAAAGTAAAATCAACATATAACATTTTACATAAAATGTAGTCTAACAAAATGAAAAATGTTTAATGGAAACCAGTCAGGAGGTTATAAGATAAGGGGAGTAACGTTAAATGGGAAAATTGGAGATATTCTGCAATAATCAATGATTTTTCACTTTAAAAATGAACTGCATTTGTTCTAGGAATAAAAATCAGAGAATCTCAAGTGGCGAGTTGTTCTCTTCAGAAACGGGTGTTTCTCAACACTGCAGCTGTGTGTACTTAGACGTGTTATAGGAATAACGGGGTGCTAGCATAATTGTCCTCTGTTCTCTTGATTTCTGTGGCAGCCACGGGCTCAGATGCCTTCAATGAGGCTATACTAATGGGCATTTTCTATAATAACAAAGATGGGGCAACCTTGACGATGCATGTGAAACTAAACTGCCTAAGGAGACGTGCCTTTTTCTCCTATCTCTGCAGTAGTAAGGAGGAGAAGGAGATTTAAGAAGACCTAGAATTAAAATGAATGGAGATATGATGCCCTACCACTGCCCCACTCATAGCACGGTGATTAGCATTTAGTGACTTTCACAGAAAATCAGACCGAGTATCAGCTCAAATCCTGTTTCCATTTCATCCTTCCAGAACCACAGTGGAAGGAAACAGCCTTCATAGCCAGAGATGGCTAGAGAAGTTAAGTGTGTGGTCTCCAGTGTGTGTTTGATTAATGAGAAATAGTCAAGGTGGGCACATGTGCTAACACATTCTGTTAGGTTGCTTTAGAGCCACATGAAAAAAAAAAACCATATGTTTAAAAAAACGTTATAAGTTACATCACTGCCTGTCTTAGGACCCTATAAGGATCTACTCCTCTCCTACTTCTGCAGGCCTATGTCGGTGTCATCTACCCTATTTAATGTCTTCCAGCTGATTACTATCAGTTTTAGAAACCAGAGCCAGGACTGTTTGGTTTCTATAACATATATTCCCTCTTAAACTTAATATTTTAAGAGTGTCCCCTCTTCTTTGAGATAATCTAAAATAATCTTGGCTGTTGCTGGGATATATAGAGAGGGATAGAAGAGGGTAGGGAAGTGCTTTGTTACATAGGACTTTATAAAGTTTCTTATTTCCTTTTGGCTGATAAGAAAATAGTTTATAAGCCTTCAGATTTGCTATAGGCTTCATGTTTAATGAAGTAAAGGATATGCAATAGTTTTTCAGAGCAAAACACAGCTGGAGTAAAGTGAACCAAGCACTAGCAATTTACATGTTCTGTATGCATTCTCTCTGTAGGCTTCTTCAGAGCATTCAAATAATGCACTTAAAGAAAAAGACATTAAACAAAAATCAACATTTAGTCATTGGTTCCTTCATACTTTCTCATTCTCAGACTTACCTAGAAAGACCAGAATAACCTCATGTTAGCATCGCTATTGCAGCCTGCTCTTAAAGCCACTGGTACTTCCTTCCTTCTTCCTGCCTCTACCTATCAGAAAAATGGAAACTTTCAAATGTAATTTAATCTCCCATAAAGCAGCCTAACTAAACAAACATTACTGTAGGAGATTCTGCATGGGTTATAACTTAAACTCTGTTTACAAGTAAATCGCATTTTTACAGAAGAGAATACATAAGCAAAACAAACAGACAAATGAAAAACTTCAAGTTGGTCATGTGCCCTCAGCAATGGACGAGTGTCATACATTGTTTGCCTGAGGAGGCAGGAAAGACTTTTACAGTTATATATGAATTGTATTTTTTTGAAGAAAAGGTACGGTGGGCAGAGAGACTCTAACCTTGACTATTCAGGAAGTACATTGTAGCTGTCCACTGAATAACACATTATTTGGACAGAGAGAGGTAGATCATTTCTGCTACTACCACTACAGAGGTAAATAATGGAGAAATCAGAAAGACTAAACATGCACTGATAAAAAACCTTATGATTTAATTGACTGATTGGGGAATTTCTAGGCTTTGTTGGTTTGTAATCAGAGGGACAGTTCTCTCAGATTGAGTTATCCAAGATAAGAAAGAGGAACAGGAGGAAGAGGAGAAAGAGGAAGAGAAGGAGGAGGAGGAAGAGGAGAGAAAGGAGGGAGAGACAGAGAGAGTAGAAAGACAGGAAAAGAGTGTGGGGGGAGATAGTTACATAGAGGCTAAAGTAAATTGAGACAAGTCTAGAAGCTGGGTATCAGTTACTCAAGATGCCCATCAAGGCAGTGGCTGAGTTAGAAACATGACAGGTGAACAGAGGATATCTCCAAATTGCCACAGGTAAGAAGGTTATAACATAGAGAAAAAAAAAATCCCAAATTTTTCTTAGATTTCCTATTCATTCTTCTCTTCAGAAGCATTGACCCTGCCTATATTCCTCAAAGTGAGTCAGTCCATGTGCCCACTAGAAACAAAGTGCCAATGGTTGTGTTCTCTCACAGAATTTCTGGTGGAAAGGCCCAAGAATTATGCTCTCCTGCTGCCTCTAATACATGAATCAATGAAGTGCTTAGAGATATGTCATATGATCAATGCTAATATGTCATATATTTCTACCATAGATGTGCTTCTCTCCCAGCAACCGCTGACATCTCTATTTCTGGTTCTGCTCCCGCTTGAAAGTTAGATAGCAGTAGCCTAAGAGATGGTGTCAAAATTTATAAGTGAGCATCCCTTTTTCGAGAATTAAAATGTGAGACTCATTAAACCGTTGAGATAGTTCGCACTCCACTTAGTGTAGTTCCAATATGGTATGTGCCTGAATCTTACTACACCATACAAAACACTTACAAACAATAGGCCCCACAGTACTTGAACTTCTGTCTATTTTTTCTGTACAGTTCTCATTTTGATACTACCAATGGCAGCAGTGCCCTACTGTGAGCCTCTTTATTATAAGCGCCTCCATTGTAAATAGAGCAGAAAAGAGAAGTGCAGCTTCCAATGCGATGGTGAAAGGATGGAAAACCTTGTTCCTAATTAGGCTCTTGAGTTTGAAAAACTCCATTCTTTCCATGAGAGGAAATACTTCAGACTGGGCTTCAGGAGAAAGAGATGGTACATAAGAGCTGGGAATAAGAGATTGACACACTAAAGGGAATATCCAATTTGTTGCATTTCTGAATAGAGGTTTTCAGTGTTGCACCCAAGATTGTTTCCCACTCGCTATGTGCTGTTTTTCCCCTCTTTATTTTTCCCCTGCAATTGCAGCTGGAGGAGTGGTAGCTTTCTCAGTCCATGTCCCCCCCCCCCTTGATTTATTAATCTCTTTCTCCTCTGTTCTTTGAAGAAGATGGGTTTTTAAAGGACCATACTACCCTCTCTCTCTTCTTAAAGAAGCACGCAAGCAAAATGAAAATAAAGATGCCTGGAGGAAGAAAAGGAAGGGGAAGCATAAGAGGGCAACACTCAGGGTAAAGAAAAGATGATGAAAGTCCCCTGTTGGGCTCCTACACAAGCTGGTAAGAGTTTTTCTTAGCAGTGCTAAGAAAACAGCAGACAATAAAGACGGCACAATAACCGCCACTTAGCATCTTTGAAAGAAAAAAAATTACACCCTTTCTATGTCTATGAAGGAACATCAGGACCACCCACAAGAAGAGATGGCGCTCCCCTTTTCTTTCACAAAAAAAAAAAAAAATGAGAGAAGAAATAGACATTGCAAAAATTCTTTTCTTTTTCTGACGACATAAATGGGATATGCTGAGGCAGTTTTAAAGCATAGACTGTGCAAGAAACTGGTTTCAAATGAGTGTGTCCTTCCTCTAATCATGTCCTGGAAGTGACCACTTATTCTAGAGACTTTATCAATGACTGTCAGACCTAGGAGCTGTCTTGAAGATGATATTTTATTTTGCTTGTTCTGCAGTGTTGTATGCTTGGGAAATCAGAAACTATATTCATTATGTTTACTTTATTGTTTTTAGACAAGGTATCGTATAGCTCTGGCCAGTCTTTAAGTTGCTCTCAATCTGAGAATAACCCTGAACTGCTGACAGTCTTGCCTTCACCTTTTCAGTCTTAAGACTACAGGCACATTCTGCTATACTCAGTTTGATATGGTGCTGGGAACTAAACCCTAGCACATCCTAGGTCAGCATACTAGCAGCTGAGCTACCTTCCCCATCTTTATTAATTTTTATTCCTCAGACAGGCAGCTGTAATGATGTGCCGCACAGAGCCCATGGTTGAACATTAGGTACATGATTCTGAGAAGAAACTTCCCACAGACAGCACAGGGCTCTGACATTCACACAGTGACAGCAGAGTTGAGGCTAAATTCACCAGGCACTAACAGTACTTGGGACCCCTTTTTTAATTCCTAGCTCCAAAGGCTTCTCTGTGGCATGTGTGTCCCCTTTCACAACCCTCCAAACACTTGTGAGGAAGATGCCTAATCAACACTCACAATTGTATGCAGATTGTATCTTTCTGCTTTCCACTAATCAGCCCAGCATGTTTGGTGCCACAGTATTTCTGATCACTATTCAACTTCTAAATCTGTAACTATTGCCCTTAAAGTTCGTGAAATCCATCCATGATTCAAAAAAGTAGACTGATCACCATTCTTTGAGTGATACTGTGAGGCTGCCATAGAGGTACAAATGTATGTGCAAAAAGCTGCCTTACATCTGGACTTTCTGCAGATTTCCATTGCCATTGAAAGAATGAGAGCTACATCCTCCTCTTAGTAGGATCCTGGGTGCAGAATCCAAGGCTCCCCTAAACGTGAAGAACACTAATAGACTTTAGAAAAAATATCTGGGTTGCTTATCTGTTAGGCAAAGTCAGAATGTTATAGAAAATATATGGAAAAATGAATGGTGCCATGTTCATAGAAACATTCAAACTTCTGAGACTGGGACCCTTGAAAGTAACCTTGATGGTTTGGAAGTAGATTAAATTATTATAAACAGTGTAATGTCTGCCTTACCATTTTGAAAGGACTAAATGAGTCAGTTCATTGGTTTTATAAATTTTATAAACCTAAAGATTTCAGAGGTATTATATTTAATAAAATTTGTCAGTAGTTCTGTTAAATGTCAGACTATGAAGTTGATTTAACATATGTAATATATTTTAATGTATTAATTATGTATACAAGTTTTATCTAAGTATAAATTTCTAGAATTATTTAACAATCCAAAAATTCTATATATTTCCTACTAGTCAGTTTGTTTCCAATGACTACATCAGTGGAATTCAACTTTAAATTGAGTCAATTTCCTGATCATTATCAATTAGGCTTGCATGCCTCAGAGTGCTTCCCAGCCCATGTTCTCAAGTTCAGTCAATTTGTAATATGATCCTTTTCTACTTGATATTGATTTTCCCATACCACCACCTTAGTTCAGACTGTGATAGCATTACCCCTGAAATGCCTCTTAGCAGCGTATGGGCTCCAAAATTCCAAAGCATTTCCATCATTCCGGTCATGCTTGTCCCATTAAGTTGTAGAAATTTTTTTAAACAATTTTCAGTAGATTAAAAGGGAATTCATTATACACTGAGATATGCAGTAAAGATGGGGGGATCTACCACACATACACTAAACTCACAAAACCTGTAAAACCAATTACTGTATTTAAAAAGTTATCATGTTAAAATTATGCCTTTCATGTATTTTCTCCTTTTTATTCAGTTTCAAAAAGAAAAGATATAATCTTGTTTCTTTTTACTTTTTTTGAGAAAATTATTAATTTTCTCATACAGTTAATTTTGAAGAGGACTTGCATTATACCCCATCTGCCAAAATAGGAACTTGGTACAGGACAAAAGATGAAGGAAGAAAATATGTTATAAAATGCTGTGACCATACTCCTAGCAAATGTAGAAGACAGCACTGAAGAACTATTATGCCTATTAGTAATAGCTGAAGTCAGTAAGCTACTCTAACAGAAAATAAATATACAAAAATCAATAGCCTTCCTATACAACAGAAAAAGAATTCAGAGAAGATAATGAAAAGAACATTACAAAGTCATCTTTCTTGTGATGCCCAAGCAGGACAAATTTTCTTATTGAGGGTGAATGGTCTATTTATCAAGCATAGCAGAGGTATAGAGTAGCAATCTTAGAGCCAAAAATTTTAACTCAAATTCCAGTGGCCACAAAAATCCAATGGCTGTGTAATCTAAGTAAACTTATGACTAAAAGATTATTCATATTTTAAAAACTCATGTACATTGCGTATGGTGCTTTTTATTGTTAAATTTAACAGGCTATTAATTGTAGCACTTGGAAGCTAAAACAGGAGGATTGTTGGTTCAAGGCTAGCCTGGGATATGTAGTAAGACCTTATCTCAAACAAAATAACAAAGAGATGAACAACAACAAAAATAAATAAATTTATTCTGGGAAGTATGAATCCAGCTTATGACACTGACCATAACATACGCATATATTATGGGCAATCACCATGGAGTTCCACTGTATCAGTAAATCACCTAGAACACTGTGCGACACATATGAGAAGTGCAGGATTCATCCTCGTTATAATGATGTATCAAGTGATTGACTGAAATGCCATTGATCTTCAAGAGTTGACTACCCAGCATAACTTTAGAAGTATCAGAATTTTTAAGATCCACCCATTCTTAAATTTTATGGCTCATTGAAATTTTTAACTTACATATTTTTATGTCACATCCCTTCTGTGGTTCCTGTTAGTTGGAAGATTGGAGGTTTGCTGTTTAAAGTATTAGGGTCCGAGAATCACCCCACAAAGACCACCAAGACCACATATGGAAAAAGCAAGAGCACTTTTATCCTACAGAACAAACCAGCATGCAGGGTCCAACCATTTTACAAGATAGTGACGACCAGGTGAAGGGGTGTGGCTCTTTTAAAGGAAACAGGCAGTGTCTAGTGGATTGCTCTGATTGGCCAGGACCTGAATATTAGATTAGCTTGTTAAATGTGAGGAAACACAAGCTTCTGGGAAAGGGCATACTTGACAATAAGTAGAGAGGTGAGGTTAGTGCCACCCACCACTAGGGGGCGCTGGTCCTCTCATTAGCAAATTATATTTCAAAGAGGATGGAACAATTTATATGATGTCTCCAATGCAGGGATCTGCTTTATTTTCATGTGTACAATGAATTGAAAACTACTAAGGGGATGATTGGCAGCAATAAGCAAAAGGAGAGTGGTGGATCTATTCATTTAACGGTTACAAGGCTTCAGCTGGGTCTGAAAAGAATTTAAAAAGGTATAAAGAATCTGCTGTCAAAGAATACAGATTCTAATCTGAGTCTTCAGGCTTTCTATTCAGAGAAACTTGGTGGCTCTCACTTAAATGTACATTGGTTTCCTTATTCCTAGCATAAAAAATCAATAGGAATATGAGTTAAATTGCTGTCCTAATTTTAAGGACCTTGACATAAACAGTGCCCTGTGGCTATGAAGAGACAGCAGATTATTACACATATGAATTTCTCAGTTTTCTGAACTGCAAAGCTACATGTCATAATCTACTTAATAGTACATTTTAAGTATACATCATAATTTTACAACAAAACTCCACAGAGCAGCACCTCATTTTCATACAGCACTTATCAAAAATCATGTTTCTAATGCTGGGCAGTGGTGGTGCATATTAAAGTATTAAATTTAATATTATCACCAGGTAATGATAAAGAGCCATGACAACTTTCTGAGATGGAAAACCTGGACAGCCAAGGAACAGGGTCTTGCCTCACACGGCTGACTTACAAGCTTCTGCTTCTCATCCTCTGATCTCTTCTCCTGACACTGACACATGACACTGACACTGACCCCCAACACATGACCTCTAGGTATTTTATTGAGAGGAAGCACCGCCACCTTACACAGGCCTTAATGCATCATGAATAGAACATTTACAGTGTTCCAAACCCCAACTTCAGCTGGCTGACATGATGCCATTTTACCAGCCAGTCAAGTCCCCAGATAAGGTCTCCCTTACTGTTAACAAGTGCTTAGGTTGAGGGAGGACCCTGTAAAGTCACTCCATTAGTATTAGTATTAATACAATCAGATGCTTTTAACACAAATATCTCAGTGAACAGACATCATTAGAATGGCAATTGTTCCAATCAAAGGCCTTTGAGTAGACAATTGCTGGTGCTCCAAATTAGCATACTTTCTGCATTCCAGAGTCCATTCCTAAGAAATTGTTTCCAACAGCTAAGGAAGGTGACCTTCTGGCCACTGGATAAACAGCTTAATATTTGAGAATACTTCAAATATACTCCAACAGGTGCATGCCTTTAATCCCATCACTCATAAGACAGAGCAACTCTTTGAGATGAAGGCTAGCCTGGTCTACAGAGTAAGTTCCAGAACAGCCAGAGTTACAACAGAGAAATTTTGTTTAAAAAACAAAACAAACAAACAAATAAATAATCAAGTTTCTAATGTGTCTTAGGGTTACTATTGCTGTGGTGAAACACCATGACCCAAAGCAACATGAAGAGGGAAGGATTTATTTACCTTATATTTCCATATCACTCCTCATCACTGAAGGAAGTCAGAACAGGAACCCAAAACAGGACAAGAACCTGAAGGCAGGAGCTGATGCAGAAGTCATGGAGGAGTGCTGCTTACTTACTTGCCCCTCAAGGCTTGTTCACAAGAACAAGAACCCAGGACCACCAATCAAGGAGTGGCACCACCTACAACGGGCTGGACTCTCCCTCATCAATCACTGATTAAGACAATGCCCTACAGGCTTGCCTAATCTTATGGAGGCACTTTTCAATTGAGGTTCCCTCCCATCTGTGACCCTAGCTTGTGTCAAGTTGACATAAAACTAGGCAGCATAGATGAAAGTCTTGATGTGTTTATGTGTAGGAAGCAGTTAAATCATGTCTTCTCAGATGGCAGAAACAGGAAATAAGAAAGCTATGATTGTACAAGCTTGTACAGCGGCATCAATCTATTCATGAAGACATATCTCTCATGCACTAAATCTCTCAGTATAACATAATCCCAGTATTGGCACACTGACATTAAATTTCAACAAAAATTTAGACAGAATAAAAGCATTCAGACCAAAAAAATAAAAAAATAAAAAATATCTTGCAGATAGGCATCTGCATGCTAAAACCATACTGAATCGTTTTAGGGACGCATAGAAAGAAGCAATTCCTTGAAGGTATCTTTGTGCACCGAAACATTTCCCCATTAGTACATTAGTAAGAAAAAAATCCGTGAGTTCTGATTGTTGGACCCCCAAAGGCCCAAACCGGAAGGCTGCACCCCCACAGATACTTGCAGTCGGGGAATTGATGCAAATAGCAAGAGGCTTTAATGAACCAGCGCGCTGGGGTCACCCTCACAGAAGTGAAAATGGCGACCCCGAAGAACAAGCTTCCATCAGTTTTATACAGTACAGAGGCAGTATCCCAGATACAGGTTGGGTGGGTAGGTTTACCGTAATGGTAAGCTAGTCCCTGGAACAGGGAGGGTCTGGAAAGTATTTTTTCTTCCTTGTTCCTGGTGTTGACTGCCAGGAATAGGAAACTTAGGCCTAGTAAAAGCTGACTTACATTCCCTCACATTCTTTCACATTCCTTCACACAGTCATTCGAATCTATTCCCTGGACTCAAGAACAGGGTGGGGGGAAGACCCTTAGCCCGAGGCCATGGGCTGTCTACATGGGGAAACTCTTTTAGCCCAAGGCCGTCTTGTTTGTCTTAGAAAATGTTTTTCTTACAGAAATTGTTTCTTTTACTTCAGTTTTGGGAACTGCTCTGGGTCACACTGCCCCTGCCTTGGGCCTACACAATTTTGGTGCTCTTAGAAGCCTGACTAAAGTTTGGCTGCTTCCTTTCATGATCACCTCTCTTGAGAAAAGGAAAAGTCAGACAAATGTGAATGAAGGAGTCAAAAGGTCCCTTGACTTCTCTACAAAGCACCCAGTAGTCTTGTATATCTCTACAAATGGAAAAGGAAGGTTAATACACATAGCTCCAATCTATTTCAGGCATTTAATAATAATTGAATTGTGAACCAGACATGAAGGACAAAAATCTGTCCTCCTTAATGCATACTTTAAAAGTATAAAGATATGTGCCACAGCTCTGTCCTAGGAAACATCAGATGATTTCTAACTACCTTCTCCCGATTAGGAAACTCAGCATTATTCATGGCTATCAAGATCAAGATGAAAGACTGAAAACTGTGTGTCCAGAGTTTGAAGTATCTCACAAAGTCAAAGCGATAGGTGGAAACATTCTTTGACAGAAAAGCTGGTGAGTGGTTTACAATGTGAACTGATTTTTTCCTTGGATTTCTGCCTAAGGCAGGCAGCATTGGATATAAGACTCAAGATGCCCTTTCTGGGAACTGTATTAACTAATTATAGCTTGATTTCATGTAATTCATTTGCCGGCGAAGAAGCATTTTCATTGACAGTTTCATCAAGGTTTTATGGGATGGATGAGTTCCTTGCAGAACAAACAAAGGAAAAGAAATAGAATATGAACAATCAACAGTCCCCAAATGCCCACTTGCCTTTCCATAAAAGCTGTCATAGGAGACTCCCTTCCATTGAAGTTTAGCTTTAGAATCAGAACCTTCAAAGGTGCAGGCCCTAGGTTGGTGCTGTGAAATGGCCTCTTTGTAAGCACAGACCACTCCTTGATCCAGGAAACAGCATCGTAGGCTTTTAATGCTCACAATCTCAATTCATTAGAATTTCTGTGGCAGAGGAATGGATCGATCAACGACCTTCTTTTCCATTAGCATAGTTTTAGATGTAGACATAACTTATTTCTTATTTAAATAGTACAGGTGGTTTTCTTCTCAGTTGTTTTTTTTTCTTTTTTAAGTATTAGCCATTTGTTTCTTTGTCCAAACTGAAAATATTTTTAAAGTCCACATGAATACCAGAAGTGCCAAATCACAAAGGGAAGATCATGTTACATAAAATTCAATAGCAAATTCTCCACAGATGTCCTTCTACTTAAGAAATTTAGCTTAAAAATATAACTTTTGGAATAAAATCAGACTTGGTCATATACAGTTATAGTCTTTCTTCCAAGATACCGCCTTCACTCTAATATAGACAACAGTGATAGTCTGTTTGATATAAGGTCAAAGTTCTGGAAATTATATATTTGCTTTGTTAATACACCAGCATCCAGGGAGAAAATAGCTGATCACTGGTAAGTAACTGTCTAGGATAATTGAGATTTTTGTTTCTTTTGTTTTGTTTTTTTCTATTGGCTCTATAGAAGGCTTGATTGAATGGGCAAGATGCTTTCACACTAAATAAATTAAAGTCTCTGAATTTCTGATTCTACCTCTTCAGATGGTATGGCCATAAGGATGATTTTGGGTGGGAAACAAAAGTAGAAGTGTCAACTCAGTTTTCACAAGTCAGAAAACTGTGGTATAATAACAAGAGATCCCATCTTTGTGTTTGCAGGGATCAGTAGTAGGGTTTGTCATCCATTATCTGCAAGAATAAGGAAGCAAGCACAGAGAAAAGGGTAAGAACCTAAGGCCACACAGGGATGCTTCTGTAACCATGAGTAGTCCTTGAAAGCTGTTAAATGTCCCTAATTTCATGTTCCTTGATCATCTCCTATGAGCTTTATGAAAGGGTCGTAAGCAACTTTAAAAGGGCTACAAGATTCTTTAGATGTAGGGAATTAAAAGTCTCTGGGAAAGGAGGACGAATTGGGATCCTTATTCTGCCTGACTAGCTTAGTAGGCAGTTCAAACATCTATACAAAGACAGACTGTACATTGGCCTTTGTTTATCATGGACACTATTTTGTTAACTTTCCTATTCCAGGCATAGAATAGTGACTGCAAATGACAAGTGAGTTCAACAAGGTGAGTTTCATATCACTGAATGCATTTTAACTTCAGACTATGGAAAGTCTGCAGAAGTATACACCCAGGGAAAGATGTATTCAATCACAAAGTAAACCTCCTACAATACTGTTATGTAATAACTCTCTGCTTTTGTTAGAAATTTCCTAGGTTGTTTGATGTGTTATTTTTCTGCCACCCACTATCTCCAAGTGTGTGATATATACACACCACCTCCTGCCACACCTCTGCTCTGAAGCCACACAAGCACAAGAGTGGATAAACTAACCTGCATAAATTATCCACTCAACTTTTACAGTTAAAAGGGATATACAAGTGACATGCTTTTTCAAATGTGCTGGCATGTTATCACTGTAAGCCAGAGTTCCATCCAAAAACGACAGAGCTCATCCGATTCTACTATGTATCCATGCCATGACCATGGAATGGTTGTTTCTGACAGAGGTCCTGTGTGAGGAATGATGTTGCACTTACCAACAATCCAAGCTACCCTGTGAATTATGTGCTTTATCCACAACTTAAAAAATGAGAAACAGATTTTTTCCAGATTCCTAAATAAGATGTTTGTTCTAGACATGTAATAATGCAGAATCTATTCGTAAGGACCCCAAGTCATTCCAGGATACCAGATCATAGAGACTGAGCTTTAAAGCCAGATAGCTTAGCTGAGATCTCAACACTGCCCTAAAATGTTGTATGAACAAACAACAGCTAATAGTTAAAATAATATTATTTTATTCATTTGCCAATATTATCAGTATTATGGATACTTCTACCATTTATGTTAATCATATTAGTAAAGTGAATATGGTTTGAGTAAGAATCTTAGCTCCTTGGACGAAAGCAAAATCAATATAAGTATTCCCCCAGTAAGTCTCTAAGGGTAATTACAAGAAAAATATTGAAAAATTCAGCCACATATTCTGGCTTCCTATCACTTAAGGAAGATTCTTTAGTTAGAACAGCGGTGGTTACCTATCTAGTGTTCTGTATTTTAATAACTCTTTGCTCATTTGCTCCTGACATACAGAGGAAATTACAGTTTGAAATGCAGATCATAAGCTTTCATTTGCATTTAAGAAGCTGATATGTCTATGGTACATAGATGGTTCATTTATTCTGTGCATACGTTGTATTTTATTCGTGAAAACTTGATCTGCATTCTATATTGTGTTATTAACAACGGTCTTATACATTTAACTGAAATGTATGGGGCTTGGGGGCTTATCTATTCCCTTTCTTCCCTCTTTGTGTGGTAGTCAATTAGGAAAACACAGTAATCCAATTGAATAAAACGAAGTAGAGCTTTATTGCTGATGGGTCTGTCTAGGGCTAAGGGAGAACATGCTGTTCCCCTTTCAGAACCTAAAATTGTGGGCCAGAAGTAGCATAGTCATCTGCTCAGTGTCGTGAAGAGAACTAGAAAATAAACAAACATATATGCACTTTCCACGTCACAGAAGAGGATGGTTTTATTGCATCCTTCTTAGCATATGTACAAAAGAGAAGAAAAATGAAGAAACTAGAAACTCATGTATACACATTAACCATTACCTCTGACTAATTAAAAACAATTTAATTAAGATGTCAATTTCTCCATAACATTCCACGTGAAATCCTATGCCTCTCAAGGGCTCAGACAACTCTGCACCTGCCTCCCGGACCTCACTCTCAGTCTTCTGGCCATGGCATATCTAGATTGGCCCTTTGTATTTAGTTCTCTAATTTCCAAAGACAACATGCCACTGGGTTCTTGGCAGGATGCCATCAAAGTCTTAAAAGCAAAGCTATGTTTTAGAGGGGCTAGAGAGATAGCTCAGGGGTTAAAAACACTGCTTTTGCAGAAGTTCCAGGCTCAGTTCACAGCATGCACATAGTGGCTTGCAACCATCTATACCTATAGTTCCAGGAGAGCTAGTGCCCTTTTCAGGAGTATGCAGACATGCGCACAGTGCATACACATGCTTTCGTGTAAAAACAGATTAAAAATTTTACTTTCACACACAAAAAATAAAAATAGATAAAAAATTTTAAAGTTGTATTTTAGGAAGACATTTAGTATTTATCCATACATAAAGTGCCTCCTCTCATGTATCTCTGGTGTTCATGGAATTACTAATGTGTTCGTTTGTTAAGTTATCCATCCCATTAAACCAGTGATTTTCAAATGTTTGAAGGTTTGAAGTATTTTAGGGTACTGTTACTACTTCTGAAAAGACACCTTATTATTGGAACCCTGATAATTCTTCTGACAGTACACTGTTCTGCTCAGACCCTGTTTCTACTCCTGACTCTACACTGTGGTACAAAACACAGCCATAAACAAAATAGAATTTCCACTCAAATTTTAATTGAAAATATAATTGAAGGTCAGATTTTCACAGGAGATATAGTTTGCTGTCCTCTGTAACAGATCTATAAAAACAGAATCCATCTGTCCCCCTTAGCAGTCTTTTCTCAGTAGGTAAAACAGTAACCAGTAGGTTTCAAATAAATATATTTTCATGAACAAATGCTCCCATGCTGAAGTCTGATGAAGAGTCCCATTATGGAAAACCAAGAATGGGAAGAATATAGATTTACCTCCCAAAAAGTCTAGAATACCTTTTACTCTTTTATATCACAATTAGTAGATTTTTTTGAAATCAAATCAAAGTTATTTTTCATCATGTACAGAACTTCTGCTAAGTCTCAGCTACCAGAAAGATCTCTAAGTCAGAAGCTTTTGCTTAAAAAATATTGCTTTACTTTAAAAACTAAGCCAGTGTAATTGAGGGATTTTGAGAGACTAATCAAGCAGGATGAGTCAAGCAACAAAGACAGGTTTTACAGCGGTTCTGGTTGGAGTGTGACTGTTAAGGAAAAGGAGGTATAATCAGAGTAAATCTGCTCAATCATTAATTATTTACTTTCTGTCCAGGACAGCATTTTAATCTGAGTCTGAATTTTATCATGTCAAAGCATATTAGATTAGCTAGTAATAATAAAGATGCCTAGATATTGACTGCATACCCCATAACAAGCATAGTCTTGTAAGTGCACTACGAATACCATCCTACAATCACTATGTGGAGGGAGGACTTCATCTTATAGGTGAGAAACTTAGGCAGCAAAGAGCTAAGCAGATAAAAAGTGGCAGGTCCAAAACAGCTATTTGGCGTACTGACTGCAGACCCACACACTTCTCTCATACTAGACATGATCATTTCTAAGTCCCTAGTGGGATGAGTCTTCCCTGTGAGTCAGCAGGAATGTATTTGAATATTTAAAACTCTTTCAGGCATCCTATAAAATCATGTGTGATGCCAACATTTTAAGCTGCTACAGCAACAACTGCTGCCGAATGGGGAAGTGTTACATAGCACATGAGAATAAAACTGCTATTCGTGAGAACGGGATGCCAATTATACTAGAATCCAGCTACTGCACTTTTAACTAGATGCTTACACATGAAGACAAGCAAAGAGGTTTTTACGCTTTGAATGCTTTTTACAGGTGAAGTAAATTCCCTCTCTCTCTCTCTCTCTCTCTCTCTCTCTCTCACATACACACACACACACACACACACAATTTGGCCCATAACTCCTAAAATTAGATCTAAAGCTCAGAGAAGATCCCAGAACAATGTCCTTCCCAAAGATAAGAGCACATTCTGGACCTAAGACGATTAATAAAAGAGGTATCCAGTTGGGATTGGGCTTGGACTGTGTTCTGAGATCTATGCTAGGCATTTCAGATTGATAATTCCATTTCTATAAGGATACAGCAAGTAGGTATTATGACTATTAAAACAACTTTCACTTAGTAGTTTATTTTGAGGCAGGCTCTCCTTAGGTATCCCTGACTGACACAGAACTCATAATTTAAACCAGGTTGGCCTTAAACTCACAGCCACTGGCCAGCCTGTGCTTTTGTCACACTGAGCTTAAAGGTGTACGCACACTGCCACACTTGGCTTCTATATAATAATTTCACATATGAAGAAAATAAACCTAGAAGATTAGGTTGTTTGTCCAAAGAAACAAAGCTTGTAATTATGGATAACTAATTTTAAGTCAAGCAACGCTTCTGCAGTTGACATCTTTTCACAACAATTGATTTAATTTAATTTAATTTAATTTAATACATGTGAAAATATAGAAAATCTCATGTATGCTTGAAGCTTTCTATTCAGGCTTTGTGGTGATTCTTAGAGATTCTTTATGTAGCAAATTTTATAGTTCCAAGACTTCATAATTTTATACTGTGATTTATTTATACTTATTGCAAGAATCTGTGATTCATTGCAAAATGGAAGAAAAAGTATTTGTGTCTTTATAGAACAAAAGTAAAATTAAGATGGCATAAATATTAGAAAAATGTGTTGTGCATTGCTCAGTCCTCATCAGAGAAGCTTCTCCTCTCTGTAGCCATAGTTTACAGAGAGACTAGCAACTGGTCAGTGTGTAAGGCATAACAGACTGTGGAATGTTCAGCCCTAAATGGGATGTCTGTATCATGTTTCTTTCTTCAAGACTGAGGAACCCATTCAGAAGATGGGGTGGGAAACAGTGTTCTCCAGAGGCAACAGGACATATGGACACAAGAACTCAGAAGGGTTGTGACAGCATGCCTAAGATCTGCACAAGCTCAAACCAAACAAAATCTCAGCATGGGAGCAGGCACGTGAGCATGAAGTCCCACCCCTAGCTGACAAGGTACCTTCATTTGATAGATATAGAGAGTCAGTTTTCTCTATGGCTGTGTCTTCTGCTATAGCAAACACTTGAGGCTACACCCCATGTGCAAAAACAGTTGGCCAGCACATGGACTCCACAGATTTAAGAGGGAAGTGGGAAGCACAATGGTGAGTAGCTAAGGAGGAGTGGGGGGAGGAAAAGAAGATCATCAAAATACATTGTATGAAATTCTCAAAAGATTAATAAACCCATTATTTTTTCAGAATCCATGGAAAGGTAAGAAATATGTGCTGTTTCTGAATGACTTTCTAAATGCTCATCAGTTAGATACAACTTGCATCAAAACACATGACCTTGTTTTTCTCAGAGAAAATCATGTTGACGCAAGTGAATAGATTTTACTTATTTTATTTCACTATCAGATTTTATATTTTTGTATTGTTACTTATATTTACATATTTTAACCTTATAATTTACTTAATTCTAAAATAAACCATTTATTTTTAATTCTTCCCTTGTAATATTTTTGATATGTACATAAATATATATCTCTTTTTATCTAACAGCTGTTATAATTCATGTATCTCAAACCTAAAAGTGTATTATCAATTCCATTTGTCCAAAAATACAACTAAGAATGGAATGATAATTTTCCTCTGCACCCTGGGGTTCCTACTCTCTGGGGTTTGTATTACTGGCTCTAATCTGTACGGTCATAGACTAATCTGGAAAAAGCCTTCTGTACAGAGGCAAACCAAGATGATGACAGTTTGACATGTCTGCTCACTGTGTCTTGTGATTAAATACACTTGGAGATGTATTTAATCCAAGCTAAACATGTTGTGTTGGTTGGCTTTTGTTTGCTTGTAAGAATTCTCATAAACCTACATAATGTAAAGAATGTGTGAATCTGGGAAAGGAGATTTAGCTCACAACCCTCCCCAAGCATGTTTGCCAATGAAGTATGTGTTTTTGGGGCTTTTTAGAGTTATCTATTAACATCTGCCCACGTTAATACTCCATATTAATTTCATTTTACAAGTTAACTTAGAAAGTTAACTTGTAAGTTTTGAGAGCAAGCCTAGTCATTTTTCATAATCCACAAGATTAACACAGAATGTGGAAGTTGAGAGGGAAGAAAAGACTAATGGGTATTTTAAACACTGGGCAGAGTAGACAGGTGGAAAAAAAGTTGAATACTACATAGTTAGTATGATTTATATTTAGATTGTCTACCAGTGGTTCCTGTGCTGGAAGCTTGTTCACTAGTGCAGTAAGTATAAGAAGTGGCATGTAGCTGTGATCACTGTCTCTTGGAGGTTCTGGGCAGTCCTTCCATTCTTCCTTGCTCTGGGCTTGACACTCCTGTGGTTGAGTCTCTCTGAGAATCCAGACAAACTTGAAGAACCAATGTGACACCTTTTTGAGACCATCTCAGCTGAATTTCTCCTCTGCAGCTTTCTATCAGATGTCTTCCATCCTATGTAATGTTGGGCACATTGGGCACATTGGGGGCCAGATGTAGACATTGATTCAGGGCAAAAGACAATTTATTCTTTGCTTAATTCAATCCCCGGCCCTGAGAGGGTTCCAGCCTCCATACCATCTAGACTTCAAGATGCTAGCTCGGACATAGAAGGCTTCAGACTTCATAAAATTTCAATTCATACATTTCAACCTAGGAGATTTACTGTTTGATACTGACACTTCCTGCCTAATTTCCTCTGTGTCTCTGCCTAAGACTGCCTCAGACTACCACTGTGTCTCTCTGAACTCCCCCTCTGTGAAGTGAGAACCTCCTTTTATATACTGATAGTTGGATGTGTCCTCATGCTGACTCACTCTGCTAACTCTTCTTCTCATTCGTTACTTTGCCTGCCCTTCATTCTGACTCATCTCAGACATCACTTCCTGTCTAACACTGACTCCTTCTAACCTCTGCTTCCTGTGTCTATTTCCATACCCCGTGTCTGTCTTGCAGATTAAAGGCATGTGCTACCACTGCCTTCTGAATACTGGGATTAAAGATGTGTACAACACAGCCAGACAGTGGTAGCACACATGTTTAATCCCAGCTAGCACTCAGGAAGCAGAGGCAGGTGGATCTCTGTGAGTTCAAGGCCTGCCTGGTCTACAGAGTGAGTTCCAGGACAGCCAGAGTTACAACAGAAGGACCTTATCTGGAAAAACAACAACAACAAAAAGTTTACTACATTCCTTTTACATTCCATTGAGACCACAAACAGGCCTCTGAATGTGATCTCTTCATATAGCCCTTGGATTTGAATCCCTTCCTAGCTATCACACAGGTCTTTCAATGTGAGCCTTTCCCAGAGCAGCCACGTTGCTGAACTAAATGATTAAATATTCCTGTATAATGGCACGGAATCTCTAACAGGTGGGACTTAATAGGAGATTGTGAGGTTACAATTTAAGGTAGTTTTCATGAGAACCTATGTAGTTTTCTAAAGAATGAATTGTTATATAAGGGAGCATCTGGCTTCTTTTCCAGCCATGGGATTCCTCTTGTATACTTCTTGTCATCATCCTGCTTTCTACTGATGGTCCTCATTAGATGCTGACCGAGTGAGGTTAACCAATCATGTACAGTTAGTATTCACAATTGTGAGTTAAATAAATCTTCTTTAAGAAATAGACAGCTTCAGGTATTTTACTGTACAACAGAAAAGGACAATGCTGTGGAAAGAAATGACAGAAGGAGGGTTTAGGAATGCATCACAAAGGAAAGAATGACATACTCAGTGACCACAAAGGTGGCTCTAGTGATGATGCATGCACTATGACCTTTACTAGTGATGTCACATTTCAATGAGTCATTAGAATAATTTTTCTTCACGGAAGATGCTGAAGGTAGCATCTCTCATGTCCATGTTGTTGGATCAGGAGAACAAGTTACAGCAGGTCTGCCTTGAGGTTTCATGCATGCAGTGTATTTTAATCAGGCTCATTCTCACTCTTGTCCTTCCTTTCCAGTTCAATTCCTTTATAGATAGTCCTCCTCTTAATTTCATACCTTTTTCTGTGATCCATGATCTTGCCACCTATACAAGTGTTGGACCACATTCTTAGCTATGCTGAGATGCCCGAGGCCTGTGAGTTGCAGGTTGAACACATTTGAAAGAATAGGTTCATGGTAACTTGTTAATGCAGTTATAGGAAATTAATACAATTTTGGTACTATCTGTAGACAGAAAATGACATATTTATCAAGAAATCAGAAGCAACTATGGAGGGAATAGATTCTCACCTCTTACAAATATAGTTCTATAATGGCTACACAAGAAAATCACATTTTCTGCACAAAGAGTGATAGAGCACTTAGTCCATTTTAACATATATGCAGAAGAAAGGAATGGGTGGATGATCCTCTTTCTGGTGAGTAGTGAATTTGGAAAGAAAGTTCAGAATTAAAAGGAGGATTTCTACATATCTTAGACTCTAGGCAAAAGGAGTAAGGGGGAATAACTTCAGATGGAAAAAAAATACTTACAATTTTGAACAGCAGTTCAAATAGAGGAATTTAGATATAAAGGTATAAGAAGTGGGGAGCCAATTAGGTTCTTAAACAAGGCACAGGAAAACAGAATCATTTGATAGAGATTATGTTGGTAGTAGAAAAGTGAAAAACAAATTTCCGATCATAGTTGTTCCAAGACAGGTGGTTTAATTTAACTTAACATTTTATTTTTAAACTTTTAAAACTCTTCTTTGTGAATATAATTAAGTTTAGGAAACTTTTATTATAATTACAAAAATATTTAGTTTAGAAGCATAAGTATCAAAAAGAGCAAAAACTATATCAAATCATCCCAGAATAAAATGATTGCTAACATCCTTCCCATCTTGTCTTCTGCATTTTACATAATTAGGCTAAAATAGTAAAAGATAATTTTGTTACCTAAACTCTCATTTCAAATATAATAGAGGTATTTCAACATTATTAAAAACCCAACAAAAACATAATTTTAGCAATTTAGAGGTATCCATTCATCTAAATCTGCTGTAATAATCTGAACCTTTTCTCTACTTTGGGTATTTATGTGAGTCAATGCTTTAGTTGCATCTTATGTACAAACAAGTCTTTGTGAATATTTCACATTATTTAATTAAAACATTTCTATAGGGAAATTCTAAATCATAACATATGAGTATTTCAAATGTATTTCCAAATTGTTTGCAAGCAGCATGCTAATCACTTTTCCTCCCTTCAAGAGATGTGAATATGTAAATTTTCTATTAAAATTTCAGGCATTTCTATCAGAAATAAAAATGTCAGACATCATGCCACTAACTTCAAAATAAAATCAGGTCAGAGTAGCAGTCACCTATCTACCCACTAACTTATGACCTGAGTTTAAAGCAAGCAGGAATGCATTGCTATTGGACAACCTTTGAAGGAGACTGACAGAGAGTTTCAAATGTTGATCTTAGAAAGGCAGGGTTCACATGATGGATAATTCCTTGGATACAACAGTGTTCAAAACACATACAGTTGCTAGAAATGACTTCTCCCCTAAGGGTGAAGGCATAAATTGATCATTGTTTCAAATACACTAACTATGGTAATAGAATTCATCAAATAATCTCTCATTTCTCTGGATAGTTAATACTTTCATTACATCACATCAAGTTATTATATATACTCAGGTGGATCTCTGGTTTGAGATCAATTTTAACAGCCAGTATCTGGGAAGTTTACTGTAACCTAGCCAAGCATGAGACATCCCTCCCTAACATGGGTGTATGGCTTTTCATGTATTCAGCAACAGTGGTTCCATTGATATGCCCCTTACCATGTGTAACAGTGTGCTCATGATTCACTTATATAGATAGCTCTTAATATTTGAATAATTACAAGAATCACAGTACACAAAGTCTGACAATATATATCAGAACTATCTCCATTTTACAAACAATGGAATAAAACTTTATTTAACTAATATTGTAGATTCAAAGATAGTACATTTTACACACACACACACACACACACACACACACACAAATCCCAAAAGCCCCTATTTTCCAATGTTGAGCGTAAATACATATGTACTTTTGTAAATCACATTTCCCCTAGGCAGCTTACATTCCTCTTTACTTGAGAACATAGAAAGATCCTCCTAATGATACAAATCATGTAAAACATTGCTTCACTTTCTACCAAGATCATATCATTTGACCGTCAGATTCTTCAGCCCACAAGAAATTTGGTTAGTATTTTTTGTGCAGTTGTTTTATTCAGAGAAATGTACTAGGCTTGGCATAGAAATTACTTGATGGTTCTAATTATAGAGGTTTATTTTATTTTATTATTTTGTTGGTGGAAAAGGCAGTTCAATGCAGAAGTTAAATAGCATACATTCAGCAACATTTTGAGTGAAAAACAGAAAAACTACCTTTAGCACAGGAAATCAAGAGTCTGTTGCCCCAACTTCTATATAGAATGTCTAGGTTGTGTGACACTGTCTCAGGGTCTCCACTCTGAAGAAGAGATATTATTACCCTCAGCTTTAGAGATTTAAAAGGTAGATACATAGGTGGAGTAATAATTGTTTGTTAATTTTAACTTAGTTGCTCACATTCAGAGTTTTCCAGCCATGATAAGATAAACAAGCAAATAACTTGATATAACTTGAACCTTAGTTACTCTCCTCATGTTCTAAATATTAAACATGGATCCAACTTAGGTGTCATTTGGGATGTAGTCTTAAATGTTACCTGGGGACGAGAAAATTCTAAATATTGCATAGCAGCTACACTAAAATTCCATCCTTTGATGAGTTTTATTATTAGAAACAAACATTCCAGGAATTAACAGCTTCATTAAATTCATTAGAAATGGTAGATGTGGTCAGAATTACATGCTAAGCAAAACATTCTTAAAATTCCCATCATTGTTCAGAGCATTTCTTAAAATGTCTTAATTACATGTAGCTATAAAGTTATAAATATGAATGCTTCCTTTGGAAATGTGTTGCTGGATGAATTCTTGGTGACCTGACTGCTTATTTGAAAACTTACTTACACTTCCTATCAACAGCTTCAGGGTATCCCCGAGATTCTTTCCTATGGACAGGATTCTCTTGGCAACTTGGCTAGCTGCTCCCAAACTAAAGGATGATTTGAAGTGTAATTAAGTGGTCCAGCTGGGACCAACATCCTCACCTTGCTGTTCTTGTGTAACTCCTCTTCTGGTCCCTGGTGTGTACCATATCACTCCCTTGGCTAGGAAGTGATGTTCATAAAAAGATTCTGTGAAAAGAAGTGGAAGAGAGAAAGACAGGATTTTGCAGAGGTAGGTACAAAGAGAAAGACAATTTCACAGAGTGGACTTAAACAAAGCCCGTTTAACCTTAATTATCTGACAGCTAAGATTCAAGACTGGGATGTGATTCAGCAACAGTACTTTTCAAAGTGACTCATGGAATACCATGCTTTATAAAAACAAAAGATAAGATTAGATCATCCTACTACATGGATTATCTATATTTTATCTATATTTTAAACCATAAAAAGATAAAAGTAGTAATCATATTTTTTACAATATTTTTGAAAAGTAATTTTCCTATAATGCATGTCATAGTATATCCACATGTGAACATCACACACACACACACACACACACACACACACACACACACACAATTGCCAAAGGATGAATGAAATAATTATCTCTCTCCTCTTGTGATGGGACATTGGTCTTTTGTCTCTCAGGTTTCAGAACATGAGATCTTTTGGTTCTTAGACATTAAGACTTCGAGTCTCATTCCAATCCTAGATCTCAGTCTTTTGTCTTTAGAAATACTGTCTTTAAAAAAGACAGTAGTCAGCAAACCAGAAGAGGGATAAATCTGTAGCTAACAACACTAGCACTCTGGTCTCAGACTTTCTCCTTCCAAAATCATATGCCACAAGTGGCTATTGGCCATAAGCTACCTAACCATGGTTTGTTTGTTACAGCAGCTGGGACTGACTGGCATGTGCATCTTTCATCACTCTGGAGATATATCCCTTTTTATGTGTGTCTTTAGGCTTTATAAGGTTTTTTTAGTATAAAGGTTTATTTCCATTCATGGGAAAAGTTAAATTATCAAAAAAACCAACAGCTTCAAATTGTGCTCAGTGTCTTTCTAAAGCAGACTCCATGAAGTGACCCAAATTGGTTCTCTTTTCTCATATAGTAATGAATATACCACTTGCTGTAGCTCATGCTGGAAGCAAAAAGAAATGCAAATGTGTGTGGTTAATGATGACAAAAGCTTGCTTAAACTATTCTGACCACTGAAGCTTTAAGGAGGCACCTTCTTTCCTACCTTCTTTCTTTACTTCTTTGTTTTTTTTTCTTCCTTCCTTCCTTCCTCCCTTCCTTCCTTCCTTCCCTCCTTCCTTTCTTTTCCATTAATGCAATTTATCAGTACAGAAACTTCCCTGTCATATCATGAGCTGAACAGATCTATAATCTTCAAAACATAGAACTTGATTACATTAAGTTCACAGTGCAGATAAACCAGAAACAGTATCATTTCCTATATAAATAGATATTATTAATAATTTATTAAATAGATAGCCACTGAGCATCTTTGCCAATCCCTGTGGAAAAAAAAGAGAGTTAGAACAGATAAACATAACCTTTGTCATCAAGTTCTGTAACCAGTTGGAGAAGGCACAGCATGTAACGACAGTGGAGTTGTATTACTATAGCCTGCTAAAACATTAGTATTCTAGAGCTAGGGTGGCTAGATCTTGTAAATTGTACCAGGGTCAATAAATATGCTCTTCTCTATTTTATCTCTATACCACAATAGGATTTGTTTACAACTCCCTCAAATAGGCTGAACGTCAACAGAAACATCCAGAGAAAATTGAGAAATGTCATGTAACAAGTGGGAGAGGAAGTAAGGTGGAATTCTTTGCACATTCCTTTCAATTTGGAATTCTCTTTCCTCAAGGATTAAAAAAAAAAATAGAGAGAGAAAAAGGAGAGAGGATCTAGCATAGTATTATACTAGAGAATGGACAAAAGAGTCAATAGCATGTGTCAGAGGAAGTCAAATGTGTTAGCAGCACTGGGCTCACCAAGGAGGTGACTAGAAAAAGAATAAGCAATGTGTTTGTATGGAAAGAATTTCTCCGGAAAGCTTAGGAAAACACACAAGTAGCTAAGCACATTAAGAAAACACAATTTTTATGAAACACCCAAGGGATGGAAGGCTGTCTGGACAGAAAAGCTTGCCAGAGCATTCACATGTAGTGAAATTGTGGGCTTCAAAGAAGGTGCTTAGCATGCAACGTTTTCCTAAAGTGTTTGGTTAAGAGTGTCAGTGATCACAGTATTTGGAGAAAGTCAATTCTTTGCAAAAGAGATCTTAGAACTAAGAAGGTAGACTCATTCTGATGTTCTTTTATTTTAAGACATCATATTTAGACAAAAATTCTTTCCTTTCCAAGACTTGGAAAAGTTCCTTAGCCTGGGAGAATTTCCCTTCAAATAGGAGAAAAATATGTGTTAGATATTCTTAGGTAGTAGGAATGCAAAAAATGTGTATTTTTGAGGTTTGGAAAGTTTTTTGTCCTTGAATAACTCAAAACGTCTTTGTTCTCTTGAATCAAATTTAACACATAATTAATGCATAATTATGACCAGTTGTAGCAGCAGACTCTAGTTAAAGTACATTTAGAAACACATAAGGAGACATAATCCGAAGCTCTTACCCAATGACGCTAGGCTCAGGAAGTTCTGTTGTTAACAAAACTGTGATGGACTCAGAATCTGTTTTGCTGACTTTCAGAAAACCGTTGGTAGTTAATTTTCCTCTCCAAGTTTGGTTTGACAGTTTATCTGAAGTAAATGGAAGTTTTTAATCAAAGAGTCGTAATAGAGAAACAAAAAGAAACACAGCTGGATGCTGCCCAGATGTTCTGACTACAAGCTCGACAGTGCTGGGAAAGCTACTCAGCCTTTCTGAGTGTTGTACGGTATCCCTTTGCATTTCGCCATCCTCTGTCAAAATTCATGGCATTTTGTAGCCAGGGTCAAGGTGAGTATGGCATCTCAACCTGCCTATGTTTGTTTGGGAAATACAATTCGGAAGACATTTCTTCTCTCAATATGGGGTTATGACCTAATAAACCCATTGAAAAGTGAAAATATCAGGAGAAAATTTATTTAATATACCTAACCTACTCAACATCATAACTTAACCTAGCCTCCTAGACATCACAGAACACTTAACATTAGCTCATAGTTGGGCAAAACCATCTAATAAAAGCCCATTTTACAATCAAGTGCTGGTATTGCCACATCATTAACTGAATACTGTATTGCAATTGAAAACCAAAAGGTTGTATGAGCATGTTTTTTGCACTGTAGAGCTGAAGGATGCTTGTTTGCTTTTGGTTTTTTGAGACAGGGTTCCTCTGTTGTAACTCTGGCTGTCGTGGAACTCACTCTGTAGACCAGGCTGGCCTTGAACTCACAGAGAACTGCCTGCCTCTGCCTCCCCTGTCCCCACCCAATGCTATAATTAAAGGCTAGTGGCCACTAATACCAGGCTGAGTTGAAGGACCTTAATGCATAAACCAGGAATCATCTGCATTTGAGTAAGCAGAACCATGCTGGGAAAGCCAGAAAATACACAGACAAATGGAATCAGAGGAGAGAGCCAGGGAGAAGTGGTTCTACCACCCTCTACTGCTCCACTGCAGAGAAGCTCAGTTCTACCTTCATTTCTTCATATGTCTTTTATATAAAAACTGGTGAATCAATGCTCCCATCACCACTACACCACTAAACCTACACCAATACAGTGGTTCTTAAGATCTGATGATGCTTGATGAAGAGCTTGATGCCTGATAGTACCCTACACCAGTATTTCTGATTGAACTCATATGAGGAACAGTCAAAAACAAAGTGAGAATCGCTCTCTAGTGCTTAGTTCTCAACTTCTAATGAATATAAGAATTAACTTGGGCGTTTTGTAAAGTGCCATATTGCTCAGATCAGTTATCGAAGAATCATTGGGGGTTGAAATCAGGCACATATTATTTTTCTCCAAAGATCCTCATGTTGGACTGGTGAGATGGCTCAGCTTCCAAAGACATTTTGCTGCATCAGCCTGGTGACCTAAATTCAAGTGTTGGATCACATTGTAATACACGTGAAAGGAGGGAGGAAACACTACAGACTTATCCACTGACCTCAACACTGTCCTGGCATGTGCACCTACACATATGGGTGCACGCGCACACACATACACACATGCATACAAAAGTGCATATGTGTGAAAAAAATTGCAAAGCACTGCTTAATCAGGACACAAATGGTTTTCTTTTTGATATTCAAGTATTATTCTAGAAATCATGATTCTGAAGACAAGACATCCAGTTCCCAAGCTTTGTTTTAAGGCCATTACCTACAGGGCAACTTCACCACAAATAGCCATTCACTAACTAAATGGCGGCTGAATTCTTACTTACGTGGGAGTCAGATGACTTAACTTCCACTGAAATAAACACCATGATGCTTGTTCTTTGGAATACAATTTTCCCTTCGTAATTTACTTCATAATTTATATTCTATGTTTTCCTGTTTCTTACTTGCTATTATTGACCATCTGTTTTTTGTGGTTTTGACAGTTTCTTCTCTTCCATTAAATTCTAAATTGTCTTTTCCGTTAAAAACTGTACAAGTTACTCTAGTAACCTGAGTATATTAGAATAGAAAAGCAGAGCTCTTCCCTTTAAGAAGGCCACAACATGTTGAGCTGTCAGACATGGCAATGTGCCATTACCATCACAGAGTTGCAATTACTGTGCTTTGAGCAATAACCAGAAGATGCTTGGGGGAAGAGGTACAAATCACTTTGCAAGTTAGGGAACAGAGCCTTAGGATTTTGCAACAAAAGCCAGTGTTTAAAAATGGTGAGGAATTTTAAGTGCAAGATGATTCACATAGAGGATGAGATGGAGGCAAGTTCATAAACAAGAGAAGCAAGCCAAAAGGGAGGGGAGGATTGGGTGAGATGGTATGAATGAGTACCATCCAGTGGCCAGATTCCATTAGTTTGTAAACACAAAACAGAGAGTAGACACAGACAAACAGACTGGCACAGGCTTGATTGCTGTAAACTTCTCTCCTCCATCTTTGAGGCAGTACACACTTGATCCTGATAAATTCTTATGTTTTCTGGGCAGGAAAGGTCACTCTACCCAAAAATACTGCGGTCCATCTAATAGTCAGTGGGTTACAGGATTGCTCATTTTAACATAGTTAATTGTGTTGAGAATTAGCATCTCTAATTGATTTCAGTGTGTATCTCATGTTACTTAGCAATTAGGGGTTTTTTTTGTGAATTCAGAGAGAAAGTTCTGTGTGTTTATGGAAAAAAATAACAGGAGTAGTTTCCTTTGATTGTGAACTCAGAGTTGGCGGTCTTATCTTAAGAGCTCTAAATTAGAGTGTCCATCCTATAGTCAATCTTGAGGCATATGTGGCCCAAGCATAGTTATTGTGATGGGTATTCTTGGTTGTCAACTCAACTACATGTGGAATTAAATCCTAAGTGGCTGGGTACACTTGTAAGGGATATTTGCTTAATTAAATCAATTGAAATGTGAAGACCCATTTTTAATCTGGATCTTTTGAGGTAAGAAGATAAAATTTTGATCCAGATCTTTTGAGGTGAGAAGAGTCACCTTTAATCTTGACTGCACCTTTTGCTGGCAGCCTGTATAAAGGACATAGAAGGAAGCTTGTGCTTCCTTTTTTTCCATTTCCCTGCTTGCTCTCACTTTTGCTGGCAAGTTTATACTTTCACTGACATTAGTGATCAATTCTTTGGGATTCTAGCATATACTGAAGACCAGCCAATATACCCAATCTTGTGGACTAAGAAACTACTGGATTCTTGGACCTCTCATTGGCATACAGTCATTGTTGGACTGCCCATAAAGTCACTCTAATTTCATAATACATACATGAATGTATATGTGTATTTATATATGAGTATGTGTGTGTGTATATATATATATATATATATATATATATATATATATATATATATATATATATTCAAGAACTTCTGTTCCTCTAGAGAATCCTGACAAATACACTTACAAATATGGCCAAAAACAAAGTCAACTTATGTAAAACATTATAATTTGTGTTTTTGTTTTGTTTTGCTTTGTTTTGTTTCTTCAAGTCAGGGTTTCTCATTTGTAACTCTGGCTGATCTGGAACTCACTCTGTAGACCAGAATAGCCTCAAACTCACAGAGATCTGCCTGCCTCTGCCTCCCAAGTGCTGGGATTAAGGCATGTGTAAACACCGCCTGGCATCATAATAAGTTTTTATGGTGCTTTTCTAACTCCATTGCATGATTCTTGAGCAGGAACTTTGTAGATGACAATGTCATGTCACTATGTCACACAAATTAGCATACACATGCTCTCACTATTTGTACACAAGTATGGTTTTAGTTTCACCATGGCATATGGTTTCCAGTATGATTGAATTGGCACTATTAGCTGTTACTCTGCCCATGATAACTTGGTGTGTGTAATAGTGATTATCAATAATGTATTAACCTACCATTGTGGCTGGTAGATGTTCAGTGCTATCTAGATAGACAAGAATTCATATTCAAACTTTTAAAATTAATTTATTCATGTATTTAATAGAAGAAGGACAAGGTCAGAAGACAACTTGCAGGATCAGTTCTATTCTTCCACTGTATGGTCGCAGGGATGAGCTAAGATGGTGGGACTTAGCAGCTAGAACCTTTTCCTGGTGAACCCGCTTGGCAACCCCTTAACATATTATTAAGTATGACTTCACATTTCAGACAGCCTGTGTAACACCCAAATTCACTTAACCCTGCTTTGGGCTATATACCCATCTAAGATGTGGAGGGGCACAAACTTTGTTTTCCATCTTCTTTTTAATAACTTTCATAAAAAAATACAGTCCCTTTTCTACTACCTTTAAAAAACTTATGCATGAGTATTCTATCTGCATATACAACTACATGCCAAAAGAGAGCATCAGATCCTATTATAGATGTTTGTGAGTCACCATGTAGTTGCTGAGAATTGAACTCAGGACCTCTGGAAGATCAACCAGTGCTCTTAATCACTGAGCCATCTCTCAGAGATATCAGTAAAAGAAAATGTTAAATCTAAAAAAAATTCCTAATACAAAACATCCAAGATATCTGGAACACTGAAAAGACCAAACCTAAGAATAATAGGAATAGAGAAAGGAAAAGAATCCTGCCTCCAAGATCCAAAAAATATTTTCAACAAAATCATAAAAGAAAAATTTCTAAACCTAAAGAAGGAGATCCCTATGAAGGTACAAGAAGCATTCAGAACACCAAATAGACTAGACCAGAAAAGAAAGACCCCTTACCATATAATAATCAAAACACTAAGCATACAGAACAAAGGAAGAATACTAAAACCTGCAAAAGAAACAAGAGCAAGTAACACACAAAGGAAAAGCTATTAGAATCACACCCTACTTCTCAACGCAAACTCTAAAAGACAGAAAGTCCTGGCAAATATGTTACAGACTCTAAGAGATCACAGATGCCAGCCCAGACTACTGTATCCAACAAACTTTCAATTATCATAGGTGGAGGAAACAAAATATTCAACAACAAATCAAAATTCAAACAATATCTATTGTTAGGGTGAGAGGACCAGCTCTCCTAATGGTGAGAGGACCAGCTCTCCTCGACTCTCTGCTTATTGTCAAGTACTCACTTTCGCAGAAGCCTGTGTTTTCTCATGGCATTTAATGAGCCAATCCAGTATTCATGTCTTGGCCAATCAGAGAGATTCCCCAAGAAAACTGCCTGTTTCCTTTAAAAGGCCCACGTGCATACACCTGGTCGTCACAGTCAGTTTGAAAAGTAGCTGACCCTGCATGCAGGTTTGCTCTGCAGAATAAATGTGCTCTTGCACTTTGCATATGTGGTCTCAGTGGTCGTTTGGGGGTGATTCTCAGGCCTTAACAGAGGGATGTTCAAAGTAGATATTTTATAGTTATTATGGGATCATACTTCTGTGTATGTGCCATATGGAGGATGGGTGCTTCCTGATGCCTTACAGCATGTAAAGGACTTGCTTCCTCTACCTGTTAACACCTCTGTGCTAAAAACAATGAAGTAGCTCCCCAGATCTCCATATGAACAAGCCACTTGTTTACCTTAATGCAGATGAAGTTTTCTTAACACCATCAATGGTCTGCAGCCCCATCATCAGAGAAGACTCTGACTACCCTCAGCTTGGACACCAGCCAGGATAGACAACAAATCTTCTGGCAGACCTTGAAAAGTGTTAGGTTCCATTCATTTGTATAATTAAGGCCTGTGTAGAGGAAGGAAGGAATTTAAAATGAATAAAGCACCTAAGGGCTAAGACAGGGAGAGAGAGCAGAACCATGGGGACAGCAATGTAAGGAAGCCATGAGAGACGATATAAGGTGGACCTTTGCCTAAGCTGAAAGAGTTGTCATGGCTCATTATTAATATATTACGGAACATAATAAGTAATTCCTTAACAATCTATCTACAAGTCCAGCCCTACGTAAGATAACTAGAAGGAAAACTCCAACCAGAGGAGGGTAACTACACCCATGAAAACACAAGAAACAAATATCCTAATAACCTACCCCATCAGAACCAAAAGGGAGACACAAACACTTAGGCAGGCAGGCAGGCAGGCAGGCACGCGCGCACACACACACACACACACACTCACATGAACACAAAGGACAACTGCGGCGTCCACCTCGCCGATAAGGAGACGCCACACACGAGATTCTTCTGACAACAATTTATTAACAGCTCTTTTAGCAGGCAGGTGGAGAAGGACCCCGAGCCCGAAAATCCCTTGGCTTATATAGAGCTCCGGAGGACGTGTGATTCTCTCATTGGCTCATAGACTGCACCTAATTAGCATCTGCTTTGCGCGTACGCAAAGCAGATTCACGCATGCGCATTGTCAGTGCCTGTTTCCGTAGAGAATCAGGAAGCAGGAAACCAGCGCCATTTTGTAATGGCGTTTGCGGCTCCCAACAGACAACAACTACAAAATCGATCATTGGTCACTGATATCTCTAAACATCAATGGACTCAATTTCCCAATAAAAAGACACAGACTAACAGATTGGATGAAAAAATAAAATCCATTCTTCTGATGCATACAAGAAATTCACCTTAACATCAAGATAATCATTATCTCAGAGTAAAGGGTTAGGAAAAGACTTTCCAAGCAAATGAACCCAAAAAGCAAGCCAGTGTAGCCATTCCAATATCCAAGAAAATAAACTTCAAACCAAAATTAATCAAAAGAGATGGGAAGAACACGTCATACTCACCAAAAGAAAAATTCATCAAGACAACTCTAAACATTTATACATTCATATATTTATATATATACACACATTTATACATATACATTTACAACTATAAACATTTATACATCCAACACAAGGATTCCCACGTTTATAAAAAAAATGTTGCTAAAACTTAAAACACACATTGACCCACACACACTGATAGAGGGAGATTTCAATACCCCACTTGCATCAATGGACAGGTCAACCACACAAAAATTAAACAAAGAAACAATGGCACTAAGAGATGTTATAAACCAAATAGACCAATCATATCTACAGAACATTTGAGTCACACATAATGGAATGTACCCTTTTCTCACAACCTCACAGAATTTTCTCCCAAATTGACCACATATTTGGCTACAAGCAAGTATCAATAGATAAAAGAAAGTTGAAATAATCCCCTGTGTCCTATCAGATCACCAGGGATTAGGGTTGGATTTCAACAACAGAAACAACAGAAGGCCTACACATTCGTGGAAACTGAACAACTCCCTACTGAATGATGACTAGGTCAAGACAGAAAAAAAGAAATTAAGAATTTTCTAGAATTCAATGAAAATGAATCCACAGCATACCCAGACATATGGGTCACAATCAAAGTGGAAAGAGGAAAATTCATAGCACAAAGCACAAAGTGTGACATACCAGCAAATTAACAGTACATTTGAAAGCTCCACAACAAAAAGAAGTAGGTACATCCAAGAGGATAGATGGCAAGAAATAACCAAATGGAGAGCTGAAATCAATATAATAGAAACAAAGAGAACAATTCAAACAATCAATGAAACAAAGAGTTGGTTCTTTGAGAATATCAACAAGGTAGACAAACCTCTATCCAAACTAATCAAAAAAAAAAAAAAAAAAACAGAGAGAGAATATCCAAATCAACAAAATCAGAAACAAAAAGGGAGTAATAATTATAGACTCTGAGGAAATCCAAAGAATCATTAGGTCATACTTTAAAAACCTATACTCCACAAAATTGGAAAAATCTAAAAGAAATGGACAATTTTCTTGATAAATACCATCTACCAATGTTAAATCAAGATCAGATAGACAATTTAAACAGACCTATAAACTACAAGGAAATAGAAGTCATTAAAGTCTCCACACCAAAAAAAGCTCGATCAGATGGCTTTACTGGAAAATTCTATCAGGCATTCAAAGAGGAGTTAACACTGATACTCCTCAAAGTATTCCACAAAATAAAAACAGAAGAAACACTGCCAAACTCATTTCATGAGGCCATAGTCACCCTGATACCTAAACCACACAAAGATTCAACAAAGATAGAAATTACAAACTGATTTCCCACATGACCATTGATGCCAAAATACTCAATAAAATACTCAAAAACTGAATACAAGAACACACTCAGAAGATCATCCATCATGATCAAGTAGGCTTCGTCTCAGAAATGAAGGAATGGCTCAACATACAAAAATCAATTGATGTAATCCATTGAAAACAAAAACAAAAAAACAAAAACAACAAAAAACCACACGATTATCTTACCAGATTTGGAAAAAGCCTTTGACAAAATCCAACATCCCTTCATTTTAAGTCTTGGGAAGATTAGGGATACAAGGGACATATCCAAACATAATAAAGGCAATTTACAGCAAGCCTACAACTAGCATCAAATTAAATGGAGAGAAGCTCAAAGCAATTTCACTAAAATCAGAAACAAAGACAAGGTTGTCCCATCTCCCCATATCTATTCAATATATTACGTGAAGTCCTAGTTAGAGCAATAAGACAAAAGAAAGAGATCAAGGGGCTACGAATTGGAAAAGAAGAAGTCAAAGTATCTTCATTTGCAGATGATATGATAGTTTCTGTAAGAGATTCCTCAACTCCTACTAGGGAACACCTACAGCTAATAAACAACTTCGGTAAAGTGTTGGCTACAAGATCAACTCAAAAAAAAAAAAAAAATCAGTAACCCTCCTATATATAAATGAAAAAAAGACTGAGAAAGAAATCAGGGAAACAACTCCCTTGACTACAGCCACATATAACACAAAATATCTTAGGGTGACTCTAACCAAGCAAGTGAAAGATTCGTATGACAAAAACTTCAAGCTTTGAAGAAAGAAATTGAAGATCTCAGAGATCTACATAGTAAAAATGTCCATCTTACCAAAAGCAATCTACAGATTCAATGCAATCCCTATCAAAATCCCAACACAATTCTTTACTGATCTTAAAAGGACAATACTCACCTTCATATGGAAAAACAAAAAGCCCAGGATAGCCAAAATAATCCTGAAAAATAAAAGAGCTCCTGGAAGTATCACTATTCCTGATTTCTACTACAGAGCCATAGTACTAAGAAACTGTACAGTATTGGTATAAAAATAGACACGTTGATCAATGGAACTCAATCAATGATCCACATACTTATGGACACCTAATCTTTCATAAAGAAGCCAGAAGTACACAATGGAACAAGGAAAGTATCTTTAATAAATGTTGCAGGTCTAACGGGGATGTCTACATATAGAAAAATGCAAATTGATCCATATTTATCACTATGCACAACACTCAAGTCCAAATGCATCAACGACTTCAACATAAAACAAGACACACTGAACACAGTAGAAGAGAAAGTCGGGAAGAGCTTTGAACACACTGGTACAGGACACAACTTTCTAAACAGAACACCAATAGCTTGGGTACTAAGATCAATGATTAATAAATGGGACCTCATGAAGCCGAAAAGCTTCTGTAAGGCAAAGAACACTGTCAATAAGACAAAACAGCAGCCCACACAATGGGAAAATATCTTCACCAACTCTACTTCTAATAGAGGGCTAATATCCAAACTTTATAAAAGACTCAAGAAACTAGAGATCAACAAAATAAATAATCAAATTTTAAAAAAATGCTGTATTATATCTAAGCAAAGAATTCTCAAAGGATGAATCTCAAATGTCTGAGGAACACATAAAGAAATGTTTTGCATCCTTAACCATTAGGGAAATAACAAATAAAAAACACTTTGATATTCCGTCTTACACCCATCAGAATGACTAAGATCAATAACACAAAGGACAGCTCATGCTGGTGAGGATGTGGAGCAAGAGGAACACTCCTTCATTGCTGGTGGAAATGCAAGCTTGTACAGCCACTATGGAAATCAATATAGAGATTCATTAGGAAATTGGAAATCAACCTACCTCAAGACCCAGCAATAACGTAACTCCTGTGCATATACCCAAAAGACTCTCCATCCTACCAGAAGGATACTTGCTGAACTCTGTTCATAACAGCTTTATTTATAAAAACCAGAAACTGGAAACAACCCAGATGCCCCTCAACTAAAGAATAGATAAAGAAAATGTGGTACATTTACACAATGGAGTATTACTCAGCTATTAAACAAATGATATCATGAACATTGCAGGCAAATGTATGGGACTAGAAGTCATCCTGAGTGAAGTAACCCAGACCCAGAAAGTCAAACATGATATATACTCACTTATATGTGAATACTAACTGCTAAATGAAGGAGAAGGCACTAGTAGTCACAGACATAGAAAAACTATTCAACAACGAGGGCCCCAGTCTGAACACAGGGATCTCACTGGTAATGTGGAAATAGAACAGAGGGTGCAGGTGAGCTGGAGGAGGACAGGAATGGTAGTGGAGGGGAACAGGAGGAAGAGAGGGACAGAGGGAGAAAATATATGGAGAGATGACCAGAATTGGAGGACAATTAAGGGGCAGTCAGGAGATCTATTGTAGTGGAAACTCACTGGAATCTATGAAGAAGACCCTAGCAAGTATCTCTAGAAATTGGGGATAGGGAGCATGATCAGGCCTTCTCCTATGTCCAGGCAAAGTGGGGCACCATCCCAGCTACAAAACCTCCAACCTATGGCCTATCCTCTCTGCAAGATCCTTTTTGACAATGGAAGGGTAGAACTGCATGCCAAAGGATGGAACCCCTGCCTGAAACTGCAGGGCCGGACAGGAACTAGAGACTGGAAAACCAGGAGATGGTTTCTAATCATAGATTGGTACCTATCCCAGTCCTCACCAGAGAGGCTACCTCCAAAGCTGAGAGAAGCATATGGAGAGGCCCAGAGCCAGGCATTGTGCAGAGATTGGGGAGCCTCTCGAAAGAGGGAGAGGAGGGATGGTGGAGACCAGAGGAGTTGAGGACATTAGAAGAACAAACCCCACAATGTCAACTGACTGGCATTAGTAGGGGCTCACAGAGACTGAAGGGACAGACATGGAACCTGCAGGATCTCCTAAATACATCTTATGACTGTTTGGATTGGTATTCTTGAAAAACTCCCGCTGACTAGAGTGGGGGTGTCTGGCCATTTTATCTGCCCAAGAGACCCTTTTGCTCCTGCTGGACTGCCTGTTCTATCTTTGATGTAGGGATTGGTGCCTGGTCTCATTCCATCCTGCTATGTCATGCCCTGATTGTGCTGTTACCCTGGAGAGATGGTTCTTCTCTGGGCAGAAGCAGAGAGGATGTTTGTGGTTGGTGATGGGGAGGGGTAGATCTGGGAGATCTGGGGGAAGAGGAGGAGGAGGTTAGGATGGTATTGTATACATTGTATAAGAGAAGAAAAATTTTAAAAAATCACTTACAGATGCTGAGTTAATTAAACAATGTTTGGACAGGATGGCCTGTAAAAAGGTGAGCTATTTCTAAAATCATTTTGTCTCCCTAGAATATAGTCAGGCAAATTAAAAAAATTAGAAAAATCTATCGAAAGAATTTTGGAGAATAGAGACACAACTTTTATATTTTGGGGTTTGATGATGGATAGCAGCACTAATGCTACAAATCTGGCTCCACCTGCCATATTTATTAGTGGTGTTAATCGCAAAAATGATATCAATGAAAGATAGTTTCCCAAGTTCCATTAAAAGACACTACAAAATCAAGAGATTTATACACAGCATTAAAAAAATATTAAAGTAATTTTCTTATTTCATTGTCAATGCATCTAGTTCTACTACTGGGGTACCCAGACAATACTGGATAAAGATATAAATTAGTAGAAGAAAAAGCAATTGTTGAAGTATCATTGTCTAATACATTCAGAAAGTTTATTCACAAAAGTATCAAAAGTGGATAATAATATGAATAATGTCATCAAGATTGTGAATTTATGAAGAGCCAAGGGTTTAAAATCATGGCTATGTTTCTCTTTCATAGTTCCTGGAGATTGTTTGTTTTTTTAGGGCAAAGGGGTGGGAAGGTGGACCTGGGAGGAATGGGAAAATGGCATTATCAAGATATTTTATATGAAATTCTCAAGTAATTAACCATGAATTATGTTAAAAAAAATCATGGCTACTTCCAGAAAATCCTTTATATGGTGTCAACTACAGCTACATCATTGACTTTCTGGAAGTAAGATGGCTAACTGAAGGCCAAATATTGAAAAGATTTTATGGTTCACGACTTGTTGACTTGTCATCAAAATTTTTATGGTGTCAAAAACAATTTTTTGCCAGAAGTTCATAATGAAAAATGACATACAGATTTATTATTTTTAGTGGACTTCGCTGCTCATTAAAAAAAAGTAAACATGAGCCTTCAGGGTGAAAACCAGCATATTAATACAATAGTTCAAATTACATCAGTATTTCAAATGAAATGGAAATTATAGATAAAAATTAAAGCAAACAGTTCTACCCATTTCAACCCACTGGCCAAACAGTCCTGTGAAAACTGAAATATAGTAGCCTTGCTTTGCAATTTGATATAATAATTTAAATATAAAAATCAAGATTTCTCAAAAAGTATTATGGTATATTTACAACTTTATTTTTCAGTCAACATCAATATGTTCTCTGGTAATTTCATGAAGCTTCAGCATAACATTCAGCTGAAAGAAAAATTGATGTTTCCTTAGTAGAAATCCTATATCCCATTGTCCCATAGATAAATATCCCTCAGTTCAGCATCATGCATGGCATTGCTTTGGGGCAGCACCAACATCTGTAAGCAGCTATATTCAATCATGAAGACCAATAAAATAATATTAGAACTGAAGTATTTGATGATCGCCTTGAAAGTTCACTAAGAATCATAGCTACCATCCCAGAACCAGATGATGCATTTTTCTCTAATAAAAGTCAATTATCCCATGAGTTTTATGCTGTCTTTTTTTTATTTTTATAACAAACAGAATTTAGAAAACCACTGAATATTTATTACTTATATATATTCATTTTCCTTATTACTGATCAGAAACTTGAAAATTGCTTGATGATTTAAAAACTCTCCAAACATGTTATCACAATATTAGGGTTGTTATGTGAGGGGTTTTTCTTGTCTGTGTGGTAAATGTCATAAAAAACTTATACACAGATTCTATTGTTGCTTATCAACTTTTGCTAATGTTTATGTATATAATCTGTGGCCCCAAATAATTCTTTATCCAGCATTTCTAGAAGATGCCAAAACATTGAAGACTTTTAGAGAAACTGAATCATTGTATCTGCTAAGCACCAAAGAGTCTGGTCTACTTTTATTTTTAAAATGAAAGGATAAGAGCAGGAGAAAATTATGAATCTTTGGATCATTCCAACAGAAATAGAATTATTTTGAAACCTATAACCCATTAGAAAATAATACTGTCTACTTTGTCTTTAATAATATCATGAAACAAGGTTAAGAAAGAGCAAGTCCAACAATCCAGAGAGTTTTTATCAGAGTCCAAGAGATATGAACTCACTCTCTAGATCTCACAAATGATCTGTAAGGAGTTAAGGACACATAGAAGAGATTTGGGGGGGGACAAAACAATCCTTGAAGGAAGGCACTATGAAAAGTACCATTCTACTGTATACTATATTTTATGACATATAAATGAAAACTAAGTTTATCTCAGTACATTGGTCATTATGACTAATTGAATGAACATAGGAATGCAAATAATGCAAATATTAATCGGGACTTTTAATTCTTCCAAATATATACTTCTGAGGAGCGACTGCTAGAAGGCACTGTAGTTCTATATTTAATTTTTCAAGAACGTAACCTACCATTTTCTATAGAGACAATACCATTTTACATTTTATCTAAGAGTATTCATGAGCTCATATCTCACCAAACCTACTACATTTCAGTTTTGGTAATAGTCTTACTAACAACAGATGTGAGGTGATATCACCTCCTGGTGTTAACTTGCATTTCTCTAATGGATCGTGATGTTCCAAGCTTTTTTGTGTGCCTGCTGGCTACCTGTGTATCTTCTCTAGAGAAGTGTAAACTGACTTTCTTTTGCTATTCTTTATTTGGATTGTTTTTCGCTATTACATTGTAGGCATTTTAACCATTGTCAGCTATAGGATTTGCAAATATTTTCTCCCATTTGAGAAGTCGTCATTTCATTTTGGTGATTGTTTCCTTTGCCAAATACAAGCATTTTAATGCAGCATAGCCCTAACTGTCTATCTTTGTTTTTGTTGGATAAACTTTCAGTATGACATGGATAAATCACTGATATAACCTATCTCAGAAAGTTTACCATGTTTTATCAGAGTATTACAGTTGAGATCTTTCATATATTTTTATATTTAACCTCCTTTGAGTTGACTTTTCTATATTATATGACAAAAGGAAAGATTGAAAAGGTTAAAAAAAAAACAAAAGAAAGAGACAAAAAGCTGCATCAATCACTGAATTCAGAGTTTTCCCTTCAGTTTAATCAAATTACCCAAATATGTAGGATTTAAGTTTGATTTTCATTTTCTCTTGCCAAAAAAACTCCTGTTCTTTCCAACACTAGACATCCTATTAAGTGAAAACTAAGATTTTGGAAGGTATGTTAAGTGCCTTATGAACTTAATTCATTTAAGTACTTAATAAGTGTTCACTATGTGCATGAAAAATTACTAAACAGGTTGAGTTCACAGTCTCCTGGAGGGTATAAATAGCACATAATTACATTATACTGCAATAAGGGCTGTGAGGGAAGAATATGTAGCGATTCTGTGATGCAGAACTTATCTTGTAGGTGAACAATTAAGAGGAATTCTTGCAGCAGAAGTTTATGATTTTCACCATGAAAAAAAAAAATGTATACTCCTTCTCCTCCTCCTCCTCCTCCTCCTCATTATCATCATCATCATAAAGAAAGGCACTTTTAAACAGTGGAAACATGATACAAAACAGAATAGTGGCAAACAAGAACACAAAAGCAGAGAACACATATGCTATATCTAAATAGCATAGCACCCTGTTTATTTTTAGAAAGCATATGTGGATACTAATGTTTATATAAGTGATTTTATGAAAAATAGACTAGGAACGTGCTTTAAAATGTTGATGAACTATGCTTTCTAATTCTGAGAAGGGAAATGTTTCAAGAAGAGAAATGGTGGGTGTTTCCATTCTGCTGTTCATCGTTATATCAGTGAGCTTGTTATAAGGTATTATAAGCTTGCTAGGAGGTATTATCTATTACTTAAATACAAATGAAGGTAATAGCATATGCTTTCTAGCACAAGCCCTATGTATTGCTCAATGTGACTGGGAAAAATATCACACAACGATGGCAAGAGAAGGAAATCTTCACATTGCATCATTAATGGTCAGTTCCCAAAGGAACTATCTGAGCATGTGGATTGTAGACTTCACTTCAGTCTCCTTACTGGAACACAAAATCACAAAGGAAAGTGGGTCTAATGAGGCACCTGTAGAGTGAGAACAACAGCTAGTAATGGAACACAGAGTGGATTGAAAAAATTTTAAAAAATACAACAACCACATTAATGATTACAAAGTATATTAAGACGAGCTAAGATATCTTACAGTAAGAAACAAACACTGGGATTTTAAAGAGTGTCCTTATTTGTGCTGACCCATGAAAAATTATTGATAGGCCATCTAGAACACATCTGATTTAAAAAACTGTGGGCCATAAATAAAAGTCTATTAAAGTGACATATGATCAATGAGAGAATCATAGGACAAAGAGAAGGAAAAATCTGAATACAACAATGCCAAAGATAAGAAGGAATTAAAGTGGTAACTTTCCAACTCATGCTCAGCTGGATTACTGGTGAATGTGTATGACAGGGAGGTAGGTTTTCCTTCATGTGATACACAACTATTACTTAGCTATGCAAAAGAAAGGACAAAGAACTCCCTAAAGTCACTAGCATTGAGAAGGATGTGAGTGCCTGGGAGACTGTGGTGATGCGACTGACAGTAGGATGGAAATCACAGAAAGGGCCGCAGGATACAAACCAACCATGAAAATTTTTCACAGGTTGTCTGTGGCCGAATCTGTATAAAACCTGTTTGGTTAGAGTAGACTATTCTGACGTGGATGTGCTGTGGAATATTATTTAGGATAGCGGTATTTTAAATTGTGAGATACAATGTCCTCTAAGAAGGAAGAGTCTATCTTAAAATCAAGCTAATACCAAAGAATTCTCAAACGTGTTGGGAGTTTACACAGTGAATCACTGAGACTACATAAAAGAACAACCTTCCTCAACTACAGTAAATATGTCTATTTAAATAATGTCATGATTAGATTTCCTACATGATGAAATACAACCAGATGACTTGTGATTGTAACCATTATTGACATTTTAATCTTTTTTTATTGGTAATTAATTTGAGATGACCACCAATTCCTTATGTGCCTTCTGGGATCAACAGAAAAGATTCGTAATGATAAGTCTAGGGACACAGCACCCTTGAGTGTCCTAACAAGCTGTGGAACAGAAAGAATGGAGGTGCTCATGGAAAAGGAAGGGAACAAGGAATTAAAGTTTTCATGAAACCAATAGAGTAGAGCAAGAAAGATGTCAGTTTCAAGGAAACATACCACATCTTGGGCCAGTTCCCCTGTTTGGGGAGATCTTTGCAACCTCACTGGAGCTGTCAGTCAGTGGAAAGCAGGGTAGGAAAATGTGTGAGCCAGAAATCAGGGAACTATATGTGATTATGACAAAAGCTTTCGTTAATTTTGGCTGTGTTGTAAAGGAAACAGAGATAGATCGTCTTCATACTTCTCCTCTACTCCAAAGCAGTCTCTATACACAGGGAGCAATACTGGCATTTTACAGGATGAGGATATTTTAAGGGATGAGATGAAATATGTCATAAAAAACACAAGTCTCTTTTAGTGTTTAGAAGCTAGGTATAAAAAAGAAAGATAGTAGTGCTCATTTTAAGAAAAAACAAAAGCATGTACCTCTGATTGGATAAGGCACAGATTCACAGGGAGCTAAACTTTAATAATATACCTAAGGTTCAATAGTGTGCTCTCTACTTTAAACAGAGAAAGGACTGGACAGATGAATGTATTTTTCTTCTTCATTTCATTATACACATTCCAAAATGCAACATGTTCTTTATATTTTCTCTCTGCCAAAAACACTAAATCTTTTATAAATGTCCATTTAAAAGTCAGCAAAGAAGAATGTTCACAATAAATAACTATGGAAGTTTTCAGGTTCTGATTATGCCCCAAATCAGGATCTGTATAGCAGCCATTTCCTTTCTTCTGCATAGAATATCTCCTGGATATGTATTTGTCATGTAACCATTTACTATTTATTCTTCCAAACAAATAAAAAATATGATATTCATTTCCATCTTCCAGAAAATCCAGCATGTGAGCCTCAACCATCAATGCTGGAAAACTCAGCATTAACAGCATAGTCTCTTATCTTAAAACTGGCATTAGAGGTGCTGGAATTACTTCATTTTTGCAACAAAATGTGGCATTTACAAAGGATCAATATAATGGAGAAAATCAGTTGATATGTTTCCAACAAAAATGATCTCCATTAGTCAAGCAACAAGTTTGAAAGCAAGTTTCAGGAAATGGGCACAGAGATTTGCTCTATTTTTCTTCTTAATAGGATAATATATTCTCTATTTAATGTTGACAAAAATGTCTTCGTTACTCCATAAAAGTGTTGGGTTTTTTTTTTTGAGGGGGTGGCTTTTTGAGACAGGGTTTGTATGTTGTAGCTCTGGGTGTCCTGGAACTCACTCTGTAGACCAGGGTAGCCTCAACCTCACAGAGATCTGCCTGCTTCTGCCTCCTGAGTGCTGAGATTAAAGGCATGTGTCACCACTGCCCAGCTAAAGAATGTTCTTAAATGTTAGATTTGAAGGCTTCATGTACCTTGATAAACACACACATACGTACTCTCTCTCCTCTCTCCTCTCACCTTTCTCCTCTCCACTTCTCTATGGAGAGACCTGGAACTTGCAAAGCTGGAAATTGCCTTTGTAGACCAAGTTAACTTTGAACTTGGGAATCTGCCTGCCTCTGACACCCAAGTACTGGGATTAAAAGTATATACCTATGTGTGGCTGTACCTGATCATTAAGGTAACCAAACCTTCTATTCTCTATCATTGAACATAATCTCACAGAATTCTTTCTTTGGATTTCATTTCTTATTTCCCTCCTTTTCCTGATCTTCCTCCTTTTCTTTGTCCTTCTCCTCTCCCTCCTCTACTTCCCTTTCTGTATTCACTTATTACATCATCTATTCCCAAAGGTCCAACTCAACAACAACAACCAAAAAAACACACTAGTTACCTTTACTATCAACTGTGCTCTAGTTCCACAGTATTTGACTAGGAATCCCTTCTGGTTCCTAATAATGTATAATAATACATTCAAACTTTTAACAAGCTTTAGAAGACTCTGTAGACTATTCTCAAGCCATCTCTTCAGACTCATCTATGGCAAAGACTTTACAGTTTTTTTCTAACCTCTTCCTTTGTTCCCCACAGTTCACTATGCACACTCTATCCTAAAAGTCAACTTCTCAACACTTCAAAGTTTACACTGGGAGTAGAAAATATTCACTAATGACTATGTTTTTCTTCTTCTTTTGACATACTACTTGGGTGCTGGTCCCAAACAATGAAATAAAGACAGAAATTATGTTTACAATAATGAAACCTATCCCTCAAAGGTATATGCATAAGTCTCCATCAGGTATTGTGTATAATAATCACATGAAGGAAATCAAGTAAAGAGCTTAGGGGCCCAGAATAGTGTTGTAGCAAACATGAGTCAGTGAATGATTAATGAGGCAATGCTGTCCTGCCAATTAGTACTAAAAGTATGATGTAAGCAAGAAATATTTATTGAACTCAATCATTAAGAGTGGTTGCAACTACCCAGCCACAAGAAGAGAAGGTAGGCATATTCTCCTAACCTTCCCACCAGAGTACTCTGTTCCCCAAAACCCCATTCCACTGCTATGTCATCTCCCCACATCTGCTCCTTCCCACCCCTTCCTGGCTCTCCTCCCGGGAGTCCCATATACCAACTTGGACAGACATCCCCCAAACTAGGACACAACAGGCAACCAGCAGAATAGCTAGGAAACCTGCTTGCACAACCTTCCCACTCCAATAGCCTGCGTCCCCCAAAACTCAACCCACTGCCATTTTCCCTTCACTCATATCAAGCCTCTCTATCACTGCCATCCACTTGAGTTCCAGATACCAACTAGACCAGATACCCCTGACACAAGAAGGAGACAAAACAGCCAGACAGAACAACAGATAGGAAGCCTTTCAGCTCTAGATCTCAATCCCCAACCTCAGCATATACTCCCTGCTTGACAAGAGGCCACAAAGAACAGAAGATCAAAGAGAAAAAGCAACTGACAAACAAGACACTCACCCAATACAAGAAAAATATAGGCATTTAGCACCTAAACCTAGAATCACCAAATGCCCAAATGCTGAAGGACAACTTCACAAGCTACACAATCAACAACCAGGGCAATATGGCACCACCAGAGCCCAACTGGCCTTATACAGAAACCCCTGAACATCCTGACACAGGTAAAGCAGAAGAAAAAGACCTTAAAACCAACTTTATGAAGATAATAGAGGTCCTTAAAGAGGAAATTAATAAATCTCTCAAAGAAATCTATGAAAAGAAAAACAAACAATTGGAGGAATTGAGTAAACTCATCCACTGAAGATACATAGGAAGACACGAGCAAACAATTAGAAGAAATGAATAAATCCCTGAAAGAAAACCAAGAAAAAGCAAACAATAGAAATAAATGAACAAAACTCTCTAAGACATGATGATGGAAATAGAAACAATAAAGAAAACAAACTGAAGTATGGGAAGCGGTCCCTCTAGATATGCTGGCATGAAACATAAGGCACCCCATTTTTGTTTAAAAGCTCTGTTTCTGCTCTGGTCTTAATGGACAGAGTTTGGACAAGGTCAGATAGCCTGAAGCCGCCCAGTTCTGGGAAACTGCCTGCTCAAGTAACCCAACCCTATTGCTTCCTCATTCCACATTTCCACTCTTATAGATTACACCAGAAAAATCTCAAGGCTTCACGTACTTCCTTATTGCTCTGGGACATCTTGACTCTGCAGTCTATTGACCCAGAGACCCCCCAATAAAACTAGACCAGCCTGCCTGCCAGATAGAGTTACCATAGCAACCTGCTTATGCACTCCCCACCTCGAAACTTCCTATATATACTAGTACTGTGCATTCAATAAACGGAGGCTTGATCAGAAAATTTTGTCTTGCCTACCATCTCTCTCGTGTCCCTGACCCATACCTCCATTCCCACGCCCTCTCCTAGAGTCTTTGTTGCAGATCCCCCGGGCCAGGGCACTGAAGGAAGCTTGAAAATGAAAAATATAGAAAAATGATCAGGAACTACAGAGGCAAGCTACAGCAATAGAATACAAAAGATGGAAGAGAGAATCTCAGAAGTTGAAGATACTATAGATGAAACAGATACCTCAGTAAAGGAAAGTATTAAATCAAAGAGTTTACAAACTCACGAAAACTGAACAACTTGCTACTAAATGACAACTGGGTCAAAACAAGAATAAAGAAAGAATTAAAGACTTTCTAGAATTCAAGAAAATGACTCCACAACATACCCACACCTATGGGACACAATGAAAGTGATACTAAGAATAAAATTCATAGCACAAAGTGCCTACCAGAAAAAGTGGAGAGAGCACATACTAGCAAAATAACAGCACATCTGAAAGCCCTAGAACAAAAAGAAGCAAGCACACCCAAGATAACTAGACAGCAAGAAGTAATCAAACTGAATGCTGAAATCAATAAAATAGAACAAAGAGAATAATTCAGAGAATCAATTAAACAAAGAGCTAGTTCTTTGAGAAAATCAACAAGATAGAAAACCCCTAGCCAAACTAATTAAAAGACACAGAGAATATCTAAATCAACAAAATCAGAAACAAAAAGGGGGACATAACTGCACACACCAAAGAAATCAAAAGAGTCGCGCTTTAAAAATCTGTACTCCACAAAATTGGAAAATTTAAAAGAAATGGATAATGTTATAGATAGATACCACCTACCAAAATTGAATCAAGATCAGATAAACAACTTAAATAGACTCATAACCCCAAGGAAATAGTAGAGTTCATTAAAAGCCTTCCAACCAAAAAAATCCCAGAGCCAGATGATATTAGCTCAGAATTTTATCAGACATTCAATGAAGAGTTAAGACCAATACTCCTCAAGTTATTCTGCAAAATAGAAGCAGAAGGAACACTGACAAACTCATTCTATGAACCCATAGTCATGTTGACACCTAAAACACAAAGATTCAACAAAGAAAGAGAATTATAGGCCAATTTTCCTCATGAATATAGATGCAAAAATATTGAATAAAATACTCACAAACCACATCCAGGAACACATTAAAAAGTAAATTCACCATGATCAAGAAGGCTTCATCCCAGAGAAGTAGGGATAGTTCAACACACAAAAATCAGGCAATGTAATGGACCATATAAACAAACAACTGTAAGAAAAATCCACATGGTCATCTCACTAAATGATGAGAAAGCTTTTGACAAAATCCAACACCCCTTCATGATAAAAGTATTGGAGAGACTGGGGATACAAGGGCCATACCTAAACATAATAAAGGCAATTTACAGCAAACTCATAGCCAATATCAATTAAATGGAGAGAAGCTCAAAGCAATTGCACTAAAATCAGGAACAAGACAAAGTTGTCCCCTCTCTCCATACCTATTCAATATAGTACTTGAAGTTCTAGCCAGAGCAATAATATAAAAGAAGGAGTTCAAGGGGATACAAATTGGAAACGAAGATGATATGATAGTAAATATAAGTGATCCAAAAACTCAACTAGGAAACTCCTACAGCTGATAAACATCTTCAGTGAAGTGACCGGATACAAGATGAACTGAAAAAAAAAAAAAAATCAGTAACCCTCCTTTATGCAAATGACAAATGGACAGAGAAAGAAATCTGAGAAACAGCACTCCTCACTATAGCCACGAATAATATTAGGTACCTTTGAGTGAATCTAACCAATCAAGTGAAAGACTTATATGACAAAAACTTTAAGATCTTGAAGAGGGAAATTGAAGAAGATCTCAGAAGATGGAAAGATATCCCATGTTTCTGGATTGGTAAGATTAACATGGTAAAAATGGCCATTTTACCAAAAACAATCTACAGATTCAGTGCAATCCCTATCAAAACCTCAATACAATTCTTTAATGACCCTGAAAGGGCAATATTCAGCTTCATATGAAAAACAAACAAAAACAAAAACAAGCAAACAAACATAAAAGAAAACCAAAAACTCAAAAACACCCAGGATAGCTAAAATAATCCTGGATAAAACAAAACAAAAACAAAATCAAACTTCTGCAGGGATCCCTGATCTTAAGCTGTACTACAGAGACAGTAATAAAAACCTCATGGTATTGGTGCAAAAACAAACATGAGGATCAATGGAACTGAATTGAGGATCCAGCCATAAATTCACACACCAATAGACACCTGATCTTTGATAAAGAAACCAGAAACATACAATAGAAAAAAGCATCTTTAACAAATGTTACTGGTTTAATCGTATGTCCACGTGTAGAAGAATTCAAATTGATCCATATTTATCACCATGCACAAAACTCAAGTACAAATGGATCAAAGACCACAACATAAAACCAGATATGCTGAACCTGACGGAAGAGAATATGGGGAATAGCCTTGAACACACTGACCCAAGAGACAAGTTCTGAACAGAACATTAATGGCTCAAACATTAAGATCAACAATTAATAAATCTCAAATGGCTTAGGAACGCTTAAGGAAATGTCCAACATCCTTAGCCATCCATCAAATGCAAATCAAAACTACTCTGAGATTCCTTCACACACCTAACAGAATGGCTAAGATGAATAACACAAAGGATAGCTCAGGCAGGTGAGGAGGTAGAGCAAGGGCAACACTCCTACATCACTGGTGGGAGTACGAACTTGTACAGCCACTGTGGAAATCAATACGGCAATTCCTCAGGAAATTGGAAATCGACATACCTCAAGACCCAACAATACCACTCCTGGGCATATGCCCCAAGGACATTCCATCCTACCAGAAGAACACTTGCTCAACTATGTTTACTCAGCTTTGTATAGCCAGAAATTGGAAAAAACCTACGTGCCCCTCAACTGAAAAATGGATAAAGTAATTTTGGCACATTTACACAAAGGAGTACTACTCAGCTATTTTAAAAGATGACTATATGAATTTTGCAGGTAAATAGAAGGAACTTGAAAAATCATCCTGAGTGGGGTAACACAGTCCCAGAAAGACAAACATGGTGTGTACTCAGATGCGGACATATCTGCTATGCAAAGGACAACGGTCCTATAATCCACAAACCAAGAGAGACTGCAATAATTCTTTATACGATTTTAAGCCATCTAAATCCATGATCCTGGGATTCGGCACCAATGTAGTAATTCTTTGCATGTGCAGAAGCAATGGATGGAGCTTAGATGAATGCAGGCTGGCAAGTTTTAGTAGAGGTTTATTAGTTATAAGGGAGAGTGAGGGGAAAGCTGAGTATGGTAGAACAGGACCCGGTAGTCAGAGAGAAAGGGAGATGATAGATGTTAGATAGATACATAAATTAAGAAAGAAAGAAAGAAAGAAAGAAAGAAAGAAAGAAAGAAAGAAAGAAAGGAAGAAAGGAAGGAAGGAAGGAAGGAAGGAAGGAAGGAAGGAAGGAAGGAAGGAGAGAGAGAGAGAGAGAGAGAGAGAGAGAAAGAAAGAAAGAAAGAAAGAAAGAAAGAAAGAAAGGAAGGAAGGAAGGAAGGAAGGAAGGAAGGAAGGAAGGAAGGAAGGAAGGGGAGAGAGAGAGAGAAAGAAAGAAAGAAAGAAAGAAAGAAAGAAAGAAAGAAAGAAAGAAAGAAAGAAAGAAAGAAAGAAAGAAAGAAAGAAAAAGACAGAGTAGAGACAGGGAGAAGAAGATGGATACAGGATAGTTGGGTGAGAGATCGAGTAGAGGAGAAGAGAAGAGGAAGTAAGGAGAGAGAAAGAGGAAGGCAGCATCATAAGAAGTAAAGAGAGGCAAAAAGAGAGAGAGTCCGAAGCTCACTGGGGTTATATGGGACTGATGACACAGTTATGCTGATGACACAGGACAGGCATACCTGTCTGGGGGCAGGTACAGGGCTCAGGAGGAGGTACCTGGCTACAGAGGGTGAGAGTGTCAGGAGTGTGGAGGTTGGGCAAACTCCTAGGCTCCTAGGCAAGCTCTGGACAACTCACAATAGAAACTATGCAACAAGCAGGGCCACAGAGGGTATACAGGGATCTCTCTTTACCCTCTGGCAAAGGGGAAACAGAACTGATGATACAGTAGGGACAGGGAAGGATGGGAATGGGAACAGAAGGGATCGAGTAGCAGGAGAGGGAAGTAGGGAGAGAATATAGATAGAGATGACCAGAATTGGAGGACATGTAGGGGAGAATTGGGAGTACCTAGTGCAGTGTAACTCAGTGGAGTCAAGGGAGACCCTAGTGAAGACCTCCAGTAATGAGGAATAGGAGCCTAAACAGGCCATCTCCTATAACCAGGAAAGGCTTCCAGTGGTGCCATTTGGATACCATCCCAACCACAAACACTTCTACCCGTGGCCTATCCTTCATGCAGGATCCACTGGGACGACGGACGGGCAGAACATCATGTTAGAGGAGGGAAACCATGACTGATCCTCCAGGGTAGGCTAGGAAGTAGAGTCTGAGCAGTCAGAAGACTTCTAATGTTATCTTACTCTCCTCATAGATTAATGCCTAGCCCAATCCTCAACAAAGGATTGTCAACAACAATCCTCTACAGCAGCTTAAGGGAGCAGATGTAGAGGCCCAGGACCAAACAAAATGCAGAGTTCAGGTAACCTCACAGAAAAAGTAGAGGAGGTATTGCTGAAACCAGTGTGGTCAGGACACCAGAAGAACAGCTGACCAGCACTTTTAGGGGCTCACAGAGCCTGAAGCAGCAGACATGAAACCTTTTGGGTCCCCTAAATATGTCTTGAGGTTGCCTGGCCTGGTGCTCTTGCAGAACTCATACAGACTGGAATAGAGGGTGTGTCTCTGAACCTCTTGCTTGCCCTTGAGGACCTCATGTCCCTACTGTGTTGCCTAGACCAACCTCGAAGTAGGGAATTGGTGCCTGACCCTTTTCCATCTTGTTGTGCCACGTTTGAGCAGTAATCCTGGGAAGAAATCCTGCTCTTTCTTGGGGATACACAAGTATGCAAGTGGGAGAATGGGGAGTAGATCTGGGTGGGGGAAAGGGGAGATGGGGAGAGGTGGCAGCAGTGAAGGGAAGGGTGGAAGGGTGTTGAAATGTCTTATATGAAGAATAAAAATTAAAATAAAAAGAAGAAAATGAAAAAAAAGTTAATTTGTTATAGCTGCCACAGTTACTTACTCTGACTAATACAGCAATCTATAAGAGTAATCATTTTTAAGGAATTTGAATAAGAAGGAATTTCCAATATGCTGCTCTCATGATATGTTTATTCTACCTTTAAAAATAGAGCATTTTCTTCATGAATGCTGTTAAAATATTTAAAAAAACAACAACAACATGGTTTTAAATTTTACATGAAGATGCCAAAAGCCAGAGTAACAAAAACATTGTTACAGAAGTTGGAAGGACTGACAGTATTTGATTTCCAAACTTCTGTAAAGTGAGAGTGATCACAGAGTATGGAATCAGTAGAAAAATGGATTAACGGAATAGAACAGAATAGAATAGAACACAGAAAAAAAAGAAGAAGAAGAGGAGACAGATGCATGCAGTCATTGTGTTTTTGACAAAGGACCCAGGGCAATGGAGAACATATACTCCTTCCAATGGATGCTGTCAGAAAAACATCATACCAACATTCATAAAAACTTGATTTGGACAAAAAAAAAATATATACTTTGAAAATCTACTCATAAATTCAAATGGGCCATAGACTTGAACATAAAATTCAAAAACTGTCAAAGAATAAAATTTGGCATTAAAAAAATCTACATGTCTTCAGATTCAGTGGTAATTTGCAATGTAGGATAAAAGATTTGGCCAGTGTGAAAAATGATGAACTGCAATTGCTTAAAATAGATATGCTATGAAAGACACTCTCACAAGGACGAAGACAAGCTACTAGCCTGCAGAGCAATATCTGTGATTTAAGGATTATTACCTCAAATATATAGATAATTCTTAGGATTCATCAATAATAAAATAAACTATATTATTGAAAAAATATTCATGAGCCTCAAAACCCTGTGGCTAGACACAAATTGGACTTAGTGCTTTTAAAAAGTAAGAAAAGGACAGAAAATTTGGTGGGTGGAGAAGAAAGGAAGGATGGGTGTGGGAAAAACAGGAAGAAGGATGAAGATGCTCAAAATACATTCTCTGAAATTCTTAAGTAATTAATAAAAATAAAAAGCTAGTCAAAGTCTTAAATAGATAATATCATCAAAAAATGTTAAGTGTCAATGACCTACGAGAAGGTGCATCTCACGGAATTTCAGTTTGAACAAGAGTTAGAATCTATGGAACTTCTATTAGAAGGACAATATCCAAAACACTGACAATTTTCATAAGGTTGTTGGATATCAAAAACTATCATTCATTCAAGATAGGAATGCAAAATGGTAGCACCACCTTGAATCAGATTTAAGCAATGTCTTGAAAATCTAAGAAGGAACTAACAAACATATAGGACAACAGTCAAACTCCTTACTCACTCAAATGACCTGAAAGCTTTTGCACATATAAAAATCTATGCACAAATAATTATAGCAGATATTCTCATAATTGCCTTACCCTAGTAGCAACCAATATGTCTTTCAATAAGAGAACAGATATATCCAAAACAACAAAAGAGAAATGCTGTTCAGTGCTGTACAAACGAGCTATGAAGCAACAAGAAGACAAGAAGGAAACTTGGATTAATATTCCTCAAGTACAGAAGGAAAATGGAAAATATTACATATTTATGATTTTGGCAAGATGACATTCTGAGAAGGATAAAAACTATGAAGATAATTTTAAAATTCAGTGATAACCAGGGACTAGGAGGCACAGAGGAACAAACTGTCAGAGCATAGAAAAGTTTTCTTGGAGTGAAAATATTCTGTTTCATAATGAGATGGAGCATATATGTCTTAACACAGTTGTCAAAACTCTTAAGGTGAACTATTAGTGACTGCCTAATAGACCTTGTGCACCTTGCATGGGATAGTATGTCACTCAGACCTCTTCAGTTTTAACAAATGCAACAGTCTACCAGAGAATATTGATGGGACCATGAAAGCTATGCATGTGCTGGGGTTATAAGATAACTAGACGAAATCCTGAAGGAATATTTATTGCTGGCATGGTCACCATCATGTCAAGAATCTCAATGCTTCATAGGAATGCCAAAGTCTTCCTATGATCCAAGCAGGAATGTTATGAATGATCATTCCTCAGGGAAAACCAGTGTATGTAGAAACCATCAACTACAACTTCTTCCTCTGGTATGACGATAGAGTGGAACTGTTACCCTACAGAAAGACTTCCTATAAAAATATCTTACCGGCTTTCTCCTCACTCAATATGTTTAGCAAACTCCCCTCTTCAGCTCCAGAGTATATAATAAATGTGTCGAGTCTCCAGACTGCTGGTATGCTCCAGAGCTCATGACTCAAATCTCAGTTTTACTGCACATGTGTCCATGTGTCTGGCATGTCTTCATTCCCTCACTGCCCAATCATGTCAAGTCCAAAGCCCTGCAGATTTTTGCAGGAAAGTCTATGTTTTCTACTTAAGATTCTCTTGTAAACTGATAAAACTGATCAAAATAATCTATTAAAATAGTCTATATTCCTCCACATGACAATAAAAACAATTTGTACCCATTGATTTTAACAATTGTTGAATCTAAAAGGATAATCATTCAGAAAAATTATAGCATTGACATCAAAAGAGGTTGTATTGACAGGGAATGATGTATAAGAATATTTCCCTCTCTTTATTTTCAGTGAAATAACAAAAAATACTACAAACATTATCTTCCAAACAATTGGATGACAAAAATGAAATAAATTGAAGTAGATTTACTTAAGTTGACTTTCAATCACTTTTTTCTTCCCTGTGTCTCCATACCTTCAAGCCTTTCCCTTTAGTCTTCACAAACATAAACACACTTGCATACACACACACACACACATACACACACACACACACACACACACTTACACATGCATGCATACATACACACACACACACACAAATGAATTTTAAAAAGTTGAAGCTAGATTATAAAGATTCTGATATCCACCTTGGTAATTTACCCTCTCCTTGACCTACTTCCATGAAGCCACTGGTCATCTTAAGAACACTAAATGGCCAGGAACTGAATGGTGGGAGTCCTCAGGCAACAGCCATTTGGAAATTCTGACTTACAAACCAAAGAGAATAATTTTGCATACAACCACATATGTGAGCTTAGAAGCAGGTCCCATGGCATTTTAGTCTTCATATGAGCCCACAGCGTAGCTGAAATCTTGGGTGCTGGGTTAGAACACCCAAAGTAGAGAACAGAGGAAATCTGTGATGAAAATTCTCACCTAAAATACCTTTAAAACTTGTCAAGTCCCAGAGTTTCCTGAAATGTGTATGCAGAGGTAAATAACTGATATAAAGGTTCCTAATGTCCTTGTGCCAGGTCTCCACTCAATGTAAATATTGGGCTTTTATGGGTTCTGTTGATATTATTGCATCAGAGAAGCTCAAGGAAAACTGTAGCTTAATCAAACATGAACACACAGAAAAAATGTCATACAGTTAGCAAGAAATCAGTTCACACTGGGAGTAAAAACCCCAGTACTATCTGGGTCACTTTAGGTAATCACAGATAATGTCATACACTGTTTGGCTGAATACCACAACTTCATCATTAATAACCAGCTTCATTAAACAATAACAGATGTTAATACTTCTGTTATCTTAAACAAAATTACCTAATTTCTTGGCTTATAGAAAGTGTTTAATAAATGCTAATTCTTATCTTAAGAGATAGAGGACCAGCATTTCTGCTGTGAGATAGTCTCATTAAAAAAAAAAATAGTGGAATAGACACAAAAAGAGCCATGTAGAAAGGAGAGAAGGGGTGGATTAATAAAAACACTGGCTTCCCTTTTTCAAGTTAAAAAATACATTTTAGCTCTCTGTTTCACTAGCTTGAGTCAGTGGACAGCTTAAGACTTAACAGACAATGGCAACATCTATCAGCATAGTAACATAGTAACAGGAAAAATTTCAGTGTTCCACCCCTAAACAAGAAACTACCTGTAACTGATGCCTACTTGGAAAGGGAGAATCAGCCTCTCCTTTGGAATGAGCCCCCTAAGTGGTTGTCCAATGAAAAGTGAATAGCCCCGAAACTAGATACTAAAACAACAAAATAGACTCAACGAAAACAGACTCAACAGGTTTTATGTATACTTATAATATATATAATGTAAGATAAAAATAAATATAAAATATTTTATATAATATAAAATACATATATGATATAATATAAAAATATATTATATATTTTATGTATTATATATATAAAACCTGTTGCGTATATAGATGTAGCTATCTATTTGTATACACACACACAGAGTCATCAAAGAGCACACTAATTGGTTGGTTGTCCAGTGCCAAACAGTCATCTCTGAAAACATACATACAATTAACATTATATTGACTCAACAGATTATATTTGGAAATATGTATGTATATTCAAATATACATATACATGTAATAATAATTAGTGATAAAAGAAGCCATGAGTTTGAATAAGTGTGGGAAGGAGTAGATATACGGGAGGACTTGAAGGAAGGAAAGGGAAGGGAGATATGTTGTAATTAAAATACAATATCAGAAATAAACAAAACAAGGAAAAAAAGAGGCTATCGATTTGAAAGCACATGAGAGGGATTGGAAATGGGGTAGATGGGAGAGACTAGAGGGCATAAAGGGAATGGAAAATGACAAAATAATATTTTAACTAAAAATATATTTTGAAAAAGATTATGAATTAAGCCCCTGTTTTACCAATTTTGCACCAATAGGCAAGACTAAGGTTGCAAATTTAACATGATTTCATTAACATTACTTGGAGGTTCTCAAATAGAGCAGGAAAATCTCACAGTTCACAAAAAATAAAAATAAAAAAATAAAGTTTTCCAGGTATTTAAAGTCAAGTATTCCCTCAGAACTATCAAAACAATCTTGAGGCGCACTGCCTAAAACAGATGTTCTAGAATAGGAAGGGTTAGGAAAAAACCTGATCTTTCAATCTTCACCTAAGTAAATATGTCTTATTGTACCCATAAAATCAAAGCAAAAACCTATAATCTAGGAGGTCTTTTATTCTTTGAGAAAAAAACCTGCCTGCAAGCCCAAAGAAAACCAGGTATGTTGAAGAGCTCAGAGAAATCTTCAATTCTACATATTTCCTTAGGGTTCAAAAGATCTATTCATCTTCAGTTGAAATAAATGCAAATTCCTGATCTGATCAAGAATATATGATAGAAAACCATTATTGAGCCATAGCGCATTATCTTCTTTATTCTGATGAGTGTCCTTATGCTTACCTCATGGAAACACTGTTACGCATCTTTTCTAAATAAACACCTAACAAAAATTCCTGAGAGTCTATTACTATGTATAGAATCTTCTAGAGTAACTCCTTGCTAAAAAGTTGCTTGTGAGAAACATATTCTTAAGGAAACATAAAACAAATAGAATTGAATGAGAAAATTTCCATTCTGTTGAAATATACTGGTAAAAATAGATGTATTATGGGCCGCACCCCTCTGTGCCAACATCTGTTTTAGCCGCCTTCTCACACTCAAAGATCCCTTCAAGACATATATAATTTCCATTTTCTTTTTACCAAGAATCTCACCCCTAGCCAAGGAGCTATCACAATTGATGGCTGAAGGGGAGGGAGAGTCAGACTTTTCTGGGATGTGACCCTTGAGGATCTATCCATGCTCCAGTAGACGGCCTTCTATGGTGCACTTACTGTCAGCACCAAATAGACTCTGTGCCTTTAAATAAACAACTTATGAAGATGGGATGGAAAAGTTGTGAGCAGAGGGGATAAGGATAGATTTCACCGAAACACATTACATACCCATATGAGACTCTTGAGCAATAACTAAAAAAAATTTAAAAAGAGTAGAAACCAACTGGCTCACAGAAGTCTGAAATAAATAATAATATTTTCAGAGATACATTTTTTCAACACGACCATACGGAGGAATCTGTCCGTGACTCCTCTAGCTTCTACAGTCTCCATGCTCAGTGCTGTCTGACGCTAAGTTCCATGTCCATCTTTATCTGCCTTCTCTTAAGTGACCGTGTCTACCTCTTTTGTCTGTTCTAATGACATAGGGCATTCAGTTTAGGTACAACTCTAAATCCAATATGATCTCATATTGAGATCTTCAGTTTAATTGCATCTATGGAGACTATTTTTCCAGATAAAAGCACATTCATCCACGTAGGAAGTTAAGACATACCTTTTAGGCTCTGTCTTTCGGACAATGGCAGATGCATGAGATGAAAGCCTCAGTCTCTAGAATTGGGTTTTCTTGGGTGAAAATCTTAGGCTTTCTTGGCCTTTGCTCAAGAGCACAATAACCTGGGCTGCTTGTTTTCATTTTTTTGCAGAGCTGTCATTGTAGCTTAGAAGCATCATACCTGCCTGCATGTGTGACGTAAAGCAACACACACACACACTCACACAAAAAAAAGGAAGAGAGAGAGAGAGAGAGAGAGAGAGGAAAGAAAAGGAAAGGAAAGAAAAGGGAAAGGAAAGGAAAGGAAAGGAAAGGAAAGGAAAGGAAAGGAAAGGAAAGGAAAGGAAAGGAAAGGAAAGGAAAGGAAAGGAAAGGAAAGGAAAGGAAAGGAAAGGAAAAAGTAACTCAAGTGTGGAGTGTAGCAGGTAACATCAGTATTTATATTCTGGATTTTTTTAAAAATTCACAAAATAGGGACACTCCGTGATCAATGGAGCATGTCTAGCATAAATGGCCATCATCATTTCCTGCACAGTTCACATTATTGGAGATAGCTGAGCCTTACTTCAACAAGATCAACAGGCTAGCATCCAGCCAGATAAAGTGTGAGATGTGAACATCATTTGCCTCTTTTAGTAACTGAACTACTTTTGTGAGATAAAATATTAACTCTTTTAGGAAAATCCATGATGATCAACTGACTCTACAGGAGAAAAAAAATAATCATCGGGAACAATGTTTTATCCCTAACTACATAACTACATAGAACACTGGGCATAGTGAAAAAAGAACTCAGGTTTGTTCCCTAACCACTTCCTACTTCTGCATATTATTACCTATTAGATAAATATTTAGGAATAATGATTCCAATCATATATATATATATATATATATATATATATATATATATATATAATTTTCTTTGAGATTCTTTATTCCAAACTGATCCTATATGACAGTTTATGTGTTTCAAACTCTAGTTTAAATGTCAATAAGGGATTCTGTTTACAAGGAAATTCTTATATCTTGTAGCTACAGAGATGGGAACATTGTAAAGAAGAAGTAGAATTTCACTCTATAAATAACTGATCTACTACAACAACAACAACAAAATGAATCTCCTAGCCTCACAAGGTGTTCTCTTTTGAAGTAAGGACACTAAGAAAAAAGGTTATGTAATTTGCCAATATGATTATGAGAACTCCCTTTTGAAGGCAGAAGCATTGCATCCTTAAACTCTATACTGTTATTTGCTATTGAATCAACTTCCCACACAGACAAAATTCATCTCTCTACTCCAGTAGTAAAAGAGTAGAGATAACACTATGGGATCTTTACCCATAGTGATACTGGTTCCTACTAGCTAATCTGAGCAGTTTAACCTTGTGCTGTTTATGGATACTATTGACCTTACCAACGGAGTTAACATGAAAGACAACACTGATTCTTCTCTGGAGTTATTCCCATCATCCCTCATTACTTGTATATTTAGAACTAAGAGGAGAATTCTAGCCATCTCCTAAATGTGAGGTTCTGAATATCACCCATGAAGAGATATGTTAAACTTGGGAATTGTCTTCCTTTTCCAATCTATATGGATAGAAGTCTGGAGAACTGGTGTGGAAATGGACACCCATTTTGTGATGTAATAATGTAATGAACGTAGAATTAGATCAGTCTGAATTTATTGATGTCAATTCACCAAGAAGAGATTAAGAATTTCAAGTGTGTAACATGGAGAGTTTTGGAGAGTTTTGATTGAGTTTTTTTTTTTTGGTTAGGGGATAACCAAAAGTTAACCCAGTAAGAGCAAACTGAAAATGTTATGGTAAGTAGAGGCTAGAGGTATTTGGAGGAATATAATAGAAAAATACAAATATATATTGCCATGAATATCTCATTAAAGGCAACTCTGGTAGGATACAGAGAAGATAGGAGTAGAGACATTATGAAAATTTTTAGAAATTACTTAAACTTTAAAGATCATGTTCAGAATGCCAGTCAGATGAAATAGCAACTGGGAATTTAAAAAAAAAAAGCAACAGAAATTGAAGAGACCATCTTTGTTTCCAGGTATATCACGAAGCTCTCTGCCAAAATGTTTCCAAGCCCATGAACTTTTGTCAGGCAGAATTTAAGAGGTGAATCTGAGATACGTAGCTGAGGAAAAGTCTATGCAACACAGCATTGAAAGTAATGCACAACTTCCTTTAACTGCAGGTAGTAAAATGCAAAAGGAGAGAAATGGTTTAATGGCGGAGAAGTCAACAGGGGAAAAGATCTGGAAAATTCTGAGCCTGGCCATTTGAAGAACAAAAAAAAAAAACAAAGTTTGGTTGGAGGAGAAAATTTGAGTGTGGCAAAGTTTGTATGAACAAAAAAAACGTGGTGTGAGCTTCGGGGAAAGATTAACTGCTGAAGCCATTCGGAGACTTGAGACTCTAAAGGGGTTCTCTACCTTTCCAAAGCTGTGACAGTTCCTTTGAAACAGTTCCTTAGGTTGTGGAGACCCACAATCATAAAATTATTCCATTGCTTCTTCGTTAACTGTAATTTTGCTACTGTTATGAATCATAATGTAAATATCTGATATGCAGGTGGTCTTAAGCGACCCCTGTGAAAGGGTTGGTCATTTGATGGTGGTCGCGACCCACAGGATGAGAACTGCTGCTTTAGAGGTTGCCTCTTGGACCCCTGCCTAGGACAGTCTTTTTAAATTTTTTTTTAGATTCTTATGTAATTACAACATATCTCTCTTCCTTTTGCTCCCTCCAATCACTCCCATATAGTCCTCCATGCTCTTCTTCAAATTCATGGCCTCTTTTTTCATTAATTTTTATGTCATGCATATTTGTATATGTATATACATACATATATACTTCTAAATATAACCTGTTTAGATTGTATAATGTTACTTGTATGTATGTTTTCAGGGCTAAGCGTTTGGCAAGAAACAATTAATTGGTGTGATCTTCAAGGTCTTGATCCTGAGGTTTCCAGAGATGCACTGCCTGACCTCAGTTTACTACTGGCTTCTCACCACATCAAATGTGTGTTCCCTACATTCCAGTCCAGTTCTTTTAGGTACTCCGAGGTGTGTCTCAAAGTACCCCATGATCCAGGAGGCACAAGCCATAAACCTGGGCTGCCTCAACATGGTGCTATTTGTGTAGATTCACTGAATACATGAGTTCTGGAAGGACACCATCCTCTGCCTAGACTTCAAAGGATACAATGGATAGCCTGGCGGCCTTGGCACAGCCTGTTTCAGTCATTATGGGGTTGTAAAAGTCTCCACCATGGACACAGCTATCTAAATTAACAGTGTGCAGCTTGAGGCTGGGAAGGGTGCAGGTACAAGACTCCAAACCATTAAAATTCCTAATCTGGCTGCTTCTGTCAAACTATGAGAGTAGGAATCATAAGTACCCCAAATCTCATTCCAATATGCTCAGGAAGTGGGACATGATACCATTGAAGAATGTTCTGGAGCTTTAAGGTTTGATATTATTTGGACACACTTAGCACCAACAATCCTGTTCTTACCTATTTCTCTCTTTTTGAATGAGAATTTGCATCATCTCTTTGTTCCACAGGTTTGGGAGATTGTGGGTCTATAACCTCACTTCCTGCAAACAGAAGTATGGTTAACCTCATCTTAAATTATCTTAATGAATCCAACATATTTTCTGATACACCAGAATTTATTTCATGAGTTGAAGGTAAAATGAGGGGACTGAGTATAAAAGTAATTTATGGCACTAGTTTTGTGGCTGGAAATAACTTCAAGAGCATGCCCAATGTGTTATTTGGACAAAACCAACTTACCTTAACTTCACAGGATCACAGGAAAACCTTCCTCAGGATGATCCAGGCCTTGCACTGCATCTATATTTTAGTTACATAAGAATTTGATTCTTGGCCTTTAAATTGATGACAGAACAGTTAAAATTTGGTGGAGCATTGTTTAAAATGAAGTATTGTATTTTATATACAAAGGCATTCATTTTCAATGCCAGGTTCCGGAATGTTATAATTTGAATGTTTTCCTTTCTACACCCATATAGAAATTACTTGCAATTATGACACAATAAGGAGTTAAAAGAGAGTTTCTCAACCTGTGGGTCACGACAGTTTTGGGGGTTGAATGACTTTTTCACGGAGGTTGCTTAAGACCATCTGCATATTAGATATTTACATTAAAATTCACTGCATTAGCAAAATTACAGTTATGAAGTAGCAACAAAAATGACTTTATAGTTGGGGGTCACCACAACATGAGGAACTGTAGTAAAGAGTCACAGCATTAGGAAGGTTGAAAACCACTGAGTTTAACTCAGAGTTGACCATGGCTGTGATCACAAATCTGGGTCTATTATTTCCAGAAAGAGTGCAAAAATCCTCTGCTTGCTCTTCGCTTACTCTCACCCCTCCCGACATACTCTTTCCCTTCCACTTCATGTGTGTTTACATATATTCTACTATACTTATAACCCAGCAAATTCAACAACCTGCAAGTACATTGAAATCACATCTTATTTCAACATTCAAGGATTCATACAACGTCCCTGAAAACTGAAAGGCATTCCTTACAATGGTACATTCTTGAGAATAAATGGTGCAGGATGGAATAAGTAATAAATAACAAAATAAGTGAACATTTTCTTGTCTCCAAAAACTATTTATTAAATCAGGCATTCAGCTTGCAGTTCGAAAATTCAGTTTTGTGTCTTCTATAGCAAATGACAAATATTCAAGCATGTTTATAGAATATACAACTAAAAATAGTTTAGAAGATTGTTAAGACTGTAACATGACTCCCTCCAAATAGAGGTTTGGTTAACCTCATCTTAAATTACCTTGATGGTTCTAAAGTCATGTGTGCTATTACAGGATGCAGTCCCAGTCTTGAAAGTAATATAAGGGGACCTGGCTACAAAAATCATTTACAGCTTTGGTTTGGTGGCTGGACATAATTTGAAGACTGCCAAAAGTCTTCTTAACATAATCCATCCATCTTGGCATAGACTTGTGGCTTACTGGAGGCTTCTAGGACAAATAGCCAGCATGCCACTAAGCTCGTTGGTACTGAGTCAGGGTACCAGTCTAATATTTGATTAAATGAAGCAGTTATAACAGAAGAGCTCAAGGCAGAGTAATCTAGAAAGGAAGCCCAGACTGCTCTAGGATATGAGATGCCAATTTACCTTTAAGAAACATTATAATCATGAGTTCTTTGAGGAAACTAGGTGACTTAATTTAAGGCTGCTATAACCAAGTACCATAAACCAAGTGGCTTAAACAACAACAAAAAAAGTTTATCATGTCACACTTACGAAAGCCAGAAATCAAAGATCAAGCTGTTGGCAGGACATGCTCCCTCTGCAGTCTCTGTGGAGTCTCCACTGTCTGTGTGTCTGTGTCTAAATTTCCATTTGCCATAAAGATACAGTCACAGTAGACTCAGGACCTAACCCTTCTCTGCTGTGAGTTTAGGCTCACTAATTACATCTATGAAAGCATTACTTCCAATTGGGAGACAGAGATAGTAAGGGCTAGGACTTTAATACTGAAATGTGAAGATTAAGGTTTCACTGCCTTTATGGTCATATACAGCTAAACACACAGTGCAAAGCAATGGGCTCAATAAAAGAAAAGTGCAAAACAAGCAGGCCTTTATCAAAGAGCAAGTTGGTAATGCAAGGTTCTCTTGTTTCATGCACTGACAGCCTGACATGCAGGTTGAACTGCTTTGAAAGCTGAAGGTAATTCCCAATGCAAAATTCTGGAAGTCACAGTCTCCCCTTCACTCCATTGGCAGCCTGCTGAGCTAAAAGAGAGGACTCCAGCCAACCAAGCGAACTGTGAAAAAGCAGGCACAGGGTCAAGTCGGAGTTTATCACTGGACAGTTTGACTGACATTAAAGAGCTAGGGTTGAAGGGTGCCAAAGAACAGTGGATAAATGAATTTGCTCAGGCAAACAACTGGGCATATTTTTGGAAGAAAGACATCATTCAATTATTCTTCCTCTATTCAGCTCTGTTTTGCCAGGCTGCTCAACACTATACACACATAGGTCTTTGAAGTAAAGCACTTAGCAGGAAAGTCAATGTCACTTCAAACTGAAAGAGGCATGACTCCACTTTCCACCCCACCTTGCCTAGCTGTGGCCAGTTTCCAATATTAATAAAAAGTTCAGTTCCTACAAAAATGACTTCAGACTCTTGTTCTCTCTCCTGAGCTCTGAAAGTTTGATGAAAAACTTGGCATACTCAATTTTATAGACACAAATCCACATTGAACACAAGAGAAAGCCCTGTGCCCAGTGGTAATACAAGGACATGATTCTTGATAGACTTGCATGTCTTACCATGGAACAGCTGCGAAAGTCTGGTGCCACTTCTAGAGATTCTCTTTATATGCCAAAGAGTATCAAAATCCAAACTCAGACAGCATTATATTATGAAATAAAATTATGCTGCACTTGGTTTTTAAAGATAGTAAATCCACCAACACTAGTAAAATTAACCAAATATTTGAAGTCTGGAGTTGACATATATGAGAAAGCCAGGGAAAAAATGAAAATTTCAAAAGCTCTGTGGCCATTGAGGATTAACTATGTATTGGTTACCAAAATGCTGCTTTCAATGATAAAATGTTCACCTAAACTAATAATTTAAATATAAATATTCAATCCTCTGAGACTGACTATATGCAGCTCCTATGAGTTGTTTTTTTTGTTTTGCTTTGTTTTGTTTTATTTTTGTTTTTTTGTACAGCCTGAATAATCAGGCCCGTCTCTTCTCTAAACATTTTACTGATTTTGGTTGAGTTCCCGGTTCTTTTTATAATCTAGTCTTTGGAAGCATATTCAAATTCATCTAAATTCAACTCACCATTGTCCAGCTAACCTTACTGAATCCCATGCCACTCATCCTACTGATATCGATCTTTGAAAGAGTCTTGTACACTGTCCGTAAAATTTAAAAAAATCTCTGATATTTGTTGGATACTCTTTTTTGACCATGTCTATGGTTATCCACTTTACCACTGCTATCATATTTTTAATATACTTGGGAGTTTATAGAAACAACTTGATCACTAATCTCATGTTCCTTCTCAGTAAAACCTGAAGTATTCATATCCTATTTGGTCAATATGTATTTAAAGCATTTAGTGAAGGTGGAAAAGTTCAATTCACCATATTTTGCATCACATTCAATAGCAAAATATCTTAATAAAAATTACTAAAATATGTGAGCTTGGTAGTACATGACTTTGATCCTAGCCCTAAGGAGTTAGAGGCAGTTGGATCTCTGTGTCTTTGAGGTCTTCCTGATCTATATAGCAAGTCCTATTAGCGAAAAAAAAAAAAAAGATAAATATACAATATTCATGGAGAAAAATCATGTTTCATAGGAGAGAAAATAGTTGGGTTATAATTAACATTAGATTAGTTATTTTTATAGGGTAGATTGCTCAGTTTTGAATGCTATTTTACTTAATGAATCTTTAAATTATTCCTAAAACTTTTGAATTCAATTTTAAAAGTCATAGGAAAAATATAATAAAAATTATTCAAGATACGTATTTTTCTCATATCACAAAATCTAAATGTTGATTTTTTTGGTCTGTTTTCCAATTTTTCTTTAAGAAAAAAACTAATGAGAACCAACATTCAAAAGGGATGGCAATAGATCAGAGTCATGTTGAACTAATAATGAAGATTCAAGAAGCATTTACCAATACCAGAAAAAACAGAGAAACATTGATCTCCCCTATGGGTATCACAACTCTTTTTCCCCAACACTTACAAGATCCTCAGTCGAAAAAGAATTAAACTAGAATCAATATCATTTGAGAAAATAACTAGTACTTTAATGGTAAAGTTGTAATAACTGTGTTTAAAGAACACAATTAAGTAACTGTTTAATAAAGACTAATAAGAATTAGAACCTTATAAATTTCAAACTAGCTTCTTCAAGACATGAATTTATTTTACCTGGAGATTATTAAATTGAAATAAATCACCCACTTATTGATACTATTAGAGTAGTAAAGAAAATACATCAGCTTAATCCTGGGAATGACCTCAAAAGTTCTCCTAAGGGTTTGTTGATTCAATGATTCTATACCAATGGATTTTTAAATTTAAATAAGTGTTTCAATTGGATTATTCTGTTATGGGGAATAAATAATACTTTAAAGGAAAAAACTCCTCATAGAGATAGTCAACAAATGTGTGAATGTAATATTCTAATTTCTCAAAATCGTGATAACATGCTACGTGCACTCAGTTATAATCCTACGATATTTTTTGATAGAATATTAAGAGTTCCTATGTGGAAACCATCCAAAAACACAACAAGAGCATACAAATAAAATTTATGTATTTTTTCAATGGAACTTTGCTACCACAAGAAGGAATACTTATGCTGACAGTGTTAGTAAGTCTCATAAACATGGAGTTAACTAAAAAAAAGCCCAAGAATGCATAAACTATGCAGGCTTAGCAGTGTCTATGAGAGAACAGCTTTGTGATGAAATTCTTACTTAGAAGAAGAGTGAAGCCTTCTATCAAGCTGCCATTTTCCATACCTTGACATAACAGTTTAATGAAAGAGACATCTTGTGCTGGACATATGATATTTGTATTTTTCTGCCCAAAATGCCTCACTTTGGCAAAAAGCTTTCTGAATCACTTTTCTGTCCATTCACCTTCCATCTTCATCACTGTGTTGGTAACTTTTTTGGTTGCTGTGAACAAATCCCGTCCAGGAAACACCTTGTGGGAGGAAAGGTTGTTTCTGGTCCACAGTTTTGAAGCAGGAGCTAGCTCTCCTTTGGTGGTAAGGGGAAGAGGCCCATGGTGAAAACTGCCAGGAGTCAACAAGGCAATGTTTAGAACAGAGGAAAATGACAGAGGACTCAGAGCTGGCTATGAGATAACTTGGCTAGACAGGTCAGAACTGGAAGGAGGCTGTGAGGTAATGATAACTGGCTGGCTGCTGTCTCACCACGACTGAAGCACTGGTGGGAACGTAAGTATCCTATATTCTTACATTCTTGATTCTAATGCAGAATTGTAACGGACTATACCATAGGAAATGATGGCTTCTAAGATAACGCTTCCAACTAGGAAACCGCCCCATTAACAAGGAGCTGAACATGAGATAGTCAAGAGAGATTTCAGCTATGTCTAGGTGGTTGTGATGGAGCCAACTGTCTGCCATGGTAAAGCTACAATCAGATCATGCAAATTTGAGAACAATGGCAGCTTAGTATAATTAATAGTACTTAAGACATCTACAAGGTCAGATGTAGCAACATTAGCCAGAGTATTCATCAGATTTTTCTGCGATGAAATACTGAGAGAAACACCTTACAGTAGGAATGATGAAAGTTGGCACAAAGCTTCATTTCATGATTACTTGGTCCCTGATGCTTCTGGGACCATTTGTGTCAGAAGAATTATCCATTATGAAAGAGGGAAAAAGCAGCTTATGATGGACAAGAGGAGTTGAAATAGGTTGAGAAGTGGGGAGGGAAGGAGGAAAAGAGAGAGTAACAAAAAGGGTGAGACGTGAGATAAGATATTCCTTTCAAAGGCATATCCCTAGTATTCAGCTCTTCCAACAAGTTAATTCATCAATCAATTAATCCCTTGATGGAGTCATCAATCCTATGATCCAGTCATCTCTCAACAGCAACACCAGCTATGGAACAAGCCTTCACATCTGATTTTTTTGGAAGGACATTTCACAGTCACACCATAATACCTTCCAAGTATTTTTAGTTTAAATTAGCTGGTTCTTTCTAACAAAGCAGAGACAATGAACCAGTATATGAAGCATTTAGGTGAAAGAACCTGGAAAATCAGGGAGATCTATGAACCTCACAAGGCTACTATCTTTCTCTTGACAACCATAATAATCCACACCAGGAACATAGACGCCAATGAGCCTGATTATACAAGAGAAGCATGAAAAATTGTTTAAAAAGGGTCTCCTCTCAACACCTATAGTGGAGAAATCAGAATCTACTCTGCCCAAAATTCTTTCATCTCTGAACCAGAAACAAGATTTCCAACAATTTTTAAAGGTTTTATATTTATTCTTTGAGAATGTCATATATGTCATATACTTTGCTGAATATTGTGTCACCCAAAACTGCTCTGCTGAGTAACCAAACACTACTGTGTATCACTGGGATTTGAAAGCTTGGTAAAGGAGCACCAAGAAACAAAAAGATACATTATATTTGGCCATTGCCTGCTTTGGCTTTCCAAAGACTCTGTGTATGAAAATGAAGCGATTGAAACCAACATGAACTGGATCTGTTGGCTATCCTCTTCTCCAGTAACAGGAGCCGGCAGTGTTTTTATAGGTCTCATAAAAGGGTTTATGAGGCTTTGAAGGGAAGTTGGCAGCCTTGGCTGCCTACAGTGACCTGATGAAAAGCAGTTCTCCACAGTTTCAGGGGAGGTTTATGATTGTGGTTGTTTCTTCAGAACCAAGGCAATGAGGGCCATTAGAGTCAAAGGGGTAGACCTCAGAAAGAAAGCAGAAAGGACAATTCAGGTTTCATGTGTCTTCAGAGCTTAGAAGGCATCAGCATGCAGCAGAAATCCTGACCTGGATTCCCAGGAGTCTGGGAAGGTAGTCCATTCTGCAAACATGTATATAGCTACTTTACCAGCTTTATGGAGTCTTCCCCTCCTTTCATATTAGGACATGCTTAGCCTGTTGACTGAACACATGAGCTTGGAAGATTGAAAGCCTGCCTTTATATTGTCCCTTCATGACTTCTTAGCTTCGAGTAAGGTTTTGGGGTTTTTGTTTAATTTTTTATTTTATTTGTATGTTTGTGGCGGGGGGGGAGGGGGGGTACCTGCAGGGGAGTTACAGATGGTTTTATGCTACCTGGCATGGTTGCTGGGAATCAAACTTGGGTCCTTTGTAAGAGCAGCAAGTGCTTTTAACTGCTGAGTAGTCCCTCTAGCCCCTGGGATAAGTATTTATTTCCCCCTTTCTAGTTCTGTTCCCTGCTCCTTGTTAAGAGCCATTAAAGGAGTTCTCTTTAAAATACTATTTGCAAAACAATAATCATTTGGAAATCAATGACTATTCACCAAGACCTCATTTCCAGACAGACTCACTTCTTCCACAGGCATATCAATTAATTTACCAGATTCAAAGCTTCCTGACAACTTGGAGGCAATTAAGGTGAGATGCAAAAACAGTGATAGGAACACAATTTGTGCATTTTAAAATCGAATGCTATGCCTTTTGGTTTTATACAGGGTCTCACTCTGGAGTCCAGGCTGGCTTCAAGCTCCTGCTTCAACTTCTCAAGTGCTTGAATTACAGATATGCGTCATGACACCTAGCTAAAGGAGAATGCAGATTTTATTTTTTATTTATTTCATCTATCTATCTATCTATCTATCTATCTATCTATCTATCTATCTATCTTTGGTTTTTTTGAGACAGGATTTCTCTGTGTAGCCCAAGCTGTCCTAGAATCCCCTCTATAGACCAGGGTGGCCTTGAACTCACAGAGATCTGCCTGCTTCTACCTCCAGAACGTTAAGATTAAAGGTATGTGCCAACAATGCAGATTTTAAATGGACCATGGCACTCTTCAAAATAGATTCCTGAGAAATAATAATTAATAATGATAATAATGAAAAGATACTTATACATGGTATGCCACATGTCAAGGCCTATTCTAAAGATTTATATGTGTTTATGCATAAGCATTATTATACTGCTCTTAGTTACTAGTTCAGTGAAAAGAAAAAGAAACTGAGGCACACAGAGATTTAATAATTTGCCTATAGCAGAGTGTTGTGACATTCAAATCCACTTGGAAAGACAAAAGACTTAGACACAATTCAAATTTAGATTAAATGAATCTATTCTTTCTGCTAGTCTAGATATGGCAGCCTTAGAGCCAATACAGCATGCCATTCGGAAGTGGGGGGATGGGTAGGAAGGTTTAAAGGTGGACATCGGAAGGGTGTGCATTACAGTCATCCATGGAATTCACAGTTGGGAAAAAAAATGTTGTAATTCCCTCAGGTGTCTTTTCTTTCCCACTATATAGTAATAAAAAACCATTTCATCCCCCTTCCCATACCAGTAAGCAAGCTTTACAGAAGCAAAGGCAGCTGTTATACCTCACAGCCCATTATCATTTTTATCTCTCCTGTAGGCCATTAGAATCCCCCAGGCATTCCAGAGCAAGTTCACTGGCCCTTAAGGGCTATGCCAGGCTTCATATAAGTTTCCTTAGCCATCACAGGGGACCTATATAAATTATTACTCAGGTCTGAGCACTATGACTGGGACAATAGCATCAGGTTAGGGCTGTTTGTCACATTCTCACAAGAGTAAATATTAAAACTCAAGAAATTTAACTCACATGTCTTAACTATATTCAATTTATAATTTTTATAAATGCTGAAAAATTTAGATGTGCATTTTAAACTGTCAAACATGCATAATTGTTTGTCTTTCCCCTTAGTAAAACAGATGGTTGTTTCTACATATGTAGAAACCGTAGTTTTAGCTAATTCCACAGAAATAAAAAAAAATGTGACTTATCGAGTTATGTATTTTTCATTCATTTTACAATATTGACTGAGTACTTACAGTGAGGTAGGTATTGTGGCGGATGCTGATAGAGGAGCATGGGAAATTTTCTAAAATACTTCATTAAGGTCTCTGCACCTACTATTTCCACTTACACCTCCTAGTCACTGCTTCACATCTTTCTGCAACCTGACTTCCATCATAACTCAACAATATTCTGGAAAGTCAACTCTAGTAACTTACCACAGTGGTTGTGTATGCATATCCATACCTCCATCATCCTAGTCTCATTCAATCCCCTTGTTTTCCCACCTTCTGTCTAAACATGTGCACTAACCCATGCAACAACGTCTATACTTTACAAGGAAGAAAATAGTTTTCATTGACTCGCATTCTTCCTCAATCTTTGATTAATGAGATGTCTAATGCCCCCTCCCAGTTCATCATTAAGCTCTACAGACCAATATTTCAAGATCAATTCCCACGATACTCTTCTAGCTTTGCCTCTCACTACTTCCACCATTCATAATAAAATGTTTCAATAAATTAATTATTTAATCCTCATTATATGTTATCCCTGTACATTTATCCCGAATGTTCTGTGAATTAACTATCTCCACTTGAGTGTGCTGGGCCAAGGTCTCCTTTTTTTAAGACTACGTCTTAATTGAAAAAAACCTTTCCCTTCCCGTGTCTAATGATAACCTGTGTCCCTCTCATTACTCTTGACACTATAGTTTACTTTCAATTACAAGAGTTCAAATGTCCAGTAAGTTGTAAATACCTTCACGGCATGAATGAGAGATTCTTCATTAATATTTTGCTAAACCAAATATAGATATATACTCATACTAAATTTAGCAATTGTGATAGGAAGCTACTGAATGCAAGGACTGATTGTCAATGGCTTCCCTAGTTAATATGTCAATCTTCCTACTAGGTAATGTGATTTATGATATTTGGAACAAGAATCAAGAATCAGTTAAATGTCCATACATGATAATGGTCTTCTTTTGAAGATTTTATTTTAGAAAATATTTTTTCTACTATTAGCAAAATTTAGGGGAAATGCTCACACACACACACACACACACACACACACACACACACACGATTGTTGCTGACAACATTAGATTTGAAATGCTCCTTCTGCATACTGTGCATTGACTACATCCCTGCACATTTCCAGTGTCTGATTCCTATGTATCTCCTTCCTCTGAACTGAACTTTTATAGCTACTTAAACAGAACACTTCTAGATATCCCTGTGGCTCTACATATTTCCAAAATTTTCCCTTTACTGTTTTCCTTTACCTTTCCATGGGTAGTTTGTATCCAATATGCTGCTTTTGACATTTTTACTGTGGGAGGGCAAACCCCAGCACACAACAGAATTCTATAGCAAAGATTTATTTAGACAATGAAAGGTAGGAGGCTGTGAAGGACGGATGTAGAGAGATAGTGGGAAAAAGAGAACAGTGACTGTCTCAGGAAAAGAGAAGCAGGAGAGAAGACAGATGAGGACGGAGTGTTGCAGGGAGGGAGAGAGCACCAGCGGCCTGCCAGGCAAAATTGTGTGTGTTCGGGGGGTGTTGGGGGGGGAGCATGCACAGCTGTGTGCACCCAGGAGATGACCCAGGAGGGTAAGGGGCAGTTCCACAAGGCAGAGAATGAATGGGCAGGCCCGCAGAGCTGCAATTATTCAAACAAGTAGAAATTTACAAAATGTTGAATCAGTCCCATAATATTTTTCCACAGTGACTGGGAATAAAAAAAAAAAAAAAAGTCCAAATCTATCACAAAATTGTTTTAGAGAAAATTTTGAAAGTGTTATTTATGGATAAAAAGGAATTGCCATCTGCCAATATTCCCTTCCAAGTCTAGATCTCCAGAAGTATGTGAGAGACTAAAAATTATATGAGCAATAGTGTGTATGTGTATGTACATGTTTTAGGTGACACACACACTATATGTAAAAGTATACATTTCAAGGGAACAAAAAGAATACATAAAAATGAAGAAATGTGGTAGACATTTATTGAAAAAAAAAAAAGGTAGTTTTTCTATTCATGGGCTGAAAGACAAAGAGGTGGAGTTTTTAAAGCTATTCCTTGACCACAGTGCTGGTGAAGCCGACACTCTGTACTCCTCAGTAAGAGGAGAGAGCAATGATGTGGTAGATTAACAATGCATTTGTTTCTTTTTAATGTGTCCATTATTTTGTCAGGATTTATTCTCCCTAAAATCTGCCTTTTGATAATGAACAAAAATCAAATAATAAGTAAATGAAATAAGCATTGCTTGTTTTTCCTACAAACATGCTTAAGGACGTCTATCAGAGTCTGACTCTGGGAGCATATTTGACTAGTCCCACTCATGTGTCAAGACCATGTGAAAAGAGCTGGAGGAGTGAGGGGAAGAAGTGTTCCATAATTTATCAATTTTCAAGTGCAGGCGTCTCCTTCACAAGCAACGGAAAGGATTAATGATGGTTACGGTCAGAAGCGCTACTAGAAAGTCAGAATGAGGTCAGTGGAGGTTTCCTGGAGTTGGATGGATTTGGTTGGTTTGGATTTCAAGGTGTAGTTAAAGGCAACAGCTTTTAACATTTCAGCGTTCATGATGTGCATTTTACAAATGTCACTGTAAGGGAAATATTTTCCCCCTCTTTTATAAATAGGACAGCAGAAGGCTGAATGTTATAAATAACCAGCCTAACTAAGATCATCTAGTTAATAATTAGGAAAAACTCAATTTGTGTCCAGTAGGTCTCTCCCAAGATAGAACCACAATACCTCTGAGTTTTGGCATAACCTTTACTTTCATCACGTTCACTATGTCTTTCTGCCTAAAACGTGATTTTCTTTCTATATATCTAATTGTTTTACCATTGAAAAATAAATACAAAGATTTTAAAGCAATTTAAATTTTGCATCATATAAAATAAACAATAGCATTTTTGCTAAGCATAATTCACTAAGGCACGCATTTGGCTTTCTGTTTCTAAAGGCAGCAGCTTTTCTTGCAGTAGAGCATTCTATGTTTTACCAAGCCAAGTTCCAAGACAAAATATTGTATATGGCTGCATTCTTTAAAATGTTATTCCATTCTTAAAATAAGATTAAAATTATATACACACATTGCACTATATAATTGTCCCAGTAAATATTAGGCATTGAAATGGGTAATTCTTTATCAACACAAAGAATCTCTGTCAATTATCCTAATGTAACATGTCTATATAAAGAATATAGAAACTCTTCCAGCCAAGTAAAATGACACAAACGCACACACACAGAAAAAAAAAAAAAAAACCCACTAATAGCTTTCCTCTGCAATAGTACTAGGAGTCTGAACTTACCTTTGGTTGATTAGACAAAGCCAGCATTTTAATTGAATAACTTTCTCTTGACATTTAGCTAACAACTATTTCACAGAATCAAGTTCCATGAAAAACCAGGAGCCTGTCTTAGCAGTGATTGCAGCAATAGTTATGAGAAGGCTGTTTGCTTTTTATTGTCTTCGTAAGTGTCTCTGAATCCTATTCTAGGATTTGTTTTCCTGTTCCTAATTTGAACATTACATAGAAAGAGGCAAAGGAAACCCTAAAAGTCATTAGCCTGAGGAACAGCATGGCTTTCCAGTCTTCAAAGAGCATCCCACTGCTAGGCACATTTACTTATCTCTACCAGGTAAAGCTAGGTATAACTTTCCCTTAAATGAACCAGAAAACTGAAGTCAACTCTGTCCATTAACTTTCCCAGGGCTGCTCACAAGTCAGTGGCTGAGGTAAGAACTGGACTCAAATATGTTCATGTTCCACACCATCTCATCTCCTTGCATTGAAACTTAATTTTAATTATCTCAAGTGTAGAAAATATTGACAAGCTCCATGGGTACAAAGTAAGCCATGATTTCTTAAGAGTTTTCTTTTGGAATTAAATCTAACTTTCTTCTTAATATTAAAATTCACTTATTCTTTCAATTTCTGCTCACTAGAGCTGAATGAAACTACAGAGAATGCTCACTAAGCAAACATTGTTTTGTTATATTATTGGCAAATACCATGCTGGGTCTTTGAGGTATGAAAACCTGTGGGTTGTAATCAATGACACTGAATAACTGATTAAAATGTTAATCATTGGTATGTGAAAGAGAGAATGAATTATTAGAACTTTCAAGGTTGAAGTAGATGTATTTTATAGGGAATAGGTAATCAAAACAAGCTGAAGATTTGAGGAAGAAGCATAATAATTGAGCTTTTTGGTGTTGCTGTTGTTTTGTTACTTGAAACATGGTTGCTCCATGTATCCTTGGCTGACCTAGAATTCAGTCCATAGACCATGCTTGCCTCAAACTCAGAGCTCTGCCTGCCTCTGTCTCCCGAGTGCTGGGATTAAAGGTGAGTGTCATAACTGCCTGGCTAAAGCTGCATTTTAAGTGTGTAGATGTTTGTCAAAATGGAGAGAATGAGACAAAATGTAGTGGATGAAGGAGAGTACCAGGATAACTGAAGATGTGGGATAAAATACTAATGGTATCATGGCACTCATGACTCTAAATGCTTCCATACACCTTTGTCATCACAGAGCAGAAGGATGTGCCACACATGCAATGTGGGGAAATATTGATGCTGTGCCAAAAGGAGAGATGAAATTTCTGCAGGCCACATGGAAGTAGGTGGAGAATACTCTCTTCTGAAGGAGGATGAGTGGGAAGCAGCTCTAGGCATCTGCTCCTTGCCAGTTAGGCAGTCAGCTTTTTTCTGTCTGACTTCCAAGTCATAAGGCCTCGTGATGACATATTTCGCCTTGCCTCTCTTTCAGCTCCTTTGTGTTCCCATATTGACTTTATTCTCATGATCTTCCCTTGATATTAAAAGATTGTAGCTATTCAAAGGCAAGCATAGTAACAACTATTATAAAAAATACTGTTTGAGACTTCAAGATGGCGGTGGGGCAGACCACAGAGTCTGATGGGGCTCTGGCTGCCTGCCCCACCAATACAGTTGCCAACCTGCCCCTCGCTTCATGAACATGGAGAAACTATTCTATCCCCAAGTTCAGCAGACAAAACACAGAGAATGAAATGTGATTGGAAAGACAACAGACCTGGAAAACTGACTGCTCATGATGGGCAGGAGGAGAGATGGCAAAATAAAGCAGGGTATGCAGTTGAGATATAGAGATGGAAAACCAGCTGGATCAGGTGTGGGGGGAGGGATGGTGGGGGAAGTAGTGTACCCCCCCCACTGGGTTCTGGGGTGGGAGAAGGATTTCAAGAGTTGAGTGTTATAAGAAGTACAGCAGACTCAGAGGAATGATTACTCAGGAAGGAGAAAGAAAAGATGGTAGAGTACAGCAGGGTGTGCAGTGGAGATGTGGAGCTAGAATCCTGGTGAGATCAGACTCAGGAGTCCCCCTGGGAGACAGGGGCCATTGCTGTCCCATCACCACCACCAAGTTCAACAGAAAAGATTCTGAAAGTTGAGTATGATTGGAAGGATAGCAGACCTGGAAGACCTTTTCCTTGTGAGAGATTTGAGAGAAGATGATGGAAAGCAGTAAGGTGCAGAGTGGAGATATGGAGATAAAATCCAAATGGGATCAGATGCAGGAGTCCCCAGGGAGGCAGGGGCCACTGCCACCCAACTCCTCACAGGCCTGCCACAGGCAGAGAGAATCTGAACTAGAAGCACAGTCATGGCATTGGTGGGACCAAGAAGGTGGGGAAGATAAACTCCTTGGTCAGAGTGACTCAGATCTGGGGTTGGGGGTGGCTCTGCAGGCAGGGGATGGTGACAAGCACTGCTGAGAAATGCATGGCTAGGGGCCATGGCAAGCATGGGATGCCTGGGCACTTACAGGACATCCAGTTCCCTGTAGTGTGTTCAGGTGACTGTGGGAGGCACTGGTGCCTGTGAGAAGTTCTGGTGACTGCCAGATGACCCCATGCTTGTGTAATATCTGGGTATCTGAGGCATGATCAGTTGCCTGCAGAAAGCCTGGTCCCTTTGTGATGTTGGTGGCGAGCCTGTAGGATGCCCAGGTACTTGCAGGATACCAGGGAGCCTGCTGAGAGTCTGGGTTGGGGTGGTAAGGCCCAACTTCAGGTGGAACTCTTTCATGCTTATTCTCAGACTAGTATGGGCCAGGTCAAATTCCACAATCAGAGCAGTCTATACCTCCAAAGACCATGGTGAAGCCTTCTATCTATGCTCCTGCAACACAAGCTTGACTCAATTTTCTTTTCCTTACTTTTTAAATTTTTTTTTTCTTTTCTGAGGTCACAGGCATGGGAGGTGGAAAAGGTAGGAATGAGAAAAAGGTGCTATCGAGATACTTTATATGAAACTCAAATTATTAATAGAAGTATTATATAAAAATATTGTTCATTAAACAATGGCCAAATTTCAAGTTTATCAGAGTCATTTAACATAGCCATGGATGAGGAATTTAAAGTACACACTCCTAGGATTTTTCATGCAATAGAAAATGTAATTATGATGCCACAAATAGAAAAACTATTTCTGAGTAATGGAAGGCACAGTGGTTCTATTCACAGCCATAGGGAACATAAAAATATTGCTAAAATGCTGGGCCAATATTTGCATGTTGGCCTAGAAATACCTCAAGATACTGGAATAAAGATGTCTACCTACATTTCAAAAACTGGACTGAGGCCTCACCCACATGTGTAGATTATAAACCCAGAAGGTCCTACAGTATCTGAAACCACTCTCACTTCACTCCCATCACTGGCGTAAAGTGTGAGTCCTGAGACATTTACTTTTTAACATCTGCATGGTGTAGTTTGTGTTGAATTTAACCTAAAGTATTCTTCACTCTCAGTCCAACAATGAGATCCACGATAAGTTAAAAGATTATGATTCAGATGGAAAGCAATGAAAATGAAACAGAATCTAGAAATTTCACCTAAAACATTAAGGGTAGACACATTACACACGTGAGAGAATTTTAAAGTTAGACTCCTCCTGGATGAAGTGTGATGTGTGCTTCCTGGAGCACCTGCCACACTCAGTTGTCATCAAAATGAATTCATTAAAAAGCAGAACAGTCCCCAGGGCAAGAGACTCTTTGCATGAATTAGGTGTGATGAATGAAATACACATTTGAGATATATCTATCATACAGTCTAGAAATATGAGTTTGCTGTGGAATGGACCCACTCCCTGAAACAAAATCTAAGAATCTATGGTTCTCTTTCTGTGACATAAAGAAAAACCTCTGCCCATGGGAGGATTGGCAGTTCAAAGGGGAATACCAGCCTAGTCCTGAAGTGGCTTCTAAACACCCAAGTGAACAGCTCTCTCAAAAGCAGTCCCCAAAGTAAACCTTGTGTTCCTTCAGAATGGTCAGCACACAAGTGGTGACAAAGCTAATGGATCTGACAATCCAGAATGTCCACCACCTTAGATTAATAAACTGGAACTCTTTTCCTACTATGATTTCAACATAATTATTTCTTTTTCATTCAATTATGTCAAAAGGTCTTATGGGAAGCTGATTCTGTAATTTTAAGAACTTTCAAATTAAAGGCAATGGGAATTTTTTATAAGTAACACAATGGACGTAGTCCCACCCCACCCTTCCCATGGGACAAGATTATTCTAGTCCTCTATGTCCCAGCCTAATGTCTCAATTTCTCATGTTCTCAATACTAGGTTCAAATATCCTAGACAATAAAGAAAATCTCTTTGAAAAACAAGTCAAAGAATGATACATAAATCTAACTTCTGTCGTGGGTTTTCTAATTTTCTGTTAAATATGACATTTTCTCCAAGTATAAAACTTGAAAATAGAGATGTCCACTGAACCCCTCTTTCAGATAAACCTACAAAAAAAAACATGCTTATTATTCATTCATATAAAAACTAGAGTTTCCTCTAAGTCTTGGCTACTAGTAATCATTTATTATATTCCAGACACTACACCTACCTATGCAGACAAATGCCCCTAAAACACATAAATACAGCTCTTCTGAGGCTTACAGCCCAGGGTGGATCTAGAAACTCAAAGGACTATGTATGACACATACAGTCATCGCAGAGATGGAGGTGGTTAAGGGGACCTCAGAGGAGGAACAGGCCATTGAAGCAGAGGAGAACGTCTTAGAATAAGTACCATCTGTCCATAGGTTTGCTCTGCCACTGTTTTACTCTGAGCATTTACAACAATACATCACAAAGAAGGTGGTTCATGAATTAGAAATTTATGTCTTGTGTTCAGGATCCTGGAGGTCTGAGGTCAGGGTACCAGCATGATTGGCTCTCAGCAGAGTCTTCCTTCTGGTAGCAGAGTACTGACATCTCACTGCCATCTTAGATGTGAGTTGAGGATCAGAGAACTCACTGAGACAATCTTTAGTACTTTTCCAATTCTATGACAAATTGTCTCATATAATAACCTTATGAAAGGAAACATTTATTTTGTCTACCAAAGGGTCAGTCTACCATTAAGGGGTGGCATGACACTGCAAAACAGTTCATACAGTGATAGATCAGATAGTAGGAAAGGAAGAAAGGAAGAAAGGAGGAAAGGAAGAAAGAAGAAAGAAAAAAAGAAAGAAAGAAAGAAGGAGAGAAAGAGAGAAAGAGAAAAAGAGAGGAAGGAAGGAAGGAAGGAAGGAAGGAAGGAAGGAAGGAAGGAAGGAAGGAAGGAAGGAAGGGTAGATTCCCTACTTCCTCCAGCCATACTCTACCTCCAAAAGTTTCCAGGACCTCCCAGAAATAGATCTACCAGCAGCTGGTATCCACATGTTCAAAACTAAATCCTGTAAGTTAATATTCCTTATCCAAACCATAACAGGTCATTATCCTATTTACAAGATGTCTGCACTCTCTAACTAATAACCTTCCAAAGGGCCCACCTCTGACTACCATCATATTGGGGGCTGAGGATTTTGACATTGGAATTTGAGAGGAGTTAGAAGTTTCACTGCATTACCACCCTCCCTTAATCCACACTGGGTCTTATCCTTTCTTCCATGAGCCGCAGCAAATCTTCTAGCTAAGCCCGTGTTATACATGAACCCTATTCCCTGCTCTGTGCTCTACTCAGCTTTTAACATAGTTTCTTCTGCCAGGAAGCACTCATATGGATAAATTTAATTTGTCTAAGAATTAAAGCTCAAATTGCTGTTGTCTTAGTCCTGATTCTAATTTCACTCTATTTCATTTTCTTTCCTTGGAAGTAATGTCTCTTAGTTCTTTTATCTGTTTGTTTCGTTTGCTTTTGTTTTTGTTGTGATAATGTATCACCTGTTTTCTGTACCACCTATACACCAAGCCAATACATTCATAAACCAAATTCAGTTCCCGCCTCCTCCTCATATTCTTTTGGGACTTCCTGTGGATGCGTGTATACTCACAGAAGAAGCTTGGGTACAACTTGATTGACTGTCATGTAGGTCTGGTCTGCCAGCTCAGGGAACATAACTCTGCTCTTACTTGTGTCCCACCACAGATGTGCTGTCCCTACCGTGGCATAGAAAGCTATAGGCTTTATTTAACTTTAAGACTTCATAAATATAACAAAACTCAACTCTTCATGGTAAATTCTGAAAACAGACATACTTTGGCATATCATTCTCAGATAATGAATAGTTTTTAAACAAATGATTTTCCAAAAACTCAAATAGCACAAAATCATCAAATAGCATGACATCAGTAGTCTTTCTCCAGAATCCCAGAGTTTTGGTTGGGGTGTTAACACTAGAACTTGCCATGCATGTATACTGGATCCCTGCCCATTTCTTGTGCTTCCTATGCCATAGAACCTATAGAGTTACACAACAGATCTAGGTGCTGCGTGCCTAAGCTTGCATAGTATATGTTGCTGTTCTGTGCTGCACACAAAATGCTGACATGGCACAATAACTAAATGCCGAAATATTCTCAGCCTGACTTGGCTTGGAGATGCACTGCTCAGTCTTTCTCCTTTGCATTCTGTCTATTCTCTCTACATCTCCATATTCTCTTCCCTCTAGCTTAATTAATATTTCTCTATTTTATGTAGATAGCATTCTTATTGAAGAAGGGTCCACACTAATGACTCTACTTTTTACTTGGCTTTCTCTGTAGAAAACCACATTTCTAAATAAAGTCAAATTCTGTTGTATTAGAACTACAATATATCATTTTGGCATGGGAAATACTCAGATCAACCCCAAAGAGATAAAACATGCAAGCATTTGTCTCTTGCTATTGATACAATATGCAGATAATCATCTGACCGCTCCACTCACATGGAGAGGAACTGAAGCCCTCAGTTCAACACCAACTTGCTAAGCAGGCAAGAGCCAACTTGAGAAGATTCTTGCATCTCCAGGCATGCTTTCTCATTAAGACAGTCCAGCCAGCAGATGATGACAAGTTCCTGAGACACCTTAAACACTAACATGCATCCAGCCACTCTTGTATCTAAAGCCACATAAACTATGAGAGAAGACAAAATTTTGCTTTACTTAATCTTCTATTTTTAAATAGTTGGTTTTACAGTGTGAAACAATTAGTACAACCAAGTTTATACTTCAAAAGCTTTCCAACACTGTATTTATTTGTTTTAATATTTTATTGATTATTCTGTTGATCCCATTTCTGCTGTTTTTCCACTACTAAAATTATTGATAGCATTTTCAAAGTTTTTCATAGACGAATCCTTTCTCAAATATACATTAAATACATACATGTATGAATACAATAGTGTGTATGTTTACACATATTTAGACATTCACCCACTTCCTTTGTCAACCTCCTTCACACGTTTGCTTACAGATTCAGGTAATGCTAGGTTGTTTAATAATATTTTATTATTTATTTATTTTTATGTGTATGTATATATTTCTGTATATGATTATGTACACCATGTGCAAAAGTCAACGAAGGTCGGAACAAAGTATGGAACTGGAGTAGGTGGAGGGTGTGAACTGCCATGTGCGTGCAGAAACTGAGCCCAGGTCCTCAGAAAGAGCAGTAGGCATTCTTAACTTCTACCCATTCCTCCAGTCTCTGCCTGATAACATTTTAAACAAGGCATTGAAAACAGGTTAGAGTGCTTTGAGCACATCCAGAAAGAGGATGCTAAAGCTGCTTTGAACCGGAGACAAAGCCATTGACAATATTGGCTAAATGTGTTCATAAGTGAATCACGATCTTAAAAGGAATACATGCATTTTTTTCTCGAATTATGCAAGCATATTTTATAACTTAATCAGAAAGGAAGATGGAAAAAATTAGAAAATTTGAAAACTAAAGGTAATGCAAGATTTGTCACAATAAGCATTAAGCTATGTCTAAAACAAAAGAGAATTAAAATTTTAGTTTTAATGTGTTACTATACAGACATTCTAAAATAAATCTACATATAGACTCAAATGCATATGGTGATTTAATATATGATAAACTTGGCATTTCAAGTCAAAGGGAAAATGTGAACTATCTAATAAATTGTATGTGAGATAATGTATTACCATCTGCCAGAAAATAAAGTAAAATCATACCTCTTGCTTTGCAGCAAAATAATTTCTGTATTAATCACAGTTTTACACACATAGAAAAAAAAAGTGACATAAAGGCTAAAGGAACAAAATACAAGTCTCATAATAAAGATATTTGTAAGGGTTTCTAAAATGCAGAGGCCATAGAAATACAATAACTATATATATAAAACAAACTGTGCTTGGAAAAAGTCACTATAAATAAAAGTGTAAGAAAAATGGTAAAGTCTGAACGGAGCTTTCAGCTCATACCACAAATAAAGCTCTACTGTCCTTTCAATGAAGGCAAAATGAAAACAGAATCCCCCCAGAAAACACGGCTGTGGGCTACAAGCTCACTCCGTTCACAGAAATGGAGTTCAAAATGCCTCTTGACCAACAGAAACAAGAATATATTAACTTTATTCATAATAATAATAAAAAACAACCCTGCAAGTATAATACAGCAAAGTCTGCTTTTTTTTAGAAAGAACTGTGCTACATCAGAGCGAATAAAGTCAACATATTTTTTATTTTATTTTATTTTTATTTATTTAATAATTCTAATGATTATATTATTTATACGTTTTTATATTTTCATATTGACTTGAAGTCAAGTCCTGATTCTTGCAGAACGAGTGGTCTTACACACTGAGCCAGTCTCGTACTTTCCTTTTAAGCCAGGTTATGAATAAGTATTTGTTGGCTCTTCTTGTAGTCTCATGAGAGAGGACTGGGTGAGTCAACACGATTCAACAAGGCAAGCCAAAGTGGAATGGATAGAACGAAGCCTCCTTTCGTGATGAGGATGAACCCGAAGTTCTTAAAGAAAGTAGATGGGACATAAGGAGACGGATCTCCTGTGATTTCACCTGCAGAAGTGAAGAGCAGAGTACAGTTACCGAAAGCTGAGGAGAATAGAGGATGTGGACGAAGCAGAGGATGGAGGGGACGAGAAGGGCAAGCTGAAAGGCAAAAAGTCAGACGAGACGAGTAAGTTCCAAGGTTCTAGCACACAGAGAGATGGTAACAGTGAACAATTTTGTACAACATAATTCAAAATAGCATACGGTTTGGAATGGCTTCATCACGAAGAGATAAAATGCTTGAGCCCACCCATGAGACTGAGAACAAGGTGGGAACCACAATTTCTTTGAAGTTATCTGACAATCTTAAAAAAGGGCCTCCCAAAAGTTCTGGTAACACTTGGATCATTGCAAACTATTTAATAGATATCCTGTCACCAAAAAAGATTGAATATTAGATTCTTAGTGCCAACAAGGTGACATCTGAGAGCCACTGGGATTAACTATCATGCCCAAGACTTGCTAACCGACTGCCACACTCGAAATCTAACTTAGATTTCCCGATATCAACTCAGAAGGCAGAGCTATTTCCTTTCTTCTGCTTCAATAACAACTGTTTTAATTATGTATCAGACATATTTCATAAGCACCGATACCTGACATGCCAGCTCATATGTAATAAAAAGAATTTGCAGTTTCTTATTATTTAGTAAACAATATATGCCATATCTATATGTCTCTCTCCCCCTCCCTCTGTCCCTTTCTCTGTCCATCCTTCCCTTCCTTTCTTTCCTTTCTTCCCTTTTTCCTGCCATTTCCCTTTCTTCTCACCCCAATAAACACTGGATGTTTGTATTGATTTTCTGGCAGTTTGCAAACTACTGAGGGGCTTGTAGTCTGCCATGTGCATGTAGCTGACAGCAAGATTTACAGCAATGAAAACATGTGCTATAAGCTTAGAAGAGAAAGAATTGTGTATGTTAATATTTAGGCATTTCTTGAATTATTGGATTAGTTAAAGTCTCTTCATGATGGGCTAGTGCTAGTTTTCTAGTTCCGGGCTCATTAACTATTTATCCTTTACCTATTCCCTCCTTGTCACAAAGACAGAAAGAGAAAAGCCAGTCTATATGATGAGTGCCTCAGGAAATGAAGCATCAAAGGCAGATGAACTCATCCAGCAGTGTGTAAAGCTCAGGCAACCTCATCATCACCACCTTCTTGACCTTTCACTGTCCCATAGTATCACTTCCCAGCTGTTCTTACACAGGCAGGGTATCACAAGAAAGTTCCCTTGTCCATTCTCCCACAAAGCAGAACATCAGGCCTAGAAAAGTCATCTCTTTCCCTGAGCCCTTGAAGATCTTTGAGTGACAGGTGTCCTGCCCTGTATCCAAAGGGAATGTCACAGAGAGAGGGCAGGAGGGATCTGAACAAGCCTTGTTACCTTCTCCCACAGTTACTGCCCTTGGGATGTAACCTGGTTGTCCTTCCCTAGCACTCTCAGAAAATTATTACCCTGTTTTCTTTTGGTCTTCATTCCAGAAAGCCTCTGATTTGTGTGTCTTCGTATCTCTTATTGCTAAGTATCCACTACAAAATCTGTGTCTTAGGGAGGAAAAGTAGGTTTTCTTCTCTACAGAATCAAAGACTTTTGTTTTTCAGAACATTCCAATGATCAGGGAGGGTAAAGAAATACTCTTTGGAGCACTTTCTTTAAAAAGACATGAAATTACAGAACTATCCCTGTTCTAGCATGGGTCCAAATCCAATCACACCATTCAAGTCACTGAGGGAGAGCTGGTTAAAATCCTTTGTAATAGAAAATCATGTGTACAATAGAAAGTTAAATGGGGGGACAGTTTGGGCAAAATCAAATTCATGGAAACGTAGATAAAATTTTCCATATAGAGAAGAATTGTTGTAGTTTTGGAAAACTGGAAAAGAGCTTCATAAGACTGCTTAGAATATTGAGGAGTCCGTTACACAGGTTGCGATGTGTTGACACTCAGGATACTAGAAGCCACAGAGATAAAAGAAAAATCCACAGCAATACATGAAGGTGTCAGGAAAAGAGAAATATATAGAACACCCCCACACACACACAAAGGAGGCTCATCAAAGTGGCAGAGAAGTTACTTGGCCCAGAGGAAGTGATGGGAGCAAGCAACCTTCAAATCATTGCCGTCGCCCAGCTTCCCATTCAATGCTGTGTCTCCAAAATGGCTAAGGAATCTGGAGTAAATTAAAACTTCCTTCTGTCCCTTCTCTTAGATCTGGAAGATTCAGACGGGAAACCTCACTGAAAGCATTTCTTTCATCCTGCAGCAAGCTCCTCACAAAAGCAGCAGAGCTCTATCTTTGTAGAGATGAGTGAAAGGAAACTTCAGACATAAAAGACACTGTGCTTCGAGAGAGAGAGATCAGTCTGAGGAAGGTGCAAATGCTTGTCAGCAGAATAAAAGTGCTGGAAGTAAGTATTTTGAAAAAAATATCTCAGTGTTATGCTTAGGGAATCCATACACTCCAAAATGACTAGAAAAGACAGAATTATCTAAGATTGGGAAAGTATCCAAGAAAGGGTTTTCTGAGATTGGGAAATAATATTTAAGAATTAGATATTTTCTGAGTTAAAAATGACAGTGTAGATAGTAACTAAATGCAATAGAAGAATGAAAAGGAAAAGTTACTTAACAATCATCCATTTCAGTGCAAAATAATGAAAAAGCTGGAATAACGTAGGTGTAAATGAGAGCTAGGTATGTTTACTGTAATGCTTTAATTGTGAAAGGTACTCGAAAGTCTAGTAAAAAAAAAAGTCTACTCAAAAGAGAAAGAGAGATCATCTCAGACATCACTCAGAAATGTTCTTTACATCTGGAAACGATGAAAAAGAAACCTCCCTTGAAAATTAGTAGGACGAGAAAGGAAGAGCAGGGGGAAAACAAGACATCTTTTAGACCTGAAGATGGCAGACTATACTCTAGCAAGGCTGGCCTTGTCTCCAGGGGATAATCTAAGGAAAGCTGAAAAACAACTGTCAGAAAAGCAAAGGACACCCTAAGCCATCAGGGAGAAGGCTAGACCCAAAGCAGGGCAGCAGCAGCAGGAGAATCAGGAAAACCTCTGCTCTTGGCCTGGGCTGCTTAGCACTGAAGTAACTGAGCAGACAGGAGATGTCATTTCAAAAAGACTTGAAGTAATTAACTTTTGAATGCATACAGAGACAGAGGTGGTCAGAGAGAGAAGAGGGTGGAAGCTTTGGATCCCCATGTTGGGAAATAGGTAAAGGTGTATGGTCTGAGACCTGATAGTATCTCAGAACAGTGTGTGGCTGTGGGAAAGGAACCTTGAAACAGATCTGAAAGGCAATTTGATAGGACTAAAATACACATTAGAAATTTCAAACAGACTCCAAGCAGTGTCCTAGATATCTGTGAGAGCTGAACAGGGGTGGAGCCAGCTTTGGCAACTGGAGCCCAGAAGGAATTCTCAGAGCTGTGAGCAGATCTGAGGCTACACCCGTGAAGCACTGTCCACTGCAGTGGACATAGATAATCAATCCGCTAAGCAAGGCCCAGAGAGGAGAGTTAAGACTTTCCATTGCAGGAAAACTCCAAACTTTGGGTACAGAATGTGAGAGTCTGGACCATAACCAATTATCAAGCCAATTAGTGCCAACTTCAGCCTTTGTCAGGGAGCTTCTTCTTGTGGGTTTCAGTCATTGCAGACGCACAGCTAGTGAGGGGGGCAGAGAACAGGTGTATCTTGAGTGATCAGCACTAAGAGATGACTGGAAGTAAGAGTAAGACCACCCTACTCTACAGGCAGGGAGCAGAGATAAGGTCCCAGAGAAGATAAAAGCATCCATATGTCCAGTGGAACCTGTAGTTATTGCCAAGTCTAAGGAGGTTTTACAATAAATTTTACCCAACCGGCAAGCTAAACAATGTAATCTACGAATCACTGATTATCAGGATGCTGGACAGGTTTGTTCTCCATACTTCTTTTACTTCCTGGTTCCTCCCCTCACCCCCACCCCCGGAAATTTTTGGTCACCCTTTCTCTTGCTGGTGGGTCTTTCCTCAGTCTTTGACATTTCACTTGTTCCATCAACCAATCACAATTCCCCATATATGTTGACATTAACCAATCAGATTTCTCCCAGCCGAATGTCCTCTTTATATATGTGCAGGACTGAAATGGCTCAGTGCCAGACATAAACATCTCTACTCCAAAATACCACCTGGAAAGTCATTTTTTGAGTCTCCTCTTGGCTGCAGGGAACTGTTTCTTTACTTCTCAATAAATTTTCCTTGCTTCTTCTACTGTCCTCAACTGTCATTCTTCACCTGAGACAAGGAATTAGGCTCCGCTGGGAGAAAATGGCAACAGGGACATCTGAATCACCCCCTCAGAGCTAAGGGAACATCACAGAGGTGGGGGGGGGGCAGAAAAATGTAGAAGACAGATAAGGTGGAAGGCTGTGAAATACAATCTTCTGGATGTGAGGTGGCTTCTGTACTCATGAACTCACAGATATGTTTATCTGCACAAGATTGAATTAATCAACAGCCCATCATGGATGGGGAAGACTCATGAAGCCCTACTCCTATCTCATGGCTGATGAGCAAAAGGAACTTGTTTTCTTCCCTGATGTAGCCACTGGTCATGTCCAGGCTCAAATATATAACCCCTAATCCATACTCATGAAAGTAATGTTAATTAAATTCCCTGGATCGCAGGAAAATAAAAATCATAAAAGTGGGGGGCTTGTTGAGAAGTGTGGATTAAGTAGGAATGAGAAAGAGCTAAAGGAAGTAATGGATAGGGGAAAAATGACCTCAATACAGTATATACATCTATGAAGTTATAAAAGAATTAAATTTAAAGTATTTTTAAAAGACGTGCTTTAACCACCAATAAATTCAAGTACAAAAATATCAGAAATTGCAGTCCTGCTTACTCATTAGCAAAATCTGAAAGACACATGTTCAGTACAAATGTTCAGTCAACAAAAATTCCAGTACAAGAAGCAGAGAAATGTTTGCCTTAAAAATTTCATAGCAAGCCATGTTGTCCTGGTACAATGCTATGGTCCAGTTTTGAAAGTGTGCTTTGCTATGAGAAACTCTGCAGGAAACATCTGTAACACAGAGGAAGAGTAAAGAAGGGCTCCAGCGAGCACCAACTAGATATTCAAACATCACTGGAATAAATTGAAAATATTCTGGAATCTCAAGTTTCTACTTGCAAATCAAACTTATTTCTGCTAAAATAATGACCTCACGTGAAATTTCTTTCAAAGTTTAAGTAGTTAAAAAGAAGAAAAATAAAGAAGAAATTTTTCATAAATACATCCTCCTAAAAGTGTAAACATCAATATGTGGGAGCATTTTGATACTAAGGATGATGAGTGATGAGATTAAAGCTAAATCTATAGTAAGTCCAAGTAGTTTCCATTTCAATTTCCACTTAAAGCAGATGACAGAATACTTGATGTACCATAATATGCATAAAACATATACCCCTTCTTAACGTACAATGTAGCGTTAAATTCACATTTCTTAGAACCCTGTCTGCTTGTTTCATTGAAGACAAGTTCTCACTCAGTGGAAACAGGCCTGAACCCCACGCTGTTCTCTGATTTACACTAATCCTCTGCCTCAACCTCCAGAGTCCTGAGATTACATGAGTTGAGCTCTGTCCTGTGAGAACTCTACTTTTTAAATCTCTCAGGTGTAAACCCTGCCACGAGTGAGAAGCGTGGTGTGCGAATTGAAAGTGGCAGAAGAAAACCACAGTCAAGATTCCTCTATGTCCCCTTAGAGCATGTGCATATGGCTTTTTACTGGATGCTGATAATTTCAAAGAAATGTCACCTAAGATTACATAAAGCAAGTTTACAAAGAAAGGTGTGAGCTGAGCTGATGGGCTAAGGGTTTACACAGCATCTGCATCCACACTGAACTCTGTGACCTTTATGGGCGCAGGTGCTGCCCTTTGCTGCTGACTGCCTCGCCAAATCTTCACAGAGCACCTGGAATTAAGGAGCTCGTGGTACCTGACACCAAATTTGTATCCCTCCATCCATACTTGTAGCTATGCAAATGAAGCAATTTCTCCTTACCCTGGCCCATGGTCTCCCTGATACTTCAAAATCATCTGGGAGGTGGACCGTCTCGCATCATTTCTCCCACGGACTACAGGAGCTCACACTTACCACCCCTAAAAAGCCGAGGCCATTAGCAGATGCTCTGTATGGATCTTACAAAGTTCAAGACGCTATTAAAGACCTGTCAAAAGGTTCCTCATGAGCTTTTGATTCCTGAACTCCACATCTCACAATGAGGCCAGCCTGTGTAGGATTGAACCAGCAGGACCCAGGAATGTATCCCTGCCTGGGGATACATCCCCATCCTGCCTCCCTCTCTGAAATCCTTTCTCACCTGCCTTCAGGCTGAGCAATCACTGAGGCCTGTTGAGAAGCCTCCACTGTTTGCTTTATTCTGTTTGCTTTCACACCTTTCCTGCTTTGGGGGAAGTGATAGGCTTCCAGGTTCTGAAGAGCCGCTACTGAGCTCGATTCCACAGAGGACTGAAAGTAAACAGGAAGGCAAGAGCCTCAGACAGGGCTTTGTAACTTGTAAGTTAAATTATGTCAACAGGATGCTGAGAACAAGATCTATGCAGGAAATTCCACAGCCGGATGATGAAACCTCTGTGGCACCTGGCTGGCAGAGAAGGCTGGATGGCATTTACTCTCATGAGGAAGATTTCAAAGAGAAAATACAAAATACAAGACAAAGCTTAACATAAAATTATCCAATGAGCAATAATCCATTGCTTAAGGGGCAGCCAGATTCAGAGTCCACCTTTGACTGAAATCAAGAAAGGGCTTCAAAATCAGATTTTTCCTTTAGCTTTGGGAAAAGAAAGGTCTATGTGTTTCTCAACAGTATTTAGGAATCTTTTTTCATTTTCTGGAAAGAGACTAACTTCAGTCTCCAAAGTACATATCCAAGTTAATGAAGAAATATGAGGGTCAATAGAATTACATACCTCCTTCCTGTGCACCTACTCCAGGGACACACGGCCATGTGGGAATGCTTACTCCCCCCACAGCCTTTCTCAGAGACATCAAAGGACACTGAATTAGGCTTAATAGTTTATAATCAGAATTTGTCTTTATGGAAACGTACAGCTGGCTGGCTGTGTAATTTATGGAAATTAAGCATGCATACATCTCCATTGTGATAGGATGCATTGTTATACAGTATGATGAGACAGACAGGCAAAAACCTCATAATGGATCAAAAACACCGTGTGTCCAAACACAGCCCAGAGCCTGGAGGGAGATTAAAATCTACTTTACATCCCAGGGGCAGGGCCTATTTCAATAATAAACTAGATGCATTCTTGCAGTTACTGTTTTGAGAGAAGACAAAATTTCAGGGTATTTCTTTCATTTTTTACCTTAAAGATATGATTTTTTTTTTCATCTAGAGGGATTCTTTCTAGAGTGTTGAGCTGATTTGCAAATAGAAAAGCAGTGTTTTATTCCTAGCTCCTTGGAATGATTTTTATGTATTTAAGTTAAAAAGTATAGCAATTCCTGTTAAGTACTAGGAAAGAACAAATCTTAATGATCCTTTTCCCTCTTATTAAAATGTTACTGTGTATAACTTTGTAAGTGGGGACTTTTTTCTACATTGAAACAGTGTCTACTCTGGTAGGCGTGTAAGAAATACTTTTTATTTTTATTTTTTGTTCAACGCTTAAGTTTTGGGGATTCACCCCTCAGAATGTTTCAGAATTACAGAAAGGCCAACGATGGTAATAACCATGATAACTGGTAATAATACAAATGGTTTTGCTCACTGGCTCGCCATGTGTTTCTCAGAGGTTAACCTGAGTTTGACCAGTTAATCAAAGTACATTCCCTTCTCGGGAAATTCACTTAGATTTCCCTTTATGATATTTATTCTCGGGCAGTCACAGTTGGTCAGGGTCACAGTGGTTCCCGATAGCAATGAGCACTGTGACAAGAATGTAACAGAATTTAGCAGGTGCTTTTTGCTTTCTCAAACTGTAAAGAAATTCCAGAGATGCTCACACTTATTGAGGGCTTGCCAAAGTGGGATAAAAAAACAAAACAAAACGAAAAACCTTAATGAATGCATACATAATAGGTCAGTAATTTTGTTAGCCAATGACACTATGGATATACAGTACATGATTAAAAGGAACTAAGGATTCGCTTTATTTGAGGGAAAATGTGGCTATATACTGAAATAACTTCTTCGATCAGGCTTTTATAAAAAACATTGATTTAAATCATTAAGAAATATGGACCCGATGGTAAACGGGATAAGATATGCTGTATTTATAGCCGCACAAATAAACACATCTCAAATTTTGTTTACTGGAGGCACTTACTAGTTTGGAGACCTTAGCGCTCCCGTTGAAATGTGAACCCTGCCATCTAGTGGCGATTTGAGGCATCACTTCTTGGATCAACAAACTTACTTCAAGAAAAATGTTGAGTCAGTTTAAGAATGAAACAGTTTAGATTTTAGAACTATTTTAAGTGGAAAAATTGAATTAATGTTGCTACAAGTTTCTCCCCTAAGATTCATTGTGAAATAGCAACAATGCTTTAAGTACCAAATAGCTAAGCCTTTAAACAGGGTAAGTTATCCTCACTGCAAACACTCTTAATTTTAAAGAAATAACATTTTAAAAAAGTATAAATTGCTGTTTATCTAGTTAAAACCTTTATGACTTTGCACCCGACAATGTATGTAACAAACCCTGCATTCTTCTTTAGTTAATCCTTTTGTGTGCCTGCAGGTGGAATTCCAAGGCTCACGCAAAAGACTTTTATTTTTGGCTTTGATTTTCTTTCATAGAAGAAACCATCCAGAAGGAGGTAACAGTATTCTCAGGAGTCTCCATACTCCACTGAGGCTTGAACTTTTGAATTTGTTAGATAACAGTTGACTCAGTTACAAAGAGTCACAGTGCTAGCGTGTTAAAATACATCACGTGAACCTACATTTTTAAAAGAAACTGGAACAAAATGCAGAGGAAATGATGTTTCACTCGGGGAAACCATGAGATGGAAAAACAGATACCAGGCTACGTTTGGGCCCAGAGAGACGGCTCAGTGGATAAAGGTGCTTGCTGGCACGTCTGAATAACCTGGGTTCCAACCCTAGGATCCACACGGAGGAAACAGTGAACTGTCCTCCACAAATTCTCCCGTTGCCTTCACACACACACACACACACACACACACAAACACACAAATAAACAAATCAATGAATGCAATTTTTAAAAGTATTATTAACCAGATGTCTTTTACCCTCATTTATTCAACAAAATAACGTATGAAGGGCCAGGTGGGAGGCGTGGAAATGAAAATTGGATCCCTTCTCTACAAAAGCTCTCAGACACTAGACCGTAGACATACAAATAGTCATATATGTCATGGATACTGTCATAGCAACATGCGCATATGGGTCAGCTCTGCTGTGATTCCTTCCTTGCTCCCCACCCCCTCTCATGTAAAAGTATAATTCTGGGGATGGGGCCCGTCTATGCCTAGTGCTCCAGCCTCAGAATTGTAAAGAATCTATTTGGTAAATGAGTGGAACAGCTCAGGAGGACAGAACATGCACCTAGATGTGGATTCAGCAGACAGGAGGAGGCAGCAAGAACTGGTCCTCACATGGACATTGTGTAGACAAAAATAAACTTAAATTATCTTATGATCAGCACTGTCTTTAAGGTTTTTGCCTCACTGGGCCAAAATGAGGTAGACTCTATGGTGAAGCAGAAAGAAGCACTGGGCTGTGAGTTAAAGAAAAGGGACTGGCGTGGACAAGCTAGAAGGAAACATTTGCCCTGTACTCTTTTCTACGCGGAGGAACATCTTGCATTTATTAGTTTATAAGCACTCTGACTGTAAAAAAGGATTTTTTTTTTTTGGTAAGCAATTCTTATCTAAGTTTTGATGAATTGTAAACAAACATACGCATGTAATCAGGATCCGTATCAAGGGGGAAATAACCCATACTCTACACACCCCATAGATTTGCCTACTTGAAGTTTATGTAATGAAGCATTTCCACAATGTCTACAGCTGTGTAGACATCCCTTTTTAAATGCTGGACCTAACTTAGCAGCGTGTACTTCTTTCCTATACTCCTTCTCATCGAGGAAGCTCAGTGCACAGCAGTCCTCAGCTAAAAAAACCAAAGCTCAAAACTAAAAATAATCTTTCTTTGGTCACACAGGTAGTGAATGCTATGTTCAAATGTGAGAGACTTGAATTACTGCACACATGTGATTCCTTCTTGGCCTGAGATTAGAAATCTTTTTGCAATGAGATTACTCCGTGTGTAGAGGTACTTGGCAAGTCTGATGAACTGAGTTCCATCCCTAGGATGGAAAGATGTGTACATATATATGACACCTAATATATATATATATATATATATATATATATATATATGTATATATATATATATACAATGTATATGACACCATGCCTTCCAGTTTATCTTTCTAAGCATAGGTGCCCTCATCTGTTCTCAGCAGAGGATATGTTACCAGAATTGAATTGTCCAGAGAGGAAAGGAGAGTAGAGATGGCAGAATTCAAGAGGCTGCAGAAGCTCATTGCTAAACGCCACTGTGAGCATCCCTGAAGGTACCCTGAAGGAATCCTATGTCTTTGGAAATGTCTTCACAAAACCATGGTGAAATCCCAAAATGCAAGCAGTCCTGGTTTTCGTGTGTGGGGGGGGAGGGGTGGATTCTATTTCACCCCTTTCTTGGAGAGGAACTTGAGAAAGCCTAGAAGCATAGAAAACGTGATAGTTGACCTTATGTGTGTCACTTTATCTGACACATATGCCCAAATGTGAGATGAAACGCTGGCCACAATTTTGCTTTACTGCTGTTTTTTTTTTTTAATTTATTTTATTTATATAAGTATATGAGTGCTCTCCCTGCATGTATACCTGCATGCCAAAAAAAAAAAAAAGGCATCTGATCTCCTTATCCATGGTTGCAAGCCACCACATGTTTGCTGGGAATTGAACTCAGGACCTCTGGAAGAGCAGTCAATGCTCCTAACCACTGAGGCGTCTCTCCAGTTCCCTAGTGCTGTTCTTATATGTAATTCTCACTTGATGAACTTTGAGTAAATTAGGTTACCTTTCATCATGAGGATGGACCTTATCCATCCAAGTAAAAGTATTAAGGCAGACACGGCCAAGGTCCCTCCAAAGAAACAGGTTTGCCTCTAGAACGTCTTTGTCCTCAAAACAGAACGTGGACTTTCCCCTGACTCTCCACTGCTAGCACACGCTGGTAGAGTGATGGAAATTCTGTAAGTCTTCATTAAAATAAATTTCTCTGATGCCAGAAAGATGGTTCAGAGGTTAAAAGAACCATAAGTTCTTTCAGAGGACCCAGGTTCAATTCCCAGCACCAGTGAAGCAGCTTACAGTTGTCTGTAACTTCAACTCCAGGGAATCCCATGCCATCTTCTTGCTTCTGCAGACATTAGATACACATGTGGTACACAGACATACATGAAAGCAAAACACGTATACATACGAAATAAAAATAAATAGTCAAACCTGGGCGAGGCTAGAGAGGTGGCTCAGAAATAAAGAATGCATTTTTGCTCTTGCAGAGAATCTGACCTCAGTTACTAACATCTATATTGGGCATCTTTCTGGCTCTTTTCTCTCTGTGTGTCTGTCTCTGTCTCTCTTTCGTTCTTTTCCTCCCCATTCCTTTTCCTATATCAAGTATCATTCTCTTACCCTTTATGTCTCCTCTCATGACATATCTAAAGGATCAAAACCTCACTTCATCTCTCTAGAATGAGAGTAGAGAACACTTACCTCTCAGGTAAGTTTGCAGCCCACATAAAATAATAGAGCATCTGTAAAATATATGGAAGGTACAAATGACATGGGAACTGTCATTATTTAGCTGTCATTAAGGGATACTGACAGAACAGGAAGCAAGGCAAAATGGTACTAAATTAGGTCCCTGAACTATCCAATTTCCAAACTACTCTGCCTTTGTAGGTCTTCTTTCTCTACGAGGTCATATGAAACCTTTGCAGACTCTGAGTGTCCGACATAATGATTACTCATCCAGAAATGGTGCAGCTGAGGTTCCTGCAAACACAACATTGAGGTCTGTATTTGGATCTACAAAATTTTAGTCTTGCAGTAAATGACACCAAATTATGAAAATGGAGCAATGTCCTCAGCATGCTTCCTAGCCTTGCCATACCTGCTTCTTTCCTAGGGAATCTAGACAGAATTCTTATAAAGAAATCTCTGAAGATCTATAGTAATTATTTTGTTCTTCTGAAATAAATTAAGCATTCATAGATCAAACTTATTCAGAGTGTCGCTAAGTTCTAGAGAAACATATACCAAATTATAAAACTTTACTCAAGTGAGAAAAGTGTGTGTGTGTGTGTGTGTTTGCCTGTTTGTCTATGACCTGCCTTTGTACAAGAACTAGGCCAATATTTCTGGCAAACTAATGTTCACATAGTCAAAATCTGAACATACTTCAAGCCAAGTCATAGTCCAAATTATTTACAAACTGTGCTACAACCATACCATGACTATGAATCTGCATGAAAAGGCAGCAGACTATTGATTCATAGAACAATGTACTTGGATCTCAAGGGGATTCTAAGCGAAAAACCAAGCCCAAAAGACTATACACTATATGCTGCATGGTTCCATTCACATGGCACACCTAACATCACATAATTCTAGACATGGAGAATAGATTATTGATTTCCAACTGTTGAAGTTGGCTTGGAACAACTTCTCTGGTTTAAACAATGTGGTCTGGAGCCTCTGAAATAGCAATATGAAAAATAGAAGCTATCAATTACCTTACATATGATATTGATAGGCAATGCCAATATACTTGCTTGATAAACATGTTAGAGGTTTGATGGATGATTACTTACAGATATATGGGAAACACACAACTTAAAAATAAACATCATTAAAACCTTAAAGTTGGCACTTGTCTCCAAGCCTGAAAACCTGAGTTTCGTCCCCAGAACCAACATAGTAGAAAGGAGAGGGCTGATTTTTCAAATTATCCTCTTATCTCTAGATGCAAACCATGGTACACATGTGCACATACCCACAGAATGAATGAATGAATGAATGAATAAATAAATGTAAATAAAAAAATTAATGTTAATTTTTATTAGGAATGAGTTCTGTCATAAACATAATTACCCTGTCTATGAATAAGTGTTGGATAATAAATATAGTAATTTTTCTACATTTTTGATACTTAATACTGTAAGTTTAGAGACTATTGATACAACCATTATTATTATTATATATTATATATTGAGAAATGATAGATGATAATTGTTTTGAAAATAATGAAAAGAGAACAATTAACACTAAATTTTGGGGAGATGGAAAGTGGTTAAGATGGCTTAACTGAGATGGCTCAGTGGTTAAGAACGCTTGCTACTACTTTTCCAGAAAATCTAAATTTGATCCAACCAATTGGCTGGGGTTGGAGGATTTCATATCCACCAGTAACTTCAGCTACAGGGCATTTGAACTCTCTCTGGCTTTTGTGGCCATCCAACTTCACACACATGATACATAGGCACACACACATAAAATCTTCTAAAATATATACTTTTTGTCTTCCACACTAGAAAGGTAAAAATCATATATCTATTCTTTAGAAATTAAGACATTCAGCATATATTATTACTGTATAATGTAATAAATATTATTTAAAAACAACAAAATCTTTTGAACTTTTGATTTATAAAGGGAATGGGCTTATTTTATATTTAAAAATCCTTGTGTTGTTTCAATCATAGATTTATTAGAATTATTGAACCTTTAAAACTATAAAAAATGTACATGAAATTAACTATGTGATCTCGTTAAGTTTGAGCCAGTCATGGCAATTCTGCAAACCAGACTTAAAAATAAATGAATAAACACAAACAGAGCAAATACAAAGGCATGGAGGTGGTCTGTAGACTCTTGAGAATGATATAGAGCAAAGAGAATTAGTCTAAACATAAATAAGTGGAGAATTATGTAAATGAGAGCTCATTCATATTGTTGAAAACCACAAAGCCAGGCAAACATTAATACCCCTAGAGCATTAATATATTAGGAAAGAGATAATAGGATAATAGCATAGAGGCATGTTTTTTGTAGGTGTTGGATAAATAAACATATAGTATATGTGTACATTTATGTATTGTATTATTCATGTACAAAAGAGAAAATATTTGAGGGAATTAACAGTTTAATGCCACGTATGTATGGTGACATACATCAGTATCTTGTATTGAATTTTGTAGAAATTTCTAATTCCTGACATCCTTTTTTAATCATGAAAATAAGCTGTATTCTTCAACAACAAATTGATAAATCTCAGTTAGGAAGTTGAACGTGGTTCACCTTGACCTAATGGTGATTTCACTGGTATACTGGCAGGAATTATATCTGCCAGTACCTCTGCAATGGAACCAGCAGAGCAGCATGCAGTGAGTATTTGTTAAATCTACTCTACAGGTTCTTCTGTGTATGGATTCCTTAAATACAACATGGCTAAAGGCCACAGCTCCCTGAATGATAGTCATCTATGCCCTGGCTCTGTGGTAAGGGAGCACTGGATTCTACAAAGCAGAGGGAAATACCTTTCATCCATTCTGAAAAATACATTTTTCAAATGAGACATTCATTTGTGGTGAAGCTAGCAGTAGCTCTGATCAGACAGCACTGTAACCACAGGAAATGGCTGGGGCAGTTTGTTAATCTGTTGATGGTAAATAACTTCAATGATGCGTGATAGGGCAAGGCTAACTTGAATTCTAAAAAGCTCCAGGAAAAATGTAATCAGAGCAAAGTGACAGCACCCTGGAGGTATCTCCAACAAAACAAGTCAATTTCACTGAGGGCTACATCATTCCCATATGCCCCAACTGGGAAAGGGAAGTGCTCTAATTTCAAAAATAAAACATGGTACTATGACATCTCTTAAGTTTCTGTGTCAGAATTGTACTTTGGCCAGCCAAGAGAAATGACTTTCCTTGATAATGATGGTATTTGGCAGGTGTGGACAATTATGGTTCCTTATTTTTGATAAAGCCAAAACCAAATACATTTATTAAACAAGATTCTTCAACTCTGATTTCTAAATGAAATGCTTTAACTTTTACCCCTTCATCTACACCACATATTCCTTCTGTCCTTATTGACCAAAGTAAGTTTTAGGAGCAAAACCCAGCCCCAAATTCAAACAATGAGGCAATAGATTCTACCTTTCTGTTCATTTCGATATTTTTTTTTTAAAGACAGGATTTTGCTATGTAGCCTACTAGCCTTGGACTCATTATTTGGCTAGATTTAAAACTGCTGTGATCTTTCTGCCCCAGCCCAAGACCTGGAATTACAGACATGTGACACCGCTCTCACCAGAAATAACTTCTTGGTGGATTGATTTTCAAAACCAGTCTGCAAAGTAGATTCAGAAATAAATGAGAAATTATAACTACTGGATTTTGCATATTTTTCCTCATTGTATTTTTTAACTCATTATCTGCTTCTAAGGACACAACTCTACTTAATACAGTTTGGAAAAGATGCCTTATGGTATGTAATGTACATTACATTAGAAAATTGTCACGCGGTGTTTAATCTTTTTGAAAATGAATTCTAGGAGCAATGAGGGCTCTCTTGTTGCAGACTCTGAAAAGTTTATTTCACAGCCTTCCAAAACTCTTCTCTGGGAATAGGCAGTAACCCTGACTCTGTAACCAATAGAGGGAAGAGTAGTAAAGCAGACTAAGAGGGAAAGCACTGTGCTCTAGAAAATAGCTAGGACATAAGTCATTGCCAGTAGATACCATTCACGGGGAACTCTGACTGGGCTGACTGTCTTCCTCAGCCGATTTGATGATGTTGTCTATCTGCTGCTATTTGTCCTGTGACTTGGAAGCGTCTCTTGAGGTATCGCTCTGCTCCACCTGGGGCTCTTCAGGAGGAACTCCAGCTGGCTGCTTCAGTGAGCTCCCCAGTTGATTTCTTCTGGATGTGTGGAAGCCTCCGACTTGGGGATGTTACCTTTTGATTGCTCTCTCAGTAGGGCCTCTCTGTTGATCTCTGCTGGATGTTCTGAGTGCCCAATTTGATAATATTTTGTTATATAGCTGCTGCCTCTCTCTATCTGCCACTCAATACTCATTCTTTCATTTTTACTTGCTATCTATTTAGCAAATGTTTTTAAACAGAAAATATGCCTATCCGAAACCATTCTCCAGATTGTATACAACAAGGTATATTAGAAACGGGATGAAGTATCTGCTAAATCAATAAACTTACTAAATGACAATAGGTAACATGCACACAGACACACAAACATGTGCTAGTTTAGATCAACTTGACACAAACTCAAGTCACCTGGAACTCCAAATGAGGCATTACCTCCGTCGGATTGACCTGTGAGCATTCTGTGGGGCATTTTCTTGGTTGATGATTGATGTGTGAGGGTCAAGTCCACTGTGGCAGTACCACCTCTAAGAAGATGGTCCTTGGTTGTATAAGAGAACAAGCTGAGCAAGCCACAGTCACAAGCCAGTAAACCTGAGTTCTTCTGTGGCCTCTGCTTCCTAGCTGCCCCTGACTTTTTTCAATAATATACTATGACATGGAAATGTAAGCCAGATAAACCTTTTACTTCCCCAAGTTGGTTTGGTCTTAGCAACAGAAAACAAACTAGGACAGAAATATTTGCTGACTGTCCCATTACTTAAAATTATTAGAATACTATTCCAATGGGAAAGAAAGAAAAGAAATTAAAACTGTGATATACTGAGTCCTTCTAATTATATACATTACTAAAATACTAACATTATTAAACAGAATTTAAATAATCTCTACTGCCTATTATGGATTAGTCAATTAAGTGTTATTGTTTTGTTACTCCATTCCTTTAATATTATAGTTGTTTCACTGACAGAAACTGTGCCAAGATATTTTATATGTGCGTATTCCATTTGCTCTTCATAAGACCCAAGTGGCTGAGGGTATCATCCTCATGGTATTTAATAAAAGAAACAAAAATTGAAGAGATTAAGTCACTAAGTTGACTTAAGGAAGAATCAGAACTTGAGCAGAATGCCTTAGCATATAAACTATAAATTATATTTTCCTTTGTAGTTAAAAACCATTCTTATATGCCAAAAACACATTGATTAATTGCTTATGAACATATAGTACCCTTTATTTTAAAATATCAGCAATCATTCCTCATAATTATCACATAAATGGGAATATCTCATTAACACTTGAAAAATGTCAAGCCCTAAGAGGTCAGATGACTTGAGCTCCCTGCCATGTGATGATTTACAGGAGAGCAGGCAGAGGCAGTGGCCTGTTTCTCAGTGTTCCTGAATGGTTGATAACCTCCCGGTCATAGAATCTTAGGGTGAAGAAGTTACTTAAATATCATCCACCCAGCCCCTAGCCAAGATTTGAACTGTCTGTAGCATCACAGGGAAGTTGGCAGGTAGGCTCCAACTAATAGTGCATTTAGTCTGGCTCACATACTGTGAGAGATGCTTAATATGTTTCACCCCATTTAATCTTTAGGACACCTCTGGGAGATAGTTATTAATTTCATAAGATAAGGAAAATCTAGATAAGTAAGATAAAGTCATTTTCCCAAGGTCACATGACTGCTAAGTGATAGAATTAAGATTGAAAGCCATGCTACTCAACACTAAAACCTATTCTGCCTCTTTATTACACATCACACCAGCAGCCCAAGAGCCCTAAAGTATTTCTGGGCTCCCTAGATAGGCCTTGTAAACTCAGAGTGAAGTCGCAGAAGTGTTTGCTATTCAGATGTCTCCTAGCATGTGGTAGCAAATATATTTTCCATAGACGTTATATGTATTTGGGAAGAACCTGAAATCCCTCAGTCACTAGTTTATGACAAATAAGGAGTCAACCATGAATCTCCAGCCTGTTTAATCGAAAAACTATTTTGCCCATGACATTGATCAAATAATCCAAGTAGTCACAGGGGGAGGACACTAATACTTTATAGATCTCTGCTGGTCATCATGCTGGGACCCTGGGCCTTCCTTATCTGTTTCTCTGTGGGTTAGGAAATGCCTATGAATAATGATGCATCTTAATTAAAGTGTCCTCAAGATTAATTTCTCCATCTCACTAGCACACACACACACACCTAGTTTACAGTCCCATTTCTCCAGCATGATACATTTTACCCAATAGAGTCAATGCAGCACCAAGTAACACATCTAAATCCTTGCACCATCAAGAGTTGAAGAAAGTTAGTGATCAACTAGATAATAAACACATAGGCTAAGTATATTAGTATGTAAATGAACAATTACTGTTGATCAGCCACACTTAACCAGGCACCATGCTGCTTAAGTAGAAAGTAGATCAGTGTTTTCCATATGGAAACTATACTATGAGATAAGATTTAGATTCTGTAAACACTTTTTAAAAAGAAATTACAGAAATAAAGGAGGTTGCATCAGAACATTAACATATATGCACATGTATACATTCATTAAAAACACATACATAAGCTGGGCAGTGGTGGCGCATGCCTTTAATCCCAGCACATGGGAGGCAGAGGCAGGTGAATTTGAGACCAGCCTGGTCTACAGAATGAGTTCCAGGACAGCCAGAGTTACAACAGAGAAACCCTGTCTCGAAAAAAATAAAAAGTAAAAAATAATAATAAAAATAAAAACACATATATACTCAGAGGAGTGGACCTCAGAGTGCCAGCACTTTCGGCTGCAGCCATGTGAAGATATTTTCTGAGGCTTTCTCAAACTTCTGACTCTTTCCAAACACCTTTTTCATCTGCCTGCCACAACTGATGGTCTGTGCTCAGGAGTCCCCCCTATTCCTCCCAACTTGTAGCATTCCTCACTATGGTTTTGTTTGTTTGTTTGTTTGTTTTACCTTTGGTTTACTCTTTGTTGGGACCTCAGATATTAAGTTCTGGCCACCATCCAGCTCTATATGTGTTCCTACATTACATCCTTCACCATGTCAATTCAACACACAGATTTGGGAATTTCTGGAGAGAGGTTTCTTGGGGAAAATAATCCCTGTGTTGAGAATTTGCTTTCCTTGAATTTGAGATGGCAAATGACAATTGTAGTCATCGAGTTAGTGCCATTATGCAAAACATAAGTAGGGTACATCCATCTTCTGTAAGGTTATGTTTTACTTTAACTGTTGAGAAAACCCTAGGTTGATGTTTTCAATTGGATGTGGTCATCCATGAAGCTGGTTTTATAGCCTTGAGTATTCACTGAGTCAAAAATTATTATGGCTGCATTTTTTTGCAAAGGCTGAATAATTTTATTGCCCTCAATGAGATTGGTAGCTGAGGAAGCCGAGGCAATGATGAAAATAATTAAATCATGTGCTTCAGGGCACAAAGCAATCAAATGCAGATGAACAGAAAGAAATTTTGCATTCCCCTCCAATCCTTTTGACCTCCTTCTACCACCGGCTGCCCCTCCACCACCCACAGGGCCTGATAGAACCACTGTCTGAGAAAACCAAACAACTGTGCCTCTCACTGGCAACTTAGTGAGATGTTGTTGCCTTAGCCAAACAGGATTGGGTCCAGAGAGCCAGAAGACAAGGTTCTGCCAGAGACAAGCTTTATTTCCTTGGCTCCCTTTCTCCTTTAGCTGACTGTGTAAGGACTTTTACTAGCATTATTTCTTATAATTAATTGTTTCACTCCACTGATCAAAAGCTGCTTCCAAATCTGATCCAAGGACAAACACAGTCCCTGAAATTCATGGATCTTGACATTGCAAGCCCCATAAACCGCCAATGAGGAAAGGCCGGACTTGGACAGAAATGCCTTCAGTGCCCTTTCACAGACGATAATCCACTCTCTGTGGAGAGCAATGGAAATGTCTGGCTACATCTAATGCAGAGGAGACTTCAATGTTCCTGTCTTTGAACTCTCAAAGGAACAACACACTCCTACCTTACACTGTGGCTATCTGTGTATGTAGCTTTTCAAAGAAAGTTGTTCTTGTCATTGCAATCCATTCCTCATTTATAGGTGACTTAAAAGAGAAAAGAATTTTCCTGGGGACATTAAATGGGTTTTTCTACTATGACATCATATTACATGAAGGCTTTAAGGCAACCTGTTTTCATATGATTTAAAGATTATATTATATTTAGCTATTTTCTTTCCTGATTCTTAAAGAAATTTATTTTAAAATATCAAAGCAATAATACTTATTAAGAAGACAGAAGACAACCAAGCTCTATAGATGAGAAAATGACTAGATCATGGCTTCACAGTAATGGTTTCAAAAATAAACTCAGTAATCACCCTTTTGTATGTTAGGGATCAGCGCACAGGCTGTAAGTCTTGAGGTTATTTCGCAATGATCTTTATCACCACAAATGCACAGCTCCTCCCAAATCCAGGAGTCAATAACTGTTCCTTGATTGATTTGATGACTGGCTGCAGGGGAGCTCTCCTATAGCCTTGTGTTCCTAAGCATCTGTTCTGTCAATTTGCTGCTGAATAGCACTTCAGCTCTTCCCAATTTGAAAACTGTGCTAAATAGAGGCACAGTTTAAAAGGGAGAATCAGAAATTCGATGACTGTAGGGGTATATCTAGAAGAGGTTGGGTGGAGCAGCAAGTTGACTCATTAGGGTCTCTGGATACCAGTGAAACATATATTAGCAGCATTAGATTTTTATCAGGGAGCTTCAGGGACCCACCAGAACCACACCCTATATATCCTTGATCTGGCATCCCCTGGAGGTTACTTGAATAATTTATAGCACACCTTTTCTTCGATTGAGAGATGTTTTCTAAAAGAAAAGGCTGTGTAGCTATTATGAATTGCTTCTGAAGTCTACGGATCTTTAAGATAACAGAGGTAGATATTGGATTGTGATGTACAGTACAGTTACATTTTGTTCAAATCATCAGACTTCTTGATATTTTATTTCTGGGAAAAACAATTACTTGAAGATATGAAAGTTTATTAAATATTTCCTCTATGATATATAATTTAGAGGCAAAGGACTCTATTTGCTTCTTTTCATAAACCTGTGTACAACAACAGAAAATTCTCCAATAATTTCCACAGGGAAGACAAATCTAATTCTCCCTGATTAAATAGTTCTTTATTGAATTTTTAATGTAGATGTTTACAGTGCGGAAAGAAATGTTATAAGGAAGGGAAATTATTTTATTTGCATGGAGTGCTTCATTTTAGGAAAAAAATAAAATATAAATGCATAAGCCTATAGATTCATTTAAACACTTGTTCTCCTGACAACCCTTGTCTAAAATAGCAACAGCATTTACACAGCTTCCCAAGAGGACAAGAGGAAGAGCTGAGGTCACCCTGCCAGGCCCCCATGACAACCTAGTCTTTCTTTAGGACAAATTCCATTCAAAGACATCTTTCTACAGAACGTCTTCCTTGTCGACCATAGCTGATAAAGACATGCCTCATTCTCCCTTACCTTCTTTAGCTTTGTTACATACTTCCACCCACAAAATGTTCAGTTTTTTTTCATTAAAAAAACAATTTAAAACTCTCTGCCTTTAAACCCACTACATCAGTTTTACCACCCATCCCTATTCTTTACCATCCAATTTATCAAAGTATACATTCCCATCGCTGTTGTTATAAATTACAGAAAACTTTGTGGCTTAAAAATAACACGAACTGGTTATTTTGCAGTTCAAGAGGCAAGAAGGACAACTTGAGTCTTAACATGTTAAAAGTGAAGGTATTAACAGACCTGTGTTGCTTCTGGGGGAGGGCAGGATGTTCCCTGGAGAGACTTCACATTCTTGTCTTTTCAGCTTACAAGGACCACCTGCACTCCAGGAGGCACCATCTCCCCCTCCGTGGTCAAAGTGCATTGCTTTAAACTCTGCCCACACCTGCACTTCTGTATTTCTTAGCTTTGACCTCTGGCCTCTCACTATAAAGATCCCTGTCGCTCTACTTGGTTTACCTGGGTAATCCGGAATAATCCTCTCCTTCAAGATCTTTAGTTTGATCACATCTACAATGAACGTCCTTTTTGCCATGTAATGTAACATATTTGGGGATTAAGATATGGGCATCTTTGTAACTGTACTAGTCTACCTAGTACAGTGTATAATAAAATAACATCTGACAGACAGTAGGCATTTAACACATATAAATTCCATTAATTATAGAATGTAGAAAATACCTATCACAGTAAGGTTATAGTTTTCTTTAATTTATTTTACTTCTAAGGTTATAGTTTTCACAACAAAAATTGTAATTCATGTAAATCTAAAGCTTTTTTTCAAATTGACATATTTAAAATCAGATAATTTACAGATGCTTTATATTCATGAAATTCCAATACCCTGTTCTCCAATAAGATGTTTGCTTCTCTTATCTTCATATTTTGTGAGGGGACTTAAAGAAACACAGTATCATTTTTGCAAATAAATAATTACTCTTACTATAATTCTGAGTTCAAAATACCTGACATAGTATCTGTATGTCTTCATCCCTACTGTGATGGTCTAATTCAAGTAACCCTGGTCTGTCCTAGGATGGCACTCTTGTACAGTAGCCTCCTCATCTTCCCTGAAAATTGATAACAGCTTATATATACTCTCCACTTAAAACTTCTCAATGGTTTTCCATTTCGCAAAATCTTCAAAATCCTGAGTCAGGCCTTGAAGCTCTTTCATGAGGAATTCCACCTTCCTGTGTAACTCCCCAGGACACATCTACTTATGCATTTCATCTTCAAATAACCACATTTCACAGAGTCACATACAATCCTTTACGTGACTGTCATTCCTTCTTCAAGAACCACATTCCCAGTCAACCTCAGTCTGGATAATCTCACTGTTATTCAACTTTCAACCGGATACAATGGCTCTGGCAAGCTCCTTAGAATGGCTATCATTTTCTCTTATGGTTCTCCAAAATTCCCTTCCAGTGTTAACTGAACTTGTGTCTTAGTTTGCATTGCTAGGTGCCATCTCTCTCCACCATTGGTGCATGTGAGTTCCATGAAGAGAGAGATGAGTATATTCTCATTTTAGCTACGTATAGAGTCCCTAATAAACATGTTTTACATAGCTAGCAGCCAAGAAGCACCATTAAGTGATCAAATATACTTATTTAATATCGTCAAACTCTATGCATGTAGTCATGATGCTGATATTCTTTACAAATGACCCACACATAATGCACATATACATTATCGATAAACAGTGCTGATAATTAGCTGACAAAGGAAGAAATGGTACAATGAACTCCAAATAGCCTTTTATTTAAAGACCAAGAGACTTATACCTGTTCCCAAGGTGGGTTGAGTTTGGTTTTGTCGTTGCTGCTGCTGTTTGTTTGTTTGTTTGTCCTGATAAGGAAGATTCAAAGGTTTTTCTGATAGTGATGTCCTGCTTTTCAGTTTCTCTTTGGATAGATATCTTTCTATTCTTCTCCAGCCTACAATAGAAATGTGTGCTTACAGGACAGGACAAGTGGGAAATGTCTAATACTTGCATGTTGGCTAAAGGAATGGGAGTGTAACTATCAACCTTACCTGCTTTAGCATATGTGAAAGAGGGCAAAAGTATTATAGGAATTTCATAATGTCCAATCCAGTCCACCAGGATGGAAAAAAAGAGAGTAGAATGTGAAAAAGAACCCTGGAGGGAAATAGTCATAATTATTTGCCTTCCTGAATCCTTTGTACATTTACTAAGTGCTTAAACCACTATGGAAGGAATGCTACATGACTGCTTTCTAAATCATCTCTCTACATATGACCTCACTGCTTTGCAGATACTATGCTACAGTACTGTTTTAGGAGTATGTGCACCCAAAGTACAGCTTGTGATGCCAATATCATACCTAATGGTTTTCAGTGCTCTGTTTTTATTGGTAGAAGACCAACCTGACCAGGACCTTCAAGCATTCACCTCTCTCATGACTTGTCATTTTTCCCTCTGTGTCCTAGGTTCTCATTCTATGTTTCTTGTCACTCCTCAAAATTATGTGCCACTGTGCTTCTTCTACAGTATGTTCTTCCCATATATTTTTTAAAGTTAATTTAGTGTGTATGAATGACGGTATCTGCATACCACAGGATGCATACAGAAGTAAGAAAGCAACTTCTGTATGATTCTATTCCTGGTGAAATGCGAATAAACATAGGAAACCAATGTCAGATCAAATTAAGGATACCATCAAAGTCCACCTTGATGAACCAACAGCAAGTTCTATTGTGGTTACTTACAGGAGTATGGGTTGAGCAGCAGAAAATGACTCAAAATTAGCTGCATCGCCACATTCTATCTGAGATCCTGAAAGTGGAAATGTGCTTAGTGCACAACTTGCAGGCAGCTGGACAGGTTAGAGAGAGTCTTTTCAAGGCAGCTCAGTTGGTCCAAGCTTCTTCCAGGGATATTCTCATGCCTGAGAGTGTCTCTCAGCAGTACTAACTGGTCACCTAAGATTGGGGTGGAAGGACCTAGTGTGTTTGGTTATTTTGGGGGAATTTCTGGTGTTTTTTTGAGTTATTTCTTGAATCTTTATGAGTCTTCCTTTAGGATATCCTGAGTCTTAAAATACTTCCCTTCAAAATAAAACATTTAATCATCAATGAAATTTCTATACAACTGAGATTTTATGAAGTCAGAAGTCAGCTCTTTCCTGCCACATTACCATGGTTACCCTGCAGTCAAACTCAGTCCATCAGACTTGTCTACAAGCACTGCATTTACCAAAAGAGCCAACTTGCCTGTCCAACACCTTTTCTCTAAGTGTTCCTGGACCTCATTTCCTTACATTCAAGTCTCAGAATATTGTCTCTGTGAAGTTGCATGTCATTGCGCCCCAGCATGAAGGACACTCATGTTGCCACATGCTCTTAGCACTCTGCACGTCTGCTCGTTAGCATTTACCAGAAATGCAATTAAATGCCAGATTCGTAGTTGGCTGGTTAAACCCTAGAATGTCAGTAACTAATTCTCGAATGCTTTAGAAACTAAAAGCATTAAGTTCAGAGAATGTCGTTTTCACTCAAAACTGTGTAAGCTCAATAATATTTCAAAAGATAAACTGAATGTGGGTATTAGCTGCTAATTGTTCTTCAGCTATAGATCATGTTTTTCATTTTAATGATTTGTTCTTCCTCCACATTTATACATTAGGCCTATGGTCTGGAAAGTCCTCCAAAGCATGTGGAAATCTTAAAGGGAAATGTAACTCTCGTTGTGGTGCTAAAGAGGGAAGTCATGTGGGAAATTGATGACTCTGCCCTCTTCAGTTGATTAATATGATTTATAATGAGATAGATGTGACTAGTTTGCAACCTTTTCTATGTTGACCTTTCTGCATCTAAAGACACTCAATATGTCCTCTCTGGAAGTTGCAGCAATTAGGAGCCATCTTGGTAGAAGAGACTGAGCCCTCTTCGGACACTGACTTGATTAGTACCTGATATTGGAATTCTAACCTCTAGAACCATGAGAAATAAATTTTTATTTTTATAAATTAATCAATCTCAGCTATTTTGTAACAGCAGCATGATCTAAATTATTTAGCAATTACCCTCTAAAATGGCAGTACTCAAATATCTGGCTTAAACTAATAGATCCCCATCTCCAGGTTTTGCTTTAAATTTTTGTTTTTACGCCAATTTAAAATTTCCAGTTCTTGTATCTTCTCATCTTTGTTTGTAATTTTTCTACCTTAATTTAATTTTTTTTTATATTTTAAGAGCTACTTATATGAGAATCATATTTAAATATTTACAGACTTTGCTCTTCCATTCCAACTTCTTCTATGTCATCGGTGCTCACTCTCAAATTCATCACTTCTTTCTATAATAATTATTGTTATACACACACACACACACTATTGAGCCATTAGATGTTTCCTCTATGAACATGTGTTTAGGGCTGACCAACTGGAATTGGATAGCCTATCAAGGAGCTCTTCCCTAGGAAAGATTGCTTCTCCCTTTCTCGTAAATTCCTTGTATTGTTGGTAGCTCTTCATCTAGGAGTAGGGCCTTGTGAGCTTCCCCCCATTCACACTGGCTTGTCAACTGGTGTTGACACTATGCATCTCTTGTTTATACAACCATATTGTTGAGATATCATGGATGCAGCTTCCTGGTCCTCTGGCCCTTCAATCTTTCTGTCCCCTCTTCTGAATTGTTCCCTGATCCTTAGGTATACTTGTACAGCTGGGAGATGGCACCATAAAGCTATTATTCTCTGCATTTTCACCAATTGTGGATCTCCGTAGGGGCCTCCATTTGCTGCAAAGAGAAGTTTTTTTAATGACGGGTGAGAACTACACTTATCTTGGGGTATAAGGATAATAGAATACAGTTAGAAATTATACTGGTTTAAGGAAATGGCAACAGTATTTCCTCCTCTAGGCTCCATGTGATCTTTTCTAGCCCTAGGGAGTTGGCTATGTTTACAGTGCAAAGCATGAATTCTTTCCTGATATGCAAAGTTAAATCCAATTAGATGACTATTGGTTAACCCCAGGATAAAAGTGCCACTATTGCATCACTAGGGATAACTTGGTGTGCTGGTCATTGTTGTGGCTCATGGTCTTTACAAGTAGGTTTGACTATTGATTGTTTCACTCCTTCGGAAGCTTGCATAGCGACTTTGGCTATACTGAGAGCTAGTCCTCAGGAGCTTCCAGGTCAGTTCCAGCTTGATTTCTCCAAGTCTATGTCTGAAGTGCATGATGTCCTCAGTGGTAGGATCTTAGCCTCTGAGGGACAATCAAGGACAACTGCAATGGTTTCTATGACTTGAGTAGTTTTGTGGAAATCCCTGACCAACAACTCAAAAGGGAGGTGTTCTATGCTTGGCACTGGGGGTATGTTAGATTGTCTTTGGGGAAAGATGTTAGGGAAAACATCACCCCATGTGATATAACTACATTGTGTGTGTGTGTGTGTGTGTGTGTGTGTGTGTGTGTGTGTGTGTAAGTAAACATATAACAACAGTTTTCCTTATGGCTTTTTCAAACATCCTTAGGGACAGTTTTCTACCTTTTCTCACTCCCCCCTCTGTATTATGCTCCCTCTCCATTCCACAGTTCTTGACATATATTCCTGATTTTTCAAACTTTCATTAACATATTAGTTCTCAATCGTTTATAATGTTTCCAACTCTTCTAAGGTCACATAGCATGCAAGACTGCATACCACATGATGTGGATTTCTTGCCCAGAACATAGCTAATTTCACTTTCATCTAAGACACTATGACTGCCTTAACTCATGGAAGGGCTCATTGATGTGGCAAAAATTGACAAAATACTGTGTGCTTTGAATGAATTCCCCCATGTTTTAGTTGTCACAATTTTAATATCTTATTCTTTGTCCTTAATTTAGAGGGAGATTAAGTTTTAGAAAACCACAAGTAAATTATAAATGTGCAAAAAGAAAATTCCCCAAACTCTGTTATCTTTAGAAAAGGCATCCCTAGTTCCTTTAGCACATTTCAGGGTAAAATATAATTATCGTGTGTGTATGTGTATGTTTGTGTGTGAGTGTGTGTGTGTGTGTGTGTGTGTGTGTGTGTGTGCATGTTTAAAAATGAGTGGGGATGATACTGTTTAACGCCTTACTGCAATATATTTTATTATAATTCTACATGCTATGCAAGGTAATATACTAAGTGGCTATGTATGTAAGTCTTATATAAATTTTAATCTTTGGATGGTCGACGATTAATTGTTTTCACAAGTAAAATACTCAAGTAGACAGAAATAGGAAGGGAAGAAAGAAAAAAGGCAGGAAGTTAATTGGAAGTAGATCAAAAGGAAAGGGGAGGAAAAGAGATGAAGTAGAATGGAAAATGGGGAGGGGGAAGAGCGTTGTGAGTATACTAAATGTTAAGAGTGGGTTTATTTCACCCCAGAACTCACATGCTGTAATTACTTAGCCACATTACTTTCTCCCTAGCATGAGCTATCGTCGCCTCAGCAATTAAAGAGGACACATTGAGTCTTCCTCAGAAAGTCAAGAGAACCAAACCTCCTTTGTAGCATATGTACAGATCATGCCTGCCCCCTACACATGTTTTCTATGTGTTTTTCCAAAATACCATACTTATAAAATAATTATAAATAATTGACGAAGTCATAGTGCTATTTTCTAATAGGCATACGTGGCCATGGATAACATTTGTGCCAATGTTCTATTAAAATTATCACAAACCTTCATTAAAAATGCATTCTTCTTATTCACGTGAGAATGTTTTACATTTTCTCTACAGCTTCCATGCTCATCTGCACACTCTGATTTCCCCTATGTGCATGGCAAACGTCGTAAACACCTAAAATGAAACAAAGCTTTGAGAGGCTCTCCCTCTGCTCAGCAAGACAGATGGATGAAGGCATTAACGGATATTTGAAAGCATAAATCTTGAATCTGAAAGAAAGAAGACAATATTTATGAAAGTGGGGCCTCTTCCATTTCATGGTGCTATTAATTATGTATCTTGGCCCTAGCCATGTAAGTGTAGCATTTATCATCTGTGTATATCAAAACCAGCTTCAAGACTGTACATATTTCTGATCTCTTTCCTAGCCTCCATATTGTTTATCAAAAAGCATGGAGACAAGGACTTCAAAGGGAATTCCTTCCTCAGATCATCTCTCAGTGGGAAGCTGAGAGCAACAAGAAAAAAGTTTCTGGATAGTATTGATTGAGTGCCAAGTGTTTCCTCAACACTGTACAATACACAGAGAAAGACATGGTCCATGCCCCATGGGGTTATCCTCTAAATAGGACCAATGAGGTGCGGCATAATTGGCTGAATTGTTACCCTGTGTTGATGACTTCTCTATGGGAACCCAAATCGTCCTCTGTGGAGACTGGTGCTATTCACCAAGTACTTAACAAGTGCTTTATGTCTTCTGAGAGCCTGGCACAGGGGGATCCATGAGGAGGGAGAGCTCCGTGTTTGTCATAACTGCCTTGTATTCAGGCTGTTCCTCAGACAGGGTCTTCAATGGCCTAGACAGCAGTGGGGAGGCAATAGATGACTTTATGGATGATCCAGGAGAATCAGGAAGACCCTTACTAGAGAGACAAAAGCTCAGCCTAATACTTCCAGAATTGTTCTCCTGGCTGCCGTTTTTAGCATGTCACTTCAAAGGTTACTGCTCCCAAGTAGCCCCCTATCTTTCCCTATATGAAATAGACAACATCCGAGCACTGCCACACGCTTGACACTGTCTCTGGCAAGCCTTACAGGCTCTAGTTCTGTAGAACCAAGGTATCTCACAAACCTAGAAACCTAATCCTTCATTACCATGTGAAACTGCCTCCCCGCTAGATGCTTGTCTTGAGAAATGGAAAAAACAATAAAAGAATTTGCACAAACTCTAGACCACCATCTCTCAATGCCCTTCCATGGTTTTTATAGTTTTAGACTTTGTTTCTAAACAGTGATGTATTTTTGTTTACTCTGGCATCTATTTTATATGAAAAGCAGTTTCATATTTGTAGCTAATTGTGCAAACACCATACAACCTTTGGTAAAGCTTTCATGGTCCAATTCCACGGCTGCATTATTACCTGAACATTCTGAAGATTTCTGAGGATAGAACAAACACAGGAACGTTTGGTAGTTGTGACTGTTGTCATTGCTATAATTTTATCTCTAACTGTCTCATGCTGTATTTTTTGGATTTTATTTTCTCTTGCCTTTTAATTTTTAAAAAAATATTTTTGATACAGCATTGCATGTAGTCCAGGATGGCCCCAAACTCACTGCATAGTGGAGGCTGAACTACTGATCTTCCTGTCTCTACACCCTGTGCTGAGCTTGCAGGCATGTACCACCACACCCATCTCTGTGACTTACTTTAACATCTAAATTCAGCCAAGTAGAGCTAAGAACTATGGGGTAATAGAGATCAGGGATGAGGCAAAACCTCTGATTTAAGGAGCTTCCCTGCAGGATAGATTATTTCAGTTTTGGAGGAAACAGCCATAAACCAAGACCTTGGTTTACTAAGTTGCAAGAGAAACACATTCTCTATGATACACTTTGACCTTAGCCTAGAACTCAACAGATTCCAACAGATTAAGTTCACACATATATAAATTTATAAGCCATGATTTAACAATCTTTGAAAAAATAAGTTATACTTTGTAGAAAAATAAGTCATGAAAATACATCTCAGAATTTGAAATGATATAATTATCAGATGAGGAACATAAAGTATCTATGCTTGAAATGTTTAATGTGAATCACAGATGGATTCAAAAGTATGAATAAGATTGTATAAATCTATAGAAATATAACAAACAGATTCAAAATTTGACTTGTATAAAATTTTAAAATGTCAGATCTATAGTTAAAATCAATATACAGCTTAAGTAAAAACTTGTATGTAGCTGAAGAAATGTTAAAATGAAATTCATTTAAAAATGTTCAGTGAAGAAGATACGGCTCAGTGTGAAGAGCATTTGCTGCTCTCCATGAGGATGAGTTTGGTTTCCAATACCCACAGCAGCTGGAGAGAACCTGACACCCTCTCCTGGCCTTTGTGTCTACATATCACACAGAAACATTGTGAATACACATAATCAAAAATGTAAAATACATCTAAAACATAACAAAAACATTCAGAATGCAGTATAGAAAGAAAGAAATGAAATGTATTAAAGACAACTATGGAAGGGGTATTCTTGAAGTCTAACCTGTATCTAAAGAGCATTACAGAACAGGGAAGAATGAAAGAGAAGTGGCTAACTATTGTGATGGCTATTCACAGCTGTTAATTTGACTTCATCTGGAATTCACTAGAACCCAAGCAGCTGCATATACCTATGAGGGATTCATCTTGATTGAATCATTTGAGGTGGGAAGGCACACCTTAAATTTGCCCCTTCCAGGGGCAGTCTACTTTGTTTGCTTTCCCTCACTCTCACTGGTAAGTCCATTCCTTCACTGATACTGAAATCTACTTCTTCAGGATTCCAATGTACATCCAGCCCCATGAACCTGACAACTATTTGATTCTTAGACTTTCTGTTGGAAAAATAGAACTGCAGTTCTATCAGTTCTAGTCCTCTGAAGAACCTTGTCTAATACAGCTATTTCTTCTGAAGTCAGAAGTCAGAAATCCTGATATAGTCAGAAAGACACAAAATGAAAAATAGGAACTTCTTCCAAATGAAGATTAGCAAATTTTTTCTCAGAATGCCATTAAAATTAAATAAGTTTTAAAACCATAAAGATTTTTGAAGGAATTAAATAGAATTTTCAATGGCAACAATGAAATTGATGAAAGAAAGAAAAAGCTGAGTGCATAGGAAGGGATTGGATCTGAGAAGAGTTAGGGGAGGGGACGAATGTGATCAAAACACATTATATAACTCAAAGAGCTAATAAAACTTATAAATGGGATATGTGTGTGTGTGTGTGTGTGTGTGTGTGTGTGTGTGTATGAAGTTACCCACTTGAGGTAATAATGCTTCTCTCAAGAGTCATAGACTCTCTAACAAAAATCCAGTCCCAGGCTTGGGAATCCTCCATTTGAGATGTTGGTCAGGGGATCCAAGAGACTCCCAAAAGGTAAGAATCTGTTGGTGAAGACACCACACACTTCAGACATAGATCGTGGATGAATTGTGCTGGAATTGACCTGGAAACATATCTTTCTTATTGCTGAGTCATATTCCATTTTACAAAGTACCACAATTGGTTTCCACATTCAGTTGTATAGTTGTATAAATATTTCATGTAGGTTTGTGTGTTTGTGTTTGCTCACTTTCTCTTGGGTAAACATTAGGAGTAAAATTATTGGCTCATATAGTGAGTGAGGGTTCAATTTTCTAAGCATCTGGCACATACTCTCCCTAAAGGGCTGTAGGATCCTGCATTCCTGCCAACATCCTGTGAGATTTAAGGTGCTCTTTAGTCTTGGCTTTACTTAATACCATTTGCCTTTAACTATGCTGAGAGGCAAGACTTCTTTGTTTTTTCTCAGGAATGTTTGACTGTTCTTGTATAGAAATATTTTACTTATTTTGTTAGATGTGTCCTTAGGTAGTCCATTTTTCCCAGGTGTTATTATAAATGGTATCATCTTTAATCTCTATTATCCATCACTTAAGTTCATACACAGGATATAACTGAATTTGATATTGGCCTTGTATTCTACAAAGTGATAAAACTGCTTCTCATTCTTTTAGTTTTTTTTTTAAATAAATTCTTGGTTGTTTCCTTTGTAAATTATCTTACCAGAAAAGCGATTTTATTTGTTTCCAGGGTATATCTTTTATTTTCTTGTCTTGCTTCATTATACTGGCCGAGACTTAAGTGGAGGGTTGTAAACTCAACCTAAATGTGCAAATTCAAACAGCCTCTCTTGAGAACCTCCAGGGCACTCTCATGCCTATTATTTCTCCCACTAAACCTGCAGATAGAGTCTAAGGTTTAAGTCTAAGATAGACAGATTTACAGCCGACATCCTTTCTCCTGGTGGACACAGCCACAAGGGTAGACCTTTGGATGGAATCTTAGATTCCAAACTTAGATGAGAATTTCAACAATTTGGTATCTTGTTTCTTGTTCCTTTTCCACTGATTCAAGGGAATAAACTACCACGGACAATGACAGCATGGTTTTCCTTATTTGGTATTTTGTTCTATTTACTTCATACATCATCTTTCTATTTCTTAGTTTCCATACATAAAAGATGAGATGCAGGACACATCTTTATGTGAATGATCTTATTTAATATTTAATGTGATGTCCTCTAGTTGCCTCCTTTTTCTACAAATGATAGTAGCTCGTTATTCTTCAAGGTTGAATAATACTGTGTTGTATGCATACAGCATATTTTATTTGTCCATTCATCTATGACTGTCACTTAGGGCAATACCACATCATGGCTATCATGAATAGTGGCACAGTAAACACAAGGCCACACATGCATCATTTGTGTGGTGACTCCACTTCCTGATTTATCCTCAGGAATGGGATAGCTGAGCCACACAATAGCTCTATGCTCAGTGCTAGAAGGAATCTCTATACTGTATTCTATAATGCCTGTACTAATTTGCATTCCCCCAGCAATGTGTTAGAATGTCTCTTTCTCCACATTCTCAACAACACTTAGTTTTTGATAAAGCCATTCTTACATAGATGTGACCAAACCTCATTGTGGCTTTTACTGGCATTTCCCTGGTGGCAAAAGAAAAAAAATACTTTTCCTTTTAAGTGATAGTTTTTCATATCATTTATATATTTTTTGACTGGATGAATTGTTCTCTCACAACTTTCTAGTACTTTGTATATTTTGTAGGGTGTTGACTGTTATGATGGTGAAGATTTTCTGCATGGAAGTTTTCTAAATTTCAATATTTAATGCATCTGAACTGAACTCTTACTTCATACACAAATAAACATGTCACCACACAGATACACAACTTCTTATCTTAGTTCCCATGCAGCAAATAACATCACTCAGTTGTTCAAGCCAAAAAACTTTAAAAAATATTCTTAATATTTCTTCAGATACTCACATTCTTGATACGTCTTATTAATGCCATCTCTCTTTCCCACAACTGTAGTCTGTGATATAAGTATCTAGAAATATCTCCTGCATTCCTGAAATATTGATTATTTTTCATAATAGGCTAGATCCATGACTTCAAAGTCTCAATATCAAATTCAAATTCTCTCACATACAATTATTTTAAATCTCATTTCAAATGTCTCTATATGTTTAGTTATTTACAATCTGACTTATGTGACCTGTGAAATTGTACTCATTATCTGTAAACCATAAAAACATGACAAGCCTTGAAAAACACAATCCTCCACCATGCTGGTGCCCTGCAGGGCTCCCTCTTACCTGGAGAAATTTCCACCTTGCTAAGGAGGGGCATCAGCTACATGTGCTGCTCTTGTGACTTCCCCCCTTCTCTGTGGGTCTCCCTGAGATAGTCCATTCTGTGTAGTGGCCTTTGCTGCTGTCTTTGAAACATTCCATAGGAGGACAGACTTTCCCTAACATGATACCCTGTAGCCCTCAAAGTTCGTGTATCATCACCTGTCATGATCCTGTTTTTTGGGCTCCTTATACTATCTTATATTAATCACCAGGACTTAACATTGAAAAGTATTTTAATGGTATCTCTCCTACCATCCTAGGTACAGTCCAACCAAGCCTTTTTCTACATAATAGCTGAACTACCCTTTCTTAAATGATGCTATTTCTCTTGTGGAAACCTGCCTCACACCTGCTAGCCCTTTCTGCCACTCTGAACTGTCCTGCTCCACTCCTAGTTTGTGGGTTACCTTTAAATCCTGCCTCCTTTGTTTCTCTTGCATCTACATATCAAGTGTATCCTCATTTCAGAAACTCTCCATTGCCTGAAAGACTTCTGATCAGACGGTTGTATGAGTGCTGCCTTCTTTTTTTATTAGGCTTGAGAGTGACATCACCTTCTTATGATACTTTTTATTATTTATAAATACTTTTATTTATAATACTTTTTTCTGTTTCAGCACTAACATAGTTTGTAGTTAGTTATTTTACTCCCTCCCATGATTTAAGTTCCCTTCCCATCAGAGATGGGAATAAAGCAGACTGGGTTTTGTCTCTGATGGCAGCTGCATGACACCCATAGACACTGGTGGGTCACACACGCATGACAAAAAGCCTCTCCACTCTTTTCCCCACCCATCAACCATTTCAAGTTTAATCCTCTCCTTCCTGGCCACCAATACCAACATGTGGTCTCTGCCATCTTTGATTTATTCCAACTTAAAAACAAAACAATCAAAAATATCAACAGGTAATTTGGATCTTATTGGATTATGTTTTACTCCTAAAGTTATGTCTTGTTTTATTCAGATTGTAATTTTATCCTGATAACAAAAATGCAGGTGAAGGATTTTAAACTTTAAGGGTAAATTTTAGACCTAATATTCTTAGAAAACATCCAAAATTGTAGGATATTTAAAATTTTTAAACTGTTTTATATTATGATGTTCTTATTAATCTCTTCCCACTTAAGGTTAGCAGCCTTAAAAATATGTTGATAACCACTTAGCCAAAATCCTTTAATATGTTCAGATATATACTTATAATCATACAAAATGCTAGCTAAAATCCTGTAATGTGTTCAGATATATACTTATAATTATACTAATTATACCAAGTACTAATACAATTAATTCCAAAAATAAGCTTTATTTGGCTTTTTGTACTGTATTTCATAGTCATATTAATTAATTCAGCCTCTTGTTATTTATTTTCTAATCATATAGAGTACTAATTAATTTCAAAAGTAAATTTCATTTAGCTCACTATATATGTTTTCAAATTTAAGTCTTAAACAAGTAACTAAAAAAACCAATGTATGTTTAATAGATATAGGCTTACTTAATAGATTATAGATAAGAGATTATGGTCCCTTAATTGCTTGATCCAGTTTTTACAGTGACAGGTAAACAGCATTGCCTAAGTTGCCACCAATCAAGTTCTAGTTCAATAATATGCCTCCTCCTTATAAATAAAAAATGAAGAAGGAGCTGTGGGCTGTCCTGGAGCTGAGGTGAAGTAGAGGCATAATTGACATCCCAGAATTCTCACTCTGAGGACAGAAGTCCTTCTGCTGTTCCTCCACCTCCTGCTGTGACAAACCACAGCTGTGCTGCCTGCTTTCACAAGGCACCACCCTCTCAAAGGTATGCAAACTGGCAGATTGTTTACCTAGAGCTGTACTTATTTCTTCCTATATGACCATATAAAGTCTCTCCCTCTGGTCCCTGGGAAAATATGTAAGTCCAGGTTGCAAGCCCTAACATGAGGCTGTCACACCTGTGCTGTCCTAACCAATGAGCTCCCCATTACCTCCCTGGATATCAGAGACCTTTCCACAATAAACTGAGTTACATCCTCTGGTGCATGCTTCTGGGAATTCTTTACATCACACCAACTCTCACAGCCTCCCAACAAGGACCACATGGTAGACCCAAGCCCTATGTTTCCCTCCCCAGAGCTGTGCTGCTGGCCATGGCAGAACTACTTCCCAGGGATGGAAGTCACCATGAGGAAATCCTATACCAAGTGTCTTACACAAGGGGAAATTTGCTACATAAGTGAGAGAATGTAACATCAGACCAAACACAGATGAGTCTGATACTAGAATCTGGATGTTCAAATCATGAAGAGTGATTGAATCTCTTTCCTTTGTCCTAACCTTATGGACTAGTTATATAAGCAATATCTAGTTTCTAGAACTTTGAGTTTACACATTTGATCTCTGTGTTGATACATTTCCTCTTTCCGATTAGTTCACCAATTCTTTGTTAAAATCACACTGAGAACTGTGCTTAAAACACCCTACATTCACTTCCATTATGGTTCCCATAACATATTGTAATTTCCTACTCTATTGCTGATCTCCTTCATCAGACGTTGAACTTGTTTGTCTTCTCTCAAGGATGCAGATGACACTTTTGTATTTGAACTATCCTTCTTAGTTGTTGAAATAATACACTTTGCTTTTGATCTTCTTAGAGCAGGTTTAATCATTCTTAAAAGGCTGTGTTAATTTTCATTTTCCAATTTATAAAGAAAAATCAAGAAAACACGACTGAAGGCTCAGAAGAGCTTATGATAATGTTTTGAATAACTAGGAGCATTTGGACATGCAGAGATATAACTAAGAAGAGAGATAATATCTCTGTTCTAATATCTGAAATTGTTATGTTAAGTTAAATTGTCTGATGATCACAGTGATGTGGGGAAGTATGAGTATCAAGAGGGACACATAAAGGTAATCATTTGTATTGTGTATGAGTACTGAACAATTAAAACTACCCAGGGTTTCTTGATAACTAGTTGGGGTTGGGGGCCTGGTTGAACACCAATGTGATGTGTTAGTCAGCCTCCTGCTACTAAACCAAAAACAGAATTTAAAAAGAAGTAAGATTTGTTTTGATACCTTGCTTCAGGATTTTGCTTCATGATTAACTGGCTCAGTTGCTTTGGGTCTGTGGTAAGGGTAGCACATTGTGGTGGGAGCATATGGTAGAGGAGGATCTCAAAGTAGCCAGGGGGCAGAAAGGGAGATAAAGGAAGCAGCAACCCATGATATTTCCCACAGCATATTCTCAATGACCTGAAAACTTCCACAAGGTTCCATGTCTCTGTGCATTCCACTGCACGTGCCTACATTATTTATCTACTGCAATCAATTGACTAACTTTCCAGTGTGAGCTGAGGACCAAGTCTGCAATATGTATGCCTCTTGTAGAATATTCCAGAACAAGTAATGCTAAAGCCATCAGCCAAATTTGATTTTTGAAGAAACAAAGAAAAAACAGACCCAGAAGAGGGTGACAGATGGATTCACCCTTCAAGCTAATAGCAAATTTGTTTGACTCAAAGAGGTATTTCACTCTAAATCTTGGTAGCTCTCCATCCTCTCCTTATCATCGGTACCCCACAATTTCATAACAGGATAATCATTTTCTTGTTGGTTGAACTTGTGTAATTTTGGTGTTAGAAAATCCTAAAATGACTCTATTTTTCAATGGCAAATTTATCTTCTAATGGATCTCAACTGCAAATATTTTATCTTATAGATATAATGACTCAATGGAGCCTTAGTAATAAGTCAATCAACAGGGATTTTCTAGGGGATAAAGCATCTCTAGCCCCACTTGACACTCTGGAATGGCAGTCACAACTGAGGTCCATTTGAGAGGTGTTTCTTTATCTGACACTTCAGTGTGTATCTATATAGAGCTGCAGATACTGGTTGAGCTCACAGAACTAACTCCCCCATAACCAGGACACACAGTTACCATGGGAATTAGTTGATCTTCACTCTTTTAGATAACAAGAGAAGTTTATTCTTTTTCCTAGGATTACCTCTCATCTCCAAGAATAAAAAACAACTGAGTGCCAGAAATAGGACAAATATATATCCTTTGCTTAAAGATAAATATGACCATCATTTTTCTACTTTATTTGTATAAACCAAGTAGAATTAAATAAAATGTAACGTACGTAAGACCTATCAAATTTAAAACAATCATGCTAACAAATATAACTCTCAAGACTTCAAGCCATACATGTCACTGGTTTGTTTATGATATGTTTCAAGAATGTATAGTCCTAAGGACATGCAGTAAAGTTATACAAGATGAATTAGCAAGATTTTAGGCAAAAGAACAGGATAGTATGGATCTAAACTTTGTGGAAAGCATAGTTTACAACATTTAGCCTGTTGGTTACCTTGTGATAGCTTTCTTTTTCCCTTTCTCTCCCACATGTGTGTTTGCATATATACACACATATATGATATATCCAGTATATGTGTATATATGTACATAATATATATTATACATACATGGGTGTGAGTATATATGTTTAACTCACATTCTTTTCTCCAAGTCCAAATTCAGTTGCTGTTGCATTCTTCCATTCAGAAGGACATATGACTGAAGCAACTTATCTCAAGCCATCCCTGCTACTTGGTTCATGACACACGGCAGATGCAGGTATCACTTGTACTTTGTTGATCTTAGCAGCCACTAGCCTCTCACCCTCAACGTGACCCCCAAAGTCACCCTGCGGGGATTGCAAAGCATCTGTTCCTCATTTCATTCTGCGCAGAGTGCAGCATCCTCTTTCAGCTTTCTGTATGCCGGACCCAATGGATGACATTTGAGGTGGCTGCGACCCACAGTGATGAGGATCGCAGAAGATGATGGGCTCGTTAAGCACATCTCATTTTAGACAAACTGCAAGTGGCATTTTGTTTATATGGTTCATTTCGCCAACAAATTAGATTTCAAATTGATTGCTTTCCAAAACAGCTTTGTTCATCAATTCCAAGACCAGGAAATTACAATCAGAACCCTAGTAATTAATGGCCTCCTATATTAAAAATGTTTTTTAAACAGCAGACCAGTCATGAACTCCAGTAGAATGTAAAATGTTCTCTTGACTTTTACCCTCTCTCAAGCACTTTATAATATAGGAATGAAATAAAGACTTTCTTCACACACACTATAAAAATAAAAGATCTGACAATTCACAACAGAGCTGACTAGTACCTCTTAATCATAGAATAACCTAAGGCCAGGCAAAAAACAAATAAAAGCTAACTATGGGTTTGTGAGTACCTGAGTTGTGAATTTAAAACATTTAAACTATTTTACTAAAGAAACAAATAACATCAGGGCAGTGGTGGTGCACGCCTCTGATCCCAGCACTCAGAAGGCAGAGGCAGGTGGATCTCTGTGGGGTTCGAGGCCAGCCTGGTCTAGAGAATAAGTTCCAGGACAGCCAGAGTCACAACAGAGAAACCCTGTCTCAAAAAACCAAAATAATAATAATAAATAATAATAATTAATAATAATAATAATAATTAATAATAATAATAATAATAATAAAAAGAATGAAAAGCAAAGTCTATCATATGCTGTTTTAATTTTTATTAGTATACAAGATATTTAATTTTGAAAAGTTACTATCCATTCTTTGACTTCATATCTGAAAGAAAAGTATTTGCATTGCCTCCTTGAAATCAAATTGGAAATTTTAAAATAATTGAAGAAAATCATGAGGTTTTCTTTAATTTTATTTGGCTAATATTTTCAACTGCAGCTTTTTTCTTGTCAGTAGTATCAGAATCCTCCCAAGTTCTTTTAGAACTATCATTGCACTTGAAAAGTATCTATACCACAATTACTCTGATGAGGGTTTATATTTTTCACAGGTAAAATAAACCATAAATGCAGATTATGAGATAAATCAAATGCACAGCGTAATTATTAATGAAATGACTCAGGAGAGGAATAACCTTTTGTTTCCATTTCAAAAACTTTTATCGTCAGCTGCATCTTTATGTCCTTATCCTTTCCTAAGTAACTGTTATCCTACTTCCCTCTGTTTAAAAAAAAAGTCTAATTTCCCAAATGAGTATCCTCAAATTAGATTCAGTATTTCCCCAGGAACTGGAAAAGTTCCTTCGCTTTTCCAGTTCTAATTTAGAAATACGTGAAACTCAGATCAGTTACCTCCAAGGTGTGTTTTTCTGTGGCACACACTCAGATCATGAACTATACTCAGGTGTAGTTCACTATATCCCCATCCACTTACCCAGAGAGAGGACCTGACTTGCAGAGAAGACAACAGGAGCAAAATCAGACCCCAAATAAAGGGAAAACCTTGTAAGTCCTTTGTTAAAAAGCAATTCAGAATTCAACATTACCCGAAGACAGAAATGGAATGGTAATAGAGAAAACCCACTTCTTTTAGCTAGTTATAAAACTCCAATTCAGAAACCAAAGACTTCACTCTTACACACTTTAGAGGCACACTCTTGTACCTGCCTGCTCCTGAACTAAAGCTCTAGTTTCAGCTCTGGAGCTCATAAACGGTTTGTCAGTTGACAAGCTACTTTAAAATTTAAGACATTTAATTTAAAAAAGAAGATGATATACTAATTTGAAATCTATCTCTACCTTGTAAAGATCGAGAAATCAACCCCAAAGAGAAGTTGGTTTTCTCAGCTCAAACTACAGAAACTCAGACCTCCATATCTCCAGTATGATTTCTTTGCCAACACCATTAGATTTGTTATTCCATTGTTTCCTCGACCTCAAGCCTGTGGTAGCTTCACCTTTACTGCATAAAGTCCAACAATCTTTACAGGTCTCTTTATGTAGCAGTTAGCTGTCTGACACTGTTTAAGGGTTAGATGATGCTCTCTTCCAGATACTTTACATTCCAGAAGGGAGAAGTGCTCTGGCAGGCTCCTCTGCTTCATGTTCCAGAAACACATTATTTTGCATCTAGTAGTGAGCAAAAGGCTACAAACCAGAGCATATTGGCACTCTGTGATGATGTGGGATTTGGGTATTTACCAAGTGGAGGTTTAGAACCAGAAGTTTAGAAAATTTATTCATCATTGAATCAAAAGAACCATGGAGGCTTAACTAGTTAGTACCAGGAAGAGATCTATGGAAACAGATGGGGCGGCTCAAACAGAAACCTATGGGGTTTGGCTATATGTAGTATTATGAACTTTCTTTTCCCCTCCCCCATTCAAACTCCAAAAAGCATGAGTTTCTTGCTTATGTTTTCTATGGACAAGAACTTTAAGGACATATCAAAGAAGAAAGTTCATTCATGCTTTTCATTGCTTAAAATCTTCCTTCCCCTCAATTGTATGAATTGAATGTATGTATTACATATGTAATTCATAAGTGCCTACAAAATAATGTGCATTAAAATCTTTACTGTTATTTGATTCTTAAAATGGAGAAAGATGCCTCTGCTAGCCCAATTTTTCAGTGAGTTTAAGTTGTTTGCCTAAGACTCTTACTGTTAGAAGCAATGGAACAGGGACAGGAACTCAAGCAGCCGACCCCAGAGCCTGTGCTCCTAACTCTCACATTCTCTTGGCTCTTTATAACATTCTTGTCATTTCAGCCTGCTATCCCTGTGTGTATTTTATCATCTCAGTTATGGCAGAATTGTATTTTTCTTTGTTTATCTTCTACAATTTATTTTCTGTTTACTGGTTACTTTGGTCAATTGAGAAGTTGGATTAAATTAGTACCAAGGTTTTAAATTTACGATTAGCTCTCTTTTTTTAACAAATGAATTTGATACAGTACAACAATAAATAGAATGATACCACGTGACAACAAATAGAACATGGAAAAGCACAACTTCCGACTGGAAATGGAATTCCAGCATTGCTTTGATTTGCATTTCCCTGATGACTCCAGATGCTGAATATTTTTCCATGTTTATTATCCATGTTCGTTCTTTTGAGTGTTGTCTACTCAGTTCTTTAGCCTATTTGGATTGGGCTGTCTGGCTTTTTTCATATTTTATTTTTTAATTATGTTTATACATTCTAAGTATTAACCAGTGTCAACTTTAGAGCCACCAAGCACTTTTTCCCATTATGTAGGCTGTCTCTGCATTTGACTCGGTGTTTCCTTTGTTGCAAAGATCACAGTAACTAAAGAAAGTCAGATAGAGAAAGAATAATGCTGCACATTTTCTCTCACTCATGAATGCTAAGTATTATAAAGATACATAAATATATATACATATATATATATAATCATAAGTATATATGACACAAAAAGAAAAGAAAAACTCGGAGAATAATGAGGGCAGGAGGGAGAAAAAGCAAGAATGAGATGGCCAATGTGATCAAGGTATAAGACATGCTTCTATAAAAATGTCTTTCTAGGGTTATTTTATTTTATATTTAATAATGTGTGTGTGAATGTACTTGTGTCTGTCTGTGTGAGTGTGAGCGTATACATGTGTTTGCATGTGGGGAGGCTTAAGGCATCAGGTCCTCTGAAGCTAAAGTTATAGGCAGTAGTGAGTCCCCTGATGTGTGTTCCTGGAACAGAATTGGTCCTCTCTAGGACCAGTATGTGCTCTTAGATGCTAAGCCATCTCTCCAGCCCCCATGAAAATGTTTTCTTGAGACTTACTACTATATGCAAAGACTATTTACCAATAACAAATTTCAAAACTCATAGCATTTTTAACAGTTTTAAAAATTGTCTCAAATCAAAATCTTGTGAATGCTAATACATTTAGGATGCTATCGTAGTTCTTATTTTTGTTTTTTGTTTTCTTTTAACAATTATATGCAACATTCTATAATAAAGTCTTCTCATACCAGGAACCTTAAAATTCAGAGCATAATATTCTATCATCTTATTAGGCAGTATGACATGTAAAAAAATAAAGTATGGACGATTTTAATATTATTCATTCAGAATTCTGTGTGGAAATTTCTATAAACTGCTAGAAAGGATGGGCATCTGATAACAAGAGACACTTTCCACCATGTCTATATTTGTGGAAAGTAGCATTTGTGGCTCTGTAAAGACCCTGACTGACAATTGAAAATGTCAAGAAGTTGTAAAGTATGAATGTTCTCTGTGAAGCTGTGAATTGCCTAATGCCAGAGACTCAAGGCTGAGGCATCCAGGTGACAGTGCTCTGGAAATGTCATCAGGGAGCTGCATTCTTTGTGCAGCGGAATGGACTCTAGGCCTTTTCCCTTCCAACTCCAACACTTACCATTCTATCAGCCTGCCACATAAAGGGCAGTTAATATCTGGGATGATGACTATTAGACATAACACACACACACACACACACACACACACACACACACACACACACACACACCCCTCTCAAATAGCACTACTTATGCTATTATGTTAAGACCTTTATGCACATTTTATTAATGTTACTGATTTAAATTCCTATCTTCTTCAAAGGATATAGCAATTCTTTCTATAATTTACATTCAAATTGACAGTATTTGAACTTCTTATTAGAAATAAGAATTTCCTAAGAAATGATTTCTCATTTACCTGAGTAGCATAAGCTCAAATATTTCCTTCACTGACAAGTAAATTCTGCTTTTTTTTTTTTTCTAAATTAATGCTTCCATTTGTATTCAAAGACAAGCAGATTACATGAAGAAAGGAAATGCTTATGACTCTGAATTGGTTTAATGTCCATTACTGTTCCCACTACTGAGCTTTTAAAGATCTCATGAAACGAAATGCAAATTAAATTGGGTGAAGAAGAGACAAATGTCTCTTTCATTCATAATAAATTGATGCAAAATGCTTACTGATTATCTGAATGCTACATCTGGACCTGGTGTCACCACATGGAAGTTCATTATAGAAAATATACTATGCAGATTAAGATGGCTAATGTAGCATGAAAACTATAATTTCTACCATGATTTAGAATTATACATTCTTCTCTACATTGAAGATTACTCTGACAAGCATTGACATTAGCTACCTCAGATTCTGGCATTTGACCCCAAATATATAGAGTTAATATTGATAAGAACTGCATAACCTGTCAAACCATGTCACGAGGCCACACTATTTTCTAATTCCTAAAGAATAGCACTTGGGTAGGCACCACATTATCTTATCCAGCAGAGAGATGAAACATTAGCCGGCAATTCATGTTTTTAATCCATACCAAACAGCTCTCTCTCAGGATCTTCTAAAGCAATAAACGTTTGCCCCAAATGTTAGCCACACACAGTTTTAAATGTTGGCATCGGTTTAATAACAGAAAACAGCACCAGAGGAAAGTCATTTTATAGACAGTTTATTTAACCTGTCATATACAAAATATTTAGGAATGTTGTTTGTATTTGTCAAGTCTGTGTCCTAATTCCTGCATGGGATCCAGGCATTATGAATGTCTACTCCAATGCACTCTTTTCATCTGAATCAAGGGCTCTGGAGTACTGTGTGTGCCATGCTGGGCATGCTTGAATTATTAGGTCTGGACTGCGGAGTGCAGCCAGGGAGAGTGTCCAGCCTTTCCATCTTACCCTAGTCATGGCTCACTGTCAGCTTGTTCCCTGCCTCGGTGCTGGCACCCTGGCAGAAATGACACGGATGGCTCAGCCTGCTGTAATGATTTTTCTGTGACCACCAAAGTGCACATGAAACAAAGGCAAGATTAATCTCTCCTATAGAGTGTACTCAAAAATCAATAGCCATGCTGTTACTGAATTATATGTGAAATGAAGCCGTAACTCAATAGAGAGGCATATTTCTTTGCATTATATACAAAGTTTTATTTGACTGGACAGTGAATATTCTTTTTATACCTAGCAACTCAATAACACTCATCTTAGAAATTCCCTTTGAAACCTCATTTCGTATACCATGCATTTTGTTCCTTAAGCTTCAAATTGTCTCTAGACTCAGATTGTAGGAAAGTCTTCATTACTGAGTTTATATTGCTATTTTTGACAATTTTTGACAACCTACCCTCATGGAACTCCCAAGACTGCATAATAAATTACTGCCACATTGTGTCCGTTAAAAGAGTGACAATTTTTTTTCCTATTCTTCTAAAAGCCTGAAATATGAAATCAAATTTTTGCCGTAGCCACACTGCCTACAGAGACTCTAGTGGAAATCCCATTTATGTATCCTTCAGCTTAACATTGTATGTACTTAAGAGTTTACATTTAGATAATAGAACCAAACAGATTCAGGTTCTAATCCCAGATTCCCACTCTAGGTTTGTAGACTTAGACAAGAGCCTTACCTCTGAACTTCAATTTCTTCACTGTAAATTGAGTTTATAATTGTAGTCACACAGAGAGCTGTTAATGAGTGTTAAATGAAGGAATATTTATATGCTAGTTGGAACAGAAGCTAGTTGATCACGAGTATGTTAAAATAATCACTCACAATCTTTATTATTACAGGCATCATGTTTAGAGTTATTTTGTACAAAAAAATAATAGGCTCTTTGGAACTGTATTTGTAATTTGATCTCTATTACTGTGTCCTGATGCACAAATAAATACTTAATGTACCACAACTTGTATTAACTGAAACTCATGTAATTAGAATTAAATCAGAGCTATTTGGGGATTTAATGTAAATAAGTTTTTTTGCAATATTACCATGAAATCATGGTAATCATTAATCTCTGCTCCCTATAACTATGCTGCAATCTAAAACCACCAAATTCAATAGAGCCACACAGTGTGCACATGGGTGTCCCTCCTGTATACTGGATTATCCTTGAGGACACCTCTCTAATTCTGTCATCCTTGGTGAATGAGTCAGATTGCCATAGTCTCCAAAACTCTAGGATCCTCTAAATCTTTTTCCCCATGTATTGCCAAGCACTCAAAATTTAGCATGTAGAGTTATATTCTACTGTTTTGCTTTGAAATTTCTCACTCCTACAGAAAGTTAGAAAATAGCATGCTGATCACTCGAATCTATATTAATTCTATCTATATGAATTCTAATGAATTCTAATCTATATCAATTCACCACTTGTTAAGATTTTAATATTTTCAGAGTTTATTTCCTTCTGAACACATATTATTTTATTATTTGTTGAGAGTAAATTGTATATATCATGACATTCATCCTTAAGGGGTACACATCTTTTAAGAACAGGATACTGTCTTAGACTAGCCACTGTGCTGTTATCAAATTCAAAACTCTAGTATTAAAAAAAAATACTATCTAGCATACAGCACATATTCAGGTTTTATTGGCCTGCCCAGTAATGTCAAGATCCAGGTCAGCATTGCTCACATCTAATTGCCTTGTACTTTTACCTCCTTTAATTCTGGAACTATTTCAAAGTGATTCATGGCTCATGGTCTTGTACATTTCACTTTACATTTCACTCATCTTAGGATCATTTCCCGAGTTGATTGCTGATATGGTGGAAGGTAATTTTTTCAGACACTCAAATGCTAGTACACATATTCACATATTATGTGTTACATGATTTATATATTTTATATTAATACTTTTAATAATCACACAAGTGTCATCTAAGTAAGAGTACTGAATCTCCGTAACCTTCAGTTGTTAGTCAAGGGTCAGTTAGGTCACCAAATTGTAGAGTCTAGATTTTTACCTAGATGTCTTTTCATTCTATCATTCTACCTTTGATAGACATTTATTTTAAGTCATTTGTGTAGGGGAGGGTGTGAGGGAGGAGAAAAGTGAGGAAGGATATATGGAAGAGTTTGGCAGGAGGTAAGGGAAGGGGGTAATGATACAATTATAATTTCACAAATAAAAGAAATATTTTTTAAATTAAAATCATTTGACTAATACTAGTTTAACCAATCCTGCGCTCTCTCCTGCTCTTGCTCTGTCTTATGCTCACTCTCTCACTCTCTGTTAATATTTTTCGATATTTTTGATATTTTTAATTTCAATCGATTTCTATCTTTAGATCTAAATTAAGTGTCTCATACATGACATATAGCTGGACAATGGTTTGCATTGCTTGTTTTTATGTCTGTTGATTGGAGAATTTATTCAACTAACAATTAAGTTATTTATTGCAAAAGAATAACTGACATTTTTCCATTGCTTTATCTACACTCTGTGGCTTTTCAGTCTATTTCCTGAACTAGTGGTATCTCTCTTGCTTTGTTGATTTTTAAAGAGAACCATTTAAATCCCTTTCTCATTACCATGTATATTCTTTACCAATTTTCTTTGAGGTTACCATAGGAATACATTTATTATAACATCCTGAAGTTATGAGAGTACACAAAGTTCATGTCAACAAAACATCAAATCTCTGTTCTTTAACATTTCTCTTTAAAAGATTTATTCATTTTAATTTTAGTGTTTGTGTATTTGTTATTCTTTTTTGTTTTCTTGACTTTATTTTTTTCTAAATATTTCTAATTTATTATTTAAGAATTTCATATATGTATACAATATATTTTGATCACATTTGTCCCCAATAAAGTCCCAGACTTCTCCAACAGGCAGAGTGTCCCCTGCATGTCCTGTTCTGATTTATTTCTTCTCTCTCACAGCCTCACCTCCCTCCATTCCCCCAGCTCCCCTATCTCTCCTTACCCCCAGATCCATCCCTTGCTTCCTCTCCCACTTCCCCTAAGAAAAGAGTAGGCCTCCCAGGGTTACCAATCAAAGTGGAATAAGGCCAGCTCAAGCCCCTACATCAAGGCAGGACAAGGCTACCCCATAAGAGGAAGAGGGTCTCAAGGGCAGATAAAAGGTTCAGAAATCCCTCCCCCCACCACTCCAACTTTTAGGATTTCTACAAGAACAGGAAGCCAGACCACCCTAAGATATATATAGGGGACCTAGTACAAACCCATGCAGGCTCTGTGTCTGCTACTTCAGTCTCTATGAGAAGTTAAGAGTCTATTTCCTCCATGGGATGTGTTCTCCAGGTGTCCTAGACACCTCTGGTCATCACAATCCCCCCTCCCCCACCCTTCCAAGGGTTCCCAGAGTTCTGCCCAGTACTTGGCTCTGGGCCTCTGCATCTGCTCCCATCATCTGTAGGAGGAAGCCTCTCTGATGATGCTCTGGCTAGGCACCATTCTATGAGCATAGCAGTATATCATTAGGAATAGTCTCAGGGCTATCCAGTCTCTGGTTCCTGGCCAGTTCTACAGGGTCAGTCACAGGCTCCATCCCTTGGCGTGGGGTTCTGCTACTTTACCTAGTTACAGAGGATGGGCCTGTTCAGGCTCCCTAACACCACCCGCCACCAACCCCCGTTACTAGGAGTCTTTACTAGGGTCACTCTCATAGATTCCAGGGTGTTTTCACGCACTAGGTCTCCAGCTCATCCCCTTAGTGTCCCCCAATTCCAGATGTCTCTCCCTACATTCTCTCCCTCCATCCCTCTAACCCTAACCTTCTCCAGCTACCTGATCCCTCCTGTTCCCATTCCCATCCTGCCCCAGTCCACCTACAATATCTGTTCTATTTCGCCTTCCCATGGAGATCCACTAGGGCTCTCCTTGTTGCATAATCTCTCTGGATTTGTGGGCTGTGTGGTATAATTGTCCTTTACTTAACTGCTAATATCCACGTATAAGTGAGTACATACTATGTTTGTCTTTCTGGGACTGGGTTACCTCACTCAGGATGATTTTTTTCTAGTTCCATCCATTTGCCTGCAAAATTCATGATGTCATATTTTTAAATAGCTGAGTAGTACTCCATTGTAAATATTCTTAACTGTTGAGCTGTCTCTCCTGGAATTTCTTCAACACTTTGATCTGCAAACTTTGTTTCTATCTACTAATGGCACAAAATCACAACTTTATATATTGTGTGTCCATACATATAAGTATTTTAATCATTGGACTCCAAAAGTATGTACAAAATAAAGAGTTATCATAATAGTAGTAGCTTGTACATGAGAGATAATTTGTTGGTTGAGTTATTCTCTCTTTTATTTACTGATTCTCACTGGAAGCATTTGCTATGTTCAGGAGATAGTGTCTTGTTAGATTTGAGGTCTTGTTTTCCTCTCTTAGATTGGAATTTATGGCAGAAGTGCTTTCCCTAGTCTGTAGTGTCTGGGCACTGCCCTGGCTTATCTCAGGCCTTTTGCCTGTCTGAAGGTCTCTGTCTCTCCATGGTGCCTCTTTGCCTTATGGGAGAACCACTCAGACATCTTTCCCTGGCTCCACAGCTTCACCCTCCAAGAATTATGCTAGCAAATGCCTGTGCTTCTTAACCTGGGTCAGCTGGATCTGCAGCTTCTGCTACTCCTGAGTATCGGTAACCCCCGTATTAGGTTGTCTTCCCCCTCCTATCTGGTCTGCAGCTTGCCTTACAAGATGTGGGACTCCAGGTGTGTTGAAAATAGGAAGATGGACAAGGAAGCATCTTTCAGGTGATGAAACAACATATAAAAAGTGAGATCATTCAAGTAAAAGAACAGAGGAGTCTAGAGCAGATTGAACAGGTATGCTAGGGAGAAGTGTTGGAAAATTAAAAGGGAAAGGCTCTTTGACTACCATCTCAGAGTTGAGAAGCTCCATTTTCATGTAGCCTTGTGTAGATTGCATATACAGTTACGTGGCTGGTCCACCACACCCCTGTACCCTGAAACTTTGAGATTTTTATCAATAGATTTCTTGTTCTCTCTCTTTCAGATCTGTTCAGACAATGGAAGAAACTATCAGTAACCTGGATGGTGAAATGAAAGCAAGAGGAAACTATTCCTTTCCTTCTTCCCCTGCTAGACACTAGGTGAGAAGTGGCTGTACTATCTACTTAGGGCAGGTTCTCACCTCCCTCCCCTTCTCCCTCTCATCTCTCCTTTCTTCCTTCTCTGTTTCATTACCAACAATGCTCCCTCATTAGCATATTCAACTCAGGGAGGTAATAACCTCCTGCTGTTGCTAGCCTCAGGGTGCTTTGTATTTTTTTTTTTTTTTTTGCTGCTTTCCTTTAACTCAAAGTACTTTTTTGAATAGCCTTTTTTATTAAACTCTTATTAATTATTCACTTGAGTGTGCCATCTGTTTTTGGTCAGGCCCTTGAATACTACAGTATTATAGACTATATCCTTAAAAAGGACATTCCATCTTAAAAGAAACGAAATGGAATTTCCGCAGAGTATTTGTGTACATTATCATGTTTGTATGTTTATGTGCACACATGTATCTACACAATGAAAAAATATGTTGTAATTCAGAATTGTAAAATGAAATGATCAGTTTTGAAGCAAAATATAAACTAGATGAGAAGAGGCAAGAATAGATGGAGATTTGATATTTTAGATTAAGACATAAAATCAACTTGGATAGGAAAATAATAATGGGAATTCAGAGAAGATGCTGAATTGAAGATGGGGTAAAAGTCTTCAAGGATGGACATTTTGTTCATGTAATTTGATGGAAAGGGGATCCTCGACTGAGCTGACGTACCTGGAAAAATTCCAGATTTGTGGATTTCAACCGGACTTTGGCTTTGGACCTATTGAAGTTGAAAGACCTCGAGATGATGTCCAGGTGGAAATATTAAAGAGACAATTGGTGAGATGATCTGACATTGTTGGGAGAGGTTAGGATTTGAGGACCTCTAATTGAATGTTTTGAGGCATACTCCTTTTGTGTGAGGTTTCCTACAGGGTGAGAGTATAGCCAACACCCACCAACGTATTGAGCTCCTTACTAAGCATGTGCTTTAGTTCTAGGAATCTAAACAGGGAGAACAGACTGAAAGAAAAGCGTGGGCATGGGGGGAGGACATGTGTGACAGCAAGAAATGTGGTGGTGTGGAAGAAAAGAATCAGCATCCATAAAGCAGGCGTCACCCACAATCTCTGGTTTACTAAAATATCTGAAAAGGTGGGGTTTTTTTGTTTTGTTTTGTTTTTTATTATTTTTTGCTTCCTAGATAATAAATGTATCTTAAAGAAAGTGTCTTTTATGTTTGCCAACAATTTACTACCTTTAAGCTCGCTTTGGTCCTTTTTCATCTCTGCCTCCTCTTCATGGTTCTTCAGGTCCACCTCCTCTGGATTCTTTCTTAGTGCTTGCTCCAAGAAAGACCAGTAGGTCAGATATAGCACTAAGAATTTTGGTATCAGCTAACCTAATTTTTAGTCTAACAAACTTCTTCACGCTAATTGAGAAAAACAAAACAAAATTTTTAAAACGGCCCAGTGGTCAGTCAGATGCCTATCTAGAGGCATATGCTTAGCAAATCATAATCAGATTTGAACTAATGTTTTCTGATTTCCAAATTCCCTGTCATTTCCCACATGGGGGGAGCAGTGTAACCACTCAATGATGTGCCTTTGCTGACCTCCATATCTCAAACTAGTTGTAGCGCAAAGATAGAGAGATGGGAAATAATTATATAGATGGGCAATAATACACATTTTAAAGTTCAAAATTAAAACCTCATGAATTAAAAAATATGTATTCTATCATCCTTTGTGTATATTTGTTAAGTTTTTCTAAACCCCTTGAAACCGTTCTCATCCTTAGCAGTGCAGACTGCTCCATGGTCCTCTTGTCTCTGATAACAAAAGAAATAAATTCAACTCTCACTTCCCCTGTGTGGGTAGACTGTTTATCTGCTATAAAAAGAACAAAAGACAATCTGGAGACCTACATATTCTAATAGCTTGTTTATGTGTCTATTTTAATGAATTACCGTGCATCTAAAGTGTTGTAACAACTGATCCTGTCATACTAGAGAGGTGAGTACAGCGTCAGAAGACTCTTCTGACATGTAGAAATGATGGACATAGCCTCAGAATAGTGAGTTGTGTGCTAAAAACCAATTAAACTGACTAATGTTATTGTGCCAGCCATGTGAGAGTATGCTCTCCATAACAGAGTAGGAGCTATGTACTGAGGCTACCTCACTGACTGAAGAATAATGGTGTACCCAAGGAAGACTGCATTTGTATACATACACAGACACACACACACACACACACACACACACACACACACACACAGACACACACACCACTAAATAGAGGTTTGATACATTAAATGAAACCAAAATAAGTAAAGTCTTGACACTTATGACAAAGCCAAATTAATACAAGTCATTGATGTACTCCAAGTTACTGGGAGAATGTTAAGACAGACGTCTAATGTATTGTCCTTTTATTAGTCTAGAGGATGTTGCCAAGCAAACTAACACTGACCATACTCTCTCCTTTCCTTTGGAAAATGGTCAAATACAAGGTTGTTCCAAGCCTCCTAGAATTTCATGTCCATCTGTTTTTAATCAATAAGAAGACTCAGTGATTGAATGTACCATGGACCCTTGGACAACCTCATCATGAGGCTGAGGTCTTGGCTTCTTGTTGTGTTATAATTCTTCCTTCATCTGTGAGCATAAGAGTTCTGCTAAATTGTTCTCACAAAACCATTGTAAGAAAGATACAGAATACCCGAGTCCCAGATTCTATTTTAAATGTATCATCATCATGAGGAGAGTGAACCTTCTCAGCCTTTAGCTGTACTCCTACAGTGTAGGCTCACAAAGGATGGCAAGAAGGCATTTTCATACGTGTATACCCTGCCAGACCTCAGCAGAGAGAACCACCATCATGGCCAGGACAGGTCAGTGGAACCCTGCTCATCTGAGCTCAGGTGTTTTTATTGATTCAGAACTCCTCAGGTGTTCTACTGATAGCACATGTAGATCATGAGTAATCAAACATGCCCCACATACATCCAACACCTGCAGACAATACAAAACACCAAGGCAAAGGCAACCCTTTTCCCAATAGTGCATAAAACAACTATTTTATACATAATTAAAAATAAACTTCTACAATATCAGCCAGTGTACTTTTTGCTGATCACTGTAAGAATTTTGAAGTGTTTTCTTTTTGTTTTGTTACAGGACCCTATTGGTGGATTGAACGCACCATGGAATATTGATATGTTCCAAAGTCCAGTGCACCAGGCCAGGATAGACATCTTTTGGAGTTGTTGGCCAATTATTTCCTATAGCCCTCATCCCCAAATATTATAATCTATTGCCATTGTTGTTGGTTATTCTCCAGAACTTGATAAGCTCCTATTGCTGAAATCATCATATACTTTAGACATAGCTGTTGCTGGAAACAGACCAGTACAGATTGACCAGAAGTGTCATGCCTACTGGCTAACTTTCATTAACACTGGAAGGACTTATGAAAGCTATCAGAGGAAAAAGGTAACCACCAATCATATTACCTGTGAACCCTTCAAGTTACAAGGATGATTGACTTGGCAAGACTGGTCAATGATATGTACAACAATGATGTGAACATCATGGGAGTAACCCACCACTTTTTGGTCAGGTTTAAGTCCAGCACCACTAGATTAAAAACTATGTCTGGCACCATATCAGGCCAAGAGTCCATGACTAGTCATATTATAGACCCTAGAGGAGAGCCTACAACTGTTATGTTGCAAATGGACATAGTACTAACCTGATCCATAATGGCTTATTGCCATACCCATTTGATCAATGTATCTCTATATTCCCATCTGAGAGGTTTCTATTTGCACTGGATGATGAATAACACAAAGACCACAACTTGCCATGGTGCTGAGAATAAAAGACTGTAGAATGCACATCTCTAAATGGAACATTTATGCTGCATCCCTACTCCCAACATTCAGGGATCATTTCAGAAGAAGGGGAAGAAAATGTTTAAGATCCAGAAGTGATAGATACTACAAGGAAACTTCTAGATACAGTAGGGCAGCTGATATGTGAACACACAGCCATTATGATGACTTGTACAGAACTTGTGCAAGCCAAAGTCTGACAGAATACCAACCTGGAGAAGGGAGTCAGACATATGATCCTACCTCTAGCCATAGAGTATAAAAAAAAACAAAAAACCTGTTAGCTGCTGGGAAAGGGGAAGGCAGTTTTCTGTAAGAGTACAACCCCTGGTAAGACAACTATTCTCTGCTGGAAGACCACACACCTAAGAATATTTGAGATGTGCAAATTGGTTTGAAGGGTCAAATTTTTTCTTAAAGGCATGTAGTTGGATGGATGGGGAAGGGGGAGTTGGATCTGGGAGTAATTGGTAGACAGGAGGTTCAAATGATCAAAATACAGTATATGAAAACCAAAACTTGCCAAAATAAATAACTTGTCCTATTGAGTCATCTTGCATCATTTGTCTTTCATGATAGAGGCAGGCACTACCCTATGGAAGAGTACCAGTAAACAACCCTCAAATATTTTAATGCAATTTCAGTTTGCATTTATTAGAAAGTATGCAGTCACCAGTGACAACAATTGCAGCTACGCGTGGTATTCTTGGTAACACAGAGACAAACAACTTAAAGTAAATATAGTACACAAACAAATTTGTCTTTAATGAGCCAGAGTGTTGGGTCTGTTTGGTTGATCCCAGCCTAGAGATTAACAAACATAAGTTTTAAGTGAAACTATAGAAATGTTAATAAGGATGTCTCTTTCATACAAGCTTGTCTCAGTAAAGCAAGCCAAAGAAACACGCTATGTCTTATGCTGAATTACCAGGCTGTCCTGATGGTTGATTTCATCTTCCAGTGTCTAGTGCCCAATGAATCTTGGCTAGGAGCTGAAGGACTAACACCTTCTGAAGAGCTATTCTCCCATTTGCAGATGGATTTTTGCCCCGACAAACTCAGTACCTTGCTAATTTTAATCTTCATTCTCTGCAAATAAAAGTCAAGCGATTTCCCTTGACAAGCTTCAAGATCCTGACTCCTTTCCTCAAGGAACCAAAAGTCAAAGTGAAGTCCTTTTACAGCCCTGGCTGCATGCAGACACCAAGAACAGCAGGGATTTCCTGATTAGAATCCTGGGCAGCCTGAATTATGTGCTCAGAGATGTAGCCAAATGTGCTGGAATGAAGAGAGATTGAGCAAACAAGGCCCCCTGCTAATGTCTCCAACCTGCTCTCATCACTCTTGCTTCTCAGTCAGCACTGGCATGATTGAATTTCATGCAGATCATTGAGGTTGGCCCATTACTTCATTTTTTTTTTCTTATTTGCATTCTTTCCTGCCTCTGGGTCTTGGCACGCTACATCTCTGCTGTTCCTGGTGCACTAAATAACATGCTTTATTTAGAATATGCCAGTGTGTCACTCAGACATTGGATAAGCATGCTTTCTTTAAAAGACCGGTCCCAGGACTGAAGAGATGGTTCAGTGGTTAAGAATAGTTGCTGTTCTTGCTGAAGATGCAGGATTAATTCCCAACACCTATATCAGGCAACTCACAACTCTCTGTAATTCCAGTTCCAGGAAATCAAACACTTTCTTTGGGCCTCCACAAGCCTCTGTATACTCATGGGAGACACACACACACACACTCACACACACACACACACACACACACACGGGCATACACACATAAAAATAAATAAAATGTTAAAAACTGGTCTCAGTTGCCTAAATCGGCTCCTTGTTCCACATTTCTGTACTTTCTGTGGCCACGTGAACTTAGATATTCCTCAATAATATCCAGATGCTGCATTACAATTGCCTGGATACTTAAATATCTTCCACACTAGACTTGAGAGTCATCCCCTCCCTTTCAAATTAACATATATTAACTGTCAAAATAATATAAAATTTTATATGCATATCTAATATACTTAATTCTATTTAGCCATATTGCATTCTATCTCTCATCCTGCCTTCCCTTTCTCGCTGGCTCCTTTTTCTTCTCATATGGTCCTTCCTATTTTTCTCTTTTTTGGATTAATAATCTAGATACATATATGAAAGGAAATGTAATACTTGTCCTTCTAATTATGCCTTACATCATTTAATATGATGATCTCCAGTGTCATCTGTTTTCCTATGCAAAACACAATTTTGTTCAGTTTATGGCAGAGTGATACTCCCTCAACTATATATTCAACACTTTATCTACTCATTTGTTGAATGAATAGGCTGATTTCATGCCTTGGATCATGTAACTGCTGCCATAATACAGCTAAGATTCAAGAACACAAGAACCTCCTTGCTTACTTCTGTAGTCTCAGTACTCCTGGATAAGGGCCGTCCACTAATGTTTTAATGGATATAATTGAGTAAACCATAAAGCAGACATGATTTTTGGAACCAGAAAACCAATAACGTATTCCCAGATATGCCGCGCAGGAGCATTGCTCTTACAAACATGATCTCAGCATCCTAAACCACGGCAGAAAAATCTTCGGTTTCAAGCTGCCATTCTGTGAATTCTAAATTCTTTTTTCCTTCTTGTAAGTTGGGAATGGTCCTGTCTGCTCATCTGCTCCATAGGTAAGGGCAATGCACCCTTATGCATGTGCAGGCATTCTGTGAAAAACAAAACTCTGACCCTGGGGGAAAAGTAAAGGAAAAGGTAGCCCAGTGTGTACAAGTGTGACTATGATAGAATTATTCGCTGTGTTAGTGGAATATGGTACATTCACAAATGTCTTCCTTTTGTAGAGGAATGCCTCCACAGCTGCTAGATGGGGGATGATGACTGTGGACACACTGTAGGCTTGGCCTGTTGGGCTACACTAGCAGTTCTCAACCTGTGGGCCACGACCCCTTTGGAGGTCAAACGACCTTTTCACAGGTGTCATCAAAGACTATTTGCAAAACATATATTTACATTATAGCTCACAACAGTAGCATAATTGCAGTTATGAAATAGCAATAAAAATTATTTTATGGTTGGGGGATCACGGTCTTAGGAGGGTTAAGAGGGTTATTGGTCTATACACCAATAAATCACTTGGTCACGAGATATTTTTGTCACGTCCAATAGCTGGTTAGTTCCTATGTCTGGAACTCCTATGATTACACTGTTAAAAGATTCTTCACTTTCATTTATTATTTAAAAAATAAAAAATAATGGACTAAGGAGACTGTGCTTCGGAGCACACACTACTCCTGCAGAGGTTCTAAGTTTGAGTCCTACTCATCCACATTGGGGTGCTTACAATTACCCCTAACTTCAGCTTCAAGGACTCTGATATCCTATTCTAGCCTCCAAGGTTAACTCCTCAATAAATAAAAATAAAAGCAAACAAATCAGTAATTCATAAAAATCAGTTAAATAGAATATTGAAACATGAGGTTGCTAATTTTTCTCCATTTGCCAGAGGGTTCTCACTGGTGGATCAATTTTTTTCCCCCTTCATCTCAGACTCTCATGAATTTCTTCCCCAGGGGTCTAGTATACACACAGTTTTCTCCTTAGATTTTAGTACCTTCTCTGGAAAAATCCTTACTGGTTTCTGGGACAAGTGTTGCTATCAAAGTACCCTGAATATAAGAAGAAAGGAAAATGCATTCTTGGTATTTCTATGTTCTCTATCAAAATTAAAGTTTCTTTTGCTACAATTAGGGCAAAATATATCATATTATATTATCCTTAATCTTTTCTATTGGTTATAAACTAATCCAGAATTCACTGGTGGCTATGAAGATTCAGAAATCTCTAACGTTGCATTGGTAAAGTCAAAGGGGGAAAAATCATAGATTTTCTTCTTTGAATGAATCTTTAGAATGTGCCCTTCCTGCAAATACCTCTTAGTCAAACCACAGTGTTCAAGATTACTACAAGTTTGGGAGTTTAATTGTTAACTTTGGCACTAATGAAAATAAGGATCAATATGCCACAGTGAATTAGAGAAAGAACCACTTTGAAACATGTGAACACCTAAACAGTAGCAGCACAGCAGATAAATTATTTTTGCCCACACAATCAAGCAGCATAAAACAGGAAACAAATTAGTAATGAATTAATCTGTTACTCATTATTCAGGTACACACACTTGAGAGAGAGAGAGAGAGAGAGAGCTGAACACATACACACACATACATATACAAACATACAAGATGAAAAGTCATGAAAATCCTTCAAAATATTTACTATCTTCCAACTCCTGCTGCCAACAAAATCTTACTTGTGTAATTTGTTTCCACCATCAGAGATGGGTTTATATAAAGGGGCAGCAATGTAAGCTGGAATGTGGGAGAAGCCATGCAGAGCAATGAAGAGAGTCTGGACATTGGCAGGCAAAAGGGTAGGGTCTTAACTTTGGATTTCAAGCAGCAGTGGATACAATAGATCTTAGATGGATTGAAATAAGGGTCAAAATTAAAAAGCATTTTGGAAATATGGTCTTCCCATGCTGTGCTTCAACTATATATTTTATTAAAAAACTGTCAATAGACTAACTTTGGTTAAAATATAAGTAACTCAGTCCTGTTTTCCTTTGTCAGAATTTGTGTCAATATTAGGTAAACATTTGAGTTGGGACTTGTGATTTAAATTACCTGAGTCTAAGTTTTACAACTGTCAGATGCTGTGGGTGGTGACTTAGCTATTCCTGACTGAATTCTGGGCTCTATAATTCTGAAATATTCTGAGAAAGAAAATTGTAGACTTAGTATAATTGACTTTGTCTTTGAGCCAGTGATAAAATGCATATGAGATGAAAGTAAATCTAGCATCTTCCAATTCATCAGTTTTGTGGTAAATATATTTTGTCATGTGGCAAGGAAATCCCTGGAAGAAAAAAAAAATTGAAATAAAAATTGACAAGCCAACAAACAACCTCACTAGAGAAGCAATAACCAAATACAAAGAGAAAGCAGTGCCGTTGCTATAAATCAGGATGTATTTGGATAGTTAGCAAACATGATCTCAACTCTAACACAAGAATACATGCAAATCTAAGCAGCAGCCCACTTGTGGATGGCATGAGCTTTGTGCTGACATCGCGGGAAGCCATTTCTTTCTCTGTGTCTCAGCTCGTTCTAACATGAGGAACTTAGTTAAATGGCTGTTAAATTTTGGCTGTAGCATTATGTAAAAGGCTAGGTAACAAAAAATTCCTTCACCCTAAGTTTTGTTAACCCTGCCTCAAGAAATTCGTCTAAATGCAATCTGTATTTAAATTAACTCGGAAGGAGCCCCGTGGTCTACGTAGAGTCTAATTGGAAAATTAGTATTGTTTCCAAAGTTTCGGCATATACTCAAAATGAGATGACCTCAGTGTGACATGCATATCTAATTTCTTTCATGGTTGCAAAAAGTAAGCAAGAAAAACATTCTCAACTACTCCTGACAGCTTTTATCAAAAGCTATTCAACAAATGCTTTCAGTCCACTTGTCAGAAAGTTGATTAAACAAAACAGACAGTGGAAGCAGAAAGTTCATTACTTACCAAGAGAAAAAAAGGATATTTAAAATGAATGAATAGCTGACACAAAAGTGACTTTGGAAGAATTGCACACACTGGTAGGTGTGTGCCAAACGATACCACCAAAGACTGGAATTCCCATTGCATTACAGAGACAGGCATCATTCTTCAGCTTTGTTAAGTGGATCTAGCACAGCCCCCTAGTGACTACCTTGGTCTTCCCTTGGCCAATCTTAGTTTATGGTGCTAGGATATTTTTAAAGTAAATATCTGTAGCTTTTTAGATTCAGCTTTCAATCCAAAAAGATATCTGAATCCAGCATCAATCTGTCTGAGAAAAATCCCTAGAGGAAACAATTTAAAATGAGGAATGATTTATTTGGGTTAATGGTTTTAGACAATGCAGTCCAAGGTCATCTAGTACCAGTGAACCTGAGGTGAGGCTGAATATCATGGCACTAGGCACAAGGTGTCAAAACACTTCTCACCTCATGGTATCCAGTATGCAGAGAGTAAATAAAGAGCTCATTATGAGGTATCTTTCCAGGATACATCGCCAGCAACATATTCTCTCCACCCAGGTCACATCTGCCACAGTTATATCACTTTCCCACAGCTTATTCAATTACTCAAATCTCTATTCCATCAAAGACTTAAACAATGAGGAAGAGAGCACCCTTATGATTCAACCACTTTGAACAAAACTCCACCTCTGAACAGTTTGCAATGAGGAACACACTTTCTGTAGAGGAAACTTTCAGAATGGGGTAGATGGAGACATCTCATATCAAAAATTTAACTAGGTCTTTGACATCTGTTAGCCAGTGTGCTCTTTTCAGATGGGATGCAGAGATATGAACGAATAGAGCAGAGAGAGGAAACTCAGTTGCCTGTCCCCTCCCTTCCAGCACACAAAGAAGGAAGAACCGTGTATACCACAAAGTCTTATATCCACACCCATCCCTTCATGTCCTAGAGTACCCCCTCATCTTGTTGGGCACAACTATCACCTTATTTTATTATTGTATTTTAAATTTATTTTTTCTCTCTCATATAATGCATCCCAACCCCATCTTCCCCTCCCTTCACTCCTTCCAGCTCCCCCATCTCTCCTCTCATGAAGATGCCCCTCCACATCCCCTCAGAACAGAGCAGGCCTCCCAGAGTTACTACTCAAAATGGGCATACCAAGCAGGAAGAAGGCTAGGCTCAGATCCCTACATTAAGGCTGTACAGGGGACCCCAGCAGGAAGAAAAGGGTCAAAAGCACAGGAAAATGAGTCAACCCCCCATTCCAACTTTTAGTTCTAAAAGAACACCAAACCACATAACAATAAGATACATGTAGGGTACCCTGCAGGCTCCCTGTCTGCCTCTTCAGTCTCTGTGAGCCCCTAAGAGTCCTTAAGTCCTTAAGAGTATTCTAAGAGTCAGTTGACTCTGTGGGGCTTGATCTCCTGGTGTCCTTGACCTCTCTGGTCCCCAAAACCCCTCTTCCTCCTCTCCATCAGGGTTGCCCAGATTCTGCCCTATGTTAGGCCCTAGGCCTCTGCATCTGCTCCTCTCAACTGCCTGCAGGAACCTCTCTTAGGGTGACTGTGGCCTCATAAAGTTTAGCAGTGTTCTCTATGTTTCTATTTTGTGGAATAATTAGAAGTTTACTGGCATTAACTCTTCTTTGAATGTCTGGTAGAATTCTGGGCTATAACTGTCTAGCCTTGGGTTTTTGTTTTTGAGACTTTTAATGACTGATTCTATTTCCTTGGGGATTATAGGTCTATATAAGCTTATTTGATTTGAATTTGATTTGATTTTAAGCTTATTTAACTTTGATAGATGGTATCTATCAAGAAAATTATCCATTTATTTTAGATTTTTCCAAGTTTGAAAAGTATAGGTTTAAAACTATGACCTAATGATTCTTCATATTTCCTCAGTGTGTGTAGTTATGCCCCCCCGTTTTCATTTCTGATTTTTGTTAATTTGGAAAATCTGTCTTCTAGTTTGGATAAGGGTTTCTCTATTGTGTTGACATTTCTCAAACAGCCAACTCTTTGTTTCATTGATTCTTTGCATTGTTTTCTATGTTTCTATTTTATTAATTTTAGCCTTCGGTTTGATAATTTTTCCCTTCTATCCCTCTTGGGTATGATTGTTTCTTTTTGTTCTAGAGCTTTCAGGTATTCTGTCATTAGTATGAAAACTCTCCTTTTTTTTTTTTTTTTTTTTGTGGGCACTTTGTACTATGAATTTTCCTCTTAGCCCTGCTTTCATTGTGTCCTATAAGTTTAGGTATGTTGTGGATTCATTTTCAATGATTTCTAGAATGTCTTTAATTTCTTTCTTTATTTATGTCTTTATTTCTGACCCAGTAGTCATTCAGTAGAGAGTTGTTCAATCTCCATGAATCTGTAAGCTTTCTTTTGTTGCTGTTGTTGTTGAAATCCAGTTTTAATCCATAGCGGTCAGATAGGATATAGAGGATTATATCAGTTTTCTGTTATTTCAAATATCTGTTGAGACTTGTTTTATGGCCAATTATCTGACCAAATTCAGAGAAGGTTCTATGGGTTGGTGAGAAAAATATATCTTTTGTGTAGGGGTGGAATGTTCTGTAGTTATTTTTTAAGTCCATTTGGTTTATAACGTCTGTTACCTCCAGTAGTTCTCTGTTTACTTCTTGTCTGGATGACCTGTCCATGGGTGAGAGTGGTGTAGTTGTATGTTTACTGTGGCAGCTCACCAAGAGAGAGACATAGACGTATATTTCATAACTGCAAACCCTGCCAGACCTCTTCAGAGGTCACCACCATTACTGCAAGAGCCGTCCTGGACAGTAGAACCCCAAGCATCTGAGCTCAGGTGTATTTATTCTTTCAGAACTCCTCAGGTGTTCTACTGATAGTACATGCAGATCATTTGCAATTAAACAACGCCCACAGAAATCCATATCCTGCAGACAATACAAAAGGCCAAGGTCTATGCATCCCTTTTTCCAACAGTGCACAACACAATTATTTTAAACACAACTAAAAATAAACTTCCACAACATTTCCCCTTTTCTGTTTAAAAAAATGCTTCATCTTTAGAATGTAATTTAACACTATACTAGCAAAACTATTACAAGAGAAACAATCATTAGGGTTGCTAATGCACAGGACCAAATGTAACCAAACATCTATCAAGCTTTCACAATGTCTTTGGACAGCAGAAAAACATCATCAATGTCCAATTATCTGGAATTCACTCATGATCTTCTGGGCTCCTCTAAAGGGCTTGGGACGCTTCTTTGGTTCTGCTCTCTGCAGCATGCACAGTTTGTCCTCCATGCTCTGGGTTGCTCCATTCCACTGTTCTTGGTGCTGCTGCTGTTCTTGGTGGTCATCCCATGGCACTGGCATCTCAAAAACTGCTCGGGTCCCTTGCTGCAACTGGGATGCACCTTCACCAATCGCTTCTCCTGGGCTCTATTCATGGTGCCAAGCCTCAACTTTACATGACCCCTTCAACCTGGGCCTTCAACTGCTACTTTGGCTGCACTTTCACTAGTGACCTTTCCTGGCCTCTTACAGTGCCAAACTTCAGCTGTTCTCCAAAGACCCCTTCAAGCTGGGCCTTCAACTGCTACTTTGGCTGTGTCCTCTCTAATGGCCTCTCCTGGTATCTTAGTGTTAAGCCTCAGCTGCTCTCCAAAGACCCCTTCAGGTCTTTAAAATCAGCAACACCTAGGGTTGTTGTCTTACAGTACCAAGTTCTGCTGCCAGCATGAAATACGACCTCAGCCAATTCTTGAAGACAGTTTCTGTGTGCTGACCCTTAGGAAACACTTCCCAGATTTTAAGGTAGACTCTGGTTTGCTGGAAAAATATCTGGTCACTTTGTCTGCAGCAAGGGTTCCCCCTTGGGATGGAGTTCTCATCACCACTGCTTGTATCTGGACTGCTTAGCTTTCTCTTAGTCAGGTTTGCAGGGAAAAAAAATGGTCAGTTTAACTAAGTGGCTTTTTTACTCTAAGCTGAAACTTCCACAGCAGAAGGTCCTGGGCCTGTGGGAAGAATATTTTGCAAAGTCTTGTCAGTTTGGCATCCTTTTTCACCACCACTAAGAGGAAACATACAACCCCTTCCATAGATCTCAAATACAGTATCTTGAGCTTCACACACATACAATGCAGCTATCAGAACACTGAGTTTGTAAGACAGCACATAACACCAATAGCAGGAGGGAGCATCAGTTCCATGATCAGGAAGAGCAGTAAAAACCATGCTTTCAGCTGAATTCCTTATCTCTAAAGGCTTCCATTTTGTGGCTCTCACCTCCAAGGCTTTTCCCTCATTTATTTATTAATTTCACAGACTTTTCTCTTCATAGAGGCTTACTTCTTTCTCTCCTCTTCCTTCAGGAGATTCTACTCATTATTTTTACAAATATATAATCTCTGTCCTCTAGGAGCTGCCCTGAGAGTACTTTACCAGATTCTGAGATCTGGAGTTTTTTATTCTTCCTTGTTTCCACATTGGATTAGCTGGTGTGATGTTCTGCCCAGTGTTGATGTGCCATTTGTAGTTGTATGCCTACTATGGTGGCTCAGACACAAGACAAAGAGGCATATTCACACATGTAGACTGCCAGACTTCAGCAGAGGAAACCACCTTCATGGCCAGAGCCATACTTGATCGACAGTGAAACCCCAAGCTCTCAGCTCAGGTGTTTTTACTGATTCAGAACTCTTAGATGCTCTATTGATACCACTTGCAGATCATCAGCAATTAAACAATCCCCACAGAAATCCATCTCCTGTAGACAATACAAAAGGCCAAAGCCGATGTATCCCTTGTTCCAACAGTGCACAAAAACAATTATTTTAAACACAACTAAAAGTAAACTTCCACAACAGAGTAGGGTGTTGAAATCTTCCAGTATCAGTGTGCATGTGTCAACGTATGTTTTAAACTTTAGTAATGTTTCTTTTACAAACAAGGGAACATTTATGTTGGAGGCATAGATGTTAATATTAGAAATGTCATCTTGGTGGATTTTTCCTTTGATGAATATGAAGTATCTTCTCTGTCTCTTTTGATTAATTTTGGTTTGAAGTCTATTTTATTAGATACTAGAATGGCTACACCAGCTTGCTTCTTAGGTCCAGTTGATTGGAAAATCTTTTCCCAACCCTTTTCTCTGAGGCAATGTTTATCCAAGTTGTGTTTCTTGTATGCAGCAGAAGGATGGATTCTGTTTTCACATCTGTTCTGTTAGTCTGTGTCTTTTAATTGGGGGATTGAGTTTAACTAATGTTGAGAGATATCAATGACCAATGTTAAGTTCTGTTATTTGCAATTGTTGGTTGTGGGGTGTGTGTGTGTGTGTCCCTTCTACTGATTTTGATGGGACGAGATTATTTATTTCCTGTGTTTTCACCAGTATAGTTAACTTCCTTGGGTTGGAATTTTCTTTCAACTACCTTTTATAAGGCTGGATTTGTAGATAAATACTGTTTGAATTTGGCTTTATCACAGAATATTTTGTTTTCTCAATCTACGGTGATTGAAAGTTTTCCTGAGTATAGTAGTCTGGATGGCACATACGTGGTCCCTCAGAATCTGTGGTACAGCTGTCCAGGACCTTCTGGCTTTTAGAGTCTTCCTTGAGACTCCACTGAGTCTTTATATGTTACTTGTTCTTTCTTTCTTGCAGCTTTTAGTATTCTTTCATTGGTCTGTGTGTTTAGTGTTTTGATGATTATTTGGCAAGGGGACTTTCTTTGGTCCAGTCTATTTTGTGTTCTGTATGCTTCTTGTACCTTCATAGGGATTTCCTTCTTTAGGTTTGGAAATTTTTCAATGATTTTTGGTGAAAATATTTTCCAGGCCTTTGAGCTGGGAATCTCCTTCCTCTATTCCTATTATTCTTAGGTTTGGTCTTTTCATAGTGTGCCAGATTTCTTGGATATTTTGTGTTAGGAATTTATTGGATTTAAATTTTTATTTTACTATTCTTCTACAGTATCTTCAACTTCTGAGATTCTCTCTTCTATCTCTTGTGTCACGTTGCTGTAGCTTGCCTCTGTAATTAGTCATCGCTTTTCAGGTTTTTCATTTCCAAAATTCCCTCAATTTGTGTTTTCTTTGTGGCTTCTAGTTCCATTTCCAGTCCCTGAACAGTTTTGTTTCCTTCAATTGCTTGCTTGTTTTTTTCTTGGCTTTCTTTAAGGTATTTTTTTTTTATTTCTTCTAATTGTTTATTCGTGTTTTCCTGTGTTTCTTCGATGAATTTACTCAATTTCTCCCACTGTTTGTCTGATTATAGATTTCTTTGAGAGACTTATTCATTTTCCCTTTAAAGACTTCTATTATCTTCATACAGTTGGTTTTAAGGTCTTTTTCTTCTGTTTCCTTCTTTTCTTCTGCTGTGTTGAAGTGTTCAGGACTTGTAGTAGGATGGTTAAACTCTGGTGGTGACATACTACCCTAGTTGTTGGTGACAGTGTTCTTATGCTGGCATTTAAGCATCCGGGCTTGGAATTTAGGTGCCAAATTTCTGAGTTTTTCTTTATTGGATGAAAGCCCCCCACACACACACACACACTCTGGGTTCTGGTCTGTGTAGCTTGGGATATAGTTGGGGATTTCCACTGAACTTATTGGGTGGGGTTTAGGTGGGTGCGGCCACTCAGTGTAGCAAGGTGTCTCCCCTGGAGTTCAGAAGGCTGGTGACCTCTGATCTAGCAGGAAGCTTCTGGAGTTGTAGAGGCTGGTTGGTTTGGCCTCTGGCCTAGCAGGGAGCTTCTGGAGTTATAGAGGTTGGGCTAGTCCCTGGTCCAAGCAGCAAGCTGACATTTGAGTTGGGGGTGGGGTGAAGCAAGGCAGCATCACTGAAGAGAGGGAGGATTGGAGATAGGGCAGTAAGAAAGTGGGGGATTCTGTGGGAAAGACGGTAGCCTACCTGGGGCTGTAGTAGCCGAGGTTGCCTCTGGTCCAACTGAGAGCTTCCATCTGAGTTGGGCAGTGGAACCAGGTGGCGACAAGGAGGAGAGAGAGATAATTGGTCCAACTATGACTTTATATAATTATTTTCTACTGTGTTTTGATTTCTCTTGTCCCTTCCACATTTGAAGCAGGTTCTCATGTCTTTCCACTGTTGACAGCATGTTGGGAAGGATAATTGTTTGGGGATTACATCTGCTGGAAATCACTTCTCAGCCATGCCTGTTCCAGCTCTGAGGTTGCTTATGAACTCAATATTCACCATGAAAAACCATACCATTAATGTCTTTCTACTTCCTGCATTTCTGAGCAGGCCTGTGTAAGAATTTGATTTTGTCTTTGAAATCAGCTGAAGAGTCACCAGGGAAATCTCTGACTGACACTGTGAGATTATCTCTGTGCTGTCACAGAACCAACACTCAGCTGATTTTCAACAGTTGATACTGCCTTTGTTTTCTTTAGATTAGAACTGAGAGAAAGGTCCAGAGTCTGACTACTTGGATTTGGAGTTGAGCATTATTATTGATTTAACCTGTAAACTTACACATATGTAGCAACAATTAAATAAAAAGAAGCCATGAGTTTGAAAGAGAACAACGATGGATAGCATGGGAGAGGATAGAGGGAGGCAAGAGCAGGGGAAAATGATACAATTATACTATAATCTCCAAAAATGAAAAAATAAAATATATGTGAATTTCTGTGTACTTCATTCTTTTCAGCTACATTAATTTTTTTGATACTTGGAATGAACCTAGAGTCTCCTGCATGCTAGGCAAGTTCTCTATTGCTAAATTATCTCCAAAGCTCCCTTATAATTTATATGCTTTTAATAATGAAGCAAGGACTTTCTAAGCTGCTCAGGTTGGCCTTGAACTCATTTTGTGGTTGTTTCTTCTTATGTGAATGATATAATTTTATCTTTGGGATGTATTAAGATACAAGTGACTACAATACACTAAAAAAGTTGACCCAGGTAATCTTTACATTCCACTCTTCATCTCCTTTATTCCCTTGAAATTCTAACTCTAATAGAAAGAAAAGAATTAACTACCATTGCGCATGCCTGTACATAACCATTGCACATATATCACATCACTGTTCCTCACAGAGATATCGATAGAAAAGATGCAAACAATATTTAAAGATCTCTTACTGGGTATTTGTTATACAGTTCTATTTAAGCCCCATTTTATCAGCCCAGGCTCTTGTATTATTTTTCCTTTTAGGGACCCTCAATATAACTAAAGCCCTACCTTTCTTCAATTCTGTAACTTTTTTTTCGATTGTCTTCATGATAAAGATATAAGTTTCCTTTATGTCTCTGTCCACATGTCACTCTACTGATGTGCCTTTACCCTGCATGGTGTTGGGGTGGGAGGTTAACATATCATCTTTGCTTCTATATGAATCTTCCAGGCTCGATCAAGGCCAAGTGTCATTCACTGTACATAGGGTCCAAACCTCTTTCTCCATTGAACTGCATTTTATTAAACATTTCTTTAAAATGACTATTTAGTCATTTTGGTTATCTTTGAACTTATAGAGTCTATTATAAAGAGAATTTTTTGATAAATGCATGTTTTATGACTGAATAGGTGAGTCAATTCGGATTGTATAAGTAAAATTCTGCATCATATATGAATTTCCTCATAACATTGGTTAGATTCACCCATTCATATTTCCAAGACAAGTTGAAAAGTGTGTTAATTTCACATATTTTAGAAACAGCAAAAGCCTTATGAGCCAGGGGGCATTTCCAAACATATGTGTCTCATGACCTGGTTCAAATGAAACAGCCTGGAAGCAATTGCATGCCCAGTCTTTTCTGGGATGTCAACATACATTTATCAAGGTTTCCAGGTAGTGAGTTTCTCTTTTGAAATCTTAAAAGATGTAACTCTTGGCAGTGCTATATAAACATTAGATTGTTTTGCTGATTTTTTTGCTTAAGAACTATCACTTGATTCATCTGCCATGATAACTTCATAATGTCCTTGAGGTAATTCAATACACTATTTGTGTCTCCATATTTCAAATTCACTACAATAAGAACCTTGAATCTTAAAAGAAGCCAGAACAAATCTTTAGTAAAGCTAAAAGGCAGAGCAGAAGGAAAACATTAACTGTTGGAGGACAACATTCTCATCAAGTGGATGAAATGTTCACTCTCGTTCTTTTCATCTCTTCTTGCAATTAGTGAAGTTTGGAGTAATATCTTTGCTAAAGGCATCAACTGAATTTTTTAGATGTCAACTGTAATTCTTAGTCATATAGTGACTATATAATGATACACATGGTTTACCTTTAACCACAACAAATGTATTGTCTTAGCAAAGTCTCACTTCCATTGCAAGGCATAAGACCTTTAAGGCTGGGTTGACAAGAGAAGTAATACCCAAGAGTCAAATACACTAAGGACTATGACAAAGGACAATTGTAGCTCAAACCACAATGTCGTGATAGAGCAGTACTTCTCAACCTTCCTAATGCTGTGACCCTTTAAAACAGTTCCTCATGTTGTGGTGACCTAAACCAAAAAATTATTTTTGTTGCTACTTCATAACTATAATTTTGCTACTTCTATGAATTGTAATAAAAATATGTTTTGCAAATTATCTCAGGTGACCCCTGTGAAAGGATCACTGGATGCTCAAAGGGATCATGACCCACAAGTTGAGAACTGCTGTGATAGAGAATGAGCCTAATTAGACTTCCTAGGAGTCAGAGCTGCTGAATCCATATAGACACTGGGGGATATAAAGAGAGCACCTGTGAGGAAGTCTTAGTAATTCCTAGAGAACTATCTGAATGGAAGCAACCTGACTGTCATTAACCAGGAGTTTAATAAGCTGGTTCCAAGTCACTGGGGAAAGGAAGAGAAAATTAGTAGCAATGGTAGGCCAGGGCTCAAATACAGGAGTCTCAACACTTGGAGAAATGGGCAGCTTTCCAGTAACAGAAACAGAAGCAGAAGCCTATTAAAGGAACCCAACCATTTCAGTGTAAGTACAAATGCAATTCAGAAGATTCATGAAGAACTTTTGCAGACTGCCACAGGGAAAAAAACACAGGAAACCATTAAGAGCATGGCCTGTTTGAAGCCTGTCTTTAACTTAGCATGTGTGTAATTTTGGAAAAGTCCCTGTTTATTGAACGATTCCTGTCTGTGTATTTAAGATGCTTCCAGTGTCAACTAATAAATCAGAACCAAAAGTAACCTGACTTAAATGGCCATTAAGGACACTGGAATCTGATTTTGGAAGCATGCCTACACTGTGTCTCGGTAGCAAATGTCTATGGCTGTGTCTTCCTGTGCCTGTTTACTATCATATTGAAATAAAATGAAACATTTGCTTCTGAGATCCCACTCTTCACAAAGAAAGACTGCTTCCTAACAATTCTCAAGCAAGAAATTTTCAGAATTATACCATGTGCCCACATTTCAGTCAATTCATAGGACTAGGCTGTGCTCCATGCAGAAAGTCTTGAACCTGAGTTGCAGAACAAATTACCGAGGGCTGAAGTCCCATCCAACCAATGAGACCTCTTATAGATACGGTTGTATCATTTTTCAGGAAGCAAACTGGAGGAGCCACCTAGGCAGCTACTAACAAAAGTGTTAACATAGCTTCTCATCTTGTAAAAGAAGACAACAATGATGTCAACCTCGAAAGCTTAGAGGAAGATTAAATGAGTTAATTCTTAGCAAACACATAGAATAGGCTCTAGCATAAATAAACTCAAGGTTCATGTTCCTGCCATTATTACTGCTATCATTACTACCTTGCTTTCTCCACTTGTATCTTCTATGCAAACTCCACTCCTCTCCATTCATCTACCCTTCTACCTGAGTAATTCCTGGTGTTTAAGTCTTTGATTATCAGCCCACTGTCTAGATTTATTTATTTGATTACTGACACTTCTTCGCACATGGATTAGTTCAAGACACTAGTATAACACTGTCAGCCTTTTAAGAAAATTGTGCAAATTTCACAAATGTCAACAAACGTGGGACTGTAAACCCCTGCCTTAATGCTGGAGTTCTTTTAGTTTGTGGGAGCTGAACATATGCATTTATTTCTCTTTATTTGAGTACCTACCATGCATCATTAACTGTACCTGAAGTACAGTGAAGGATACACTGTGAACAAAGATGAAGCTACTTTGCAAAGTTTACTACATGATATCCACCAGCATGGCTAGCTCTTAAGTGGTGTCCAATAAGCTTGATAAGTGGAAGCAATATCTAATGAGAATATCATAATAATCAATGGAAAACATTTGTGGTGTATCGGAATATCAATAATGTTGTTTTCAAAGCTGATAAGATGAAATAGAAATGTTAATTCAAATTGGAGAGTGATTTGGAAAAGTTTCTCAGAGGAAATGAAATCTGAGACAGGGTGAAGGATCTTACACAACTCCCAGCCAATGAGTGCATATGCTCAGTTTCCAACATCCAGATGTATTCGTGTATCCTGTTTGTCTATTCTACACATGAAATTATTTTAGACAGTTAAAATTTATCAATTGTTTGTCTTGGAAAGCTTTCTGATTTTCCTTGGATAAAAACTGGTGTTCAGGGAAGTTTTCACTAAATATCACATATTCTGCCTATTAGGTAATAAGTTCTGAAACAGAATACCAGATGAAAGACATCTGAGAGCCAGAATCCAGACTGGCTTCCCACTGCATGGATCTGTAATTTCTTGATGAGGCAAGGCGATGTTTGACATAGTTTCCTGTGGTCTTCAGAATTTGCCTTTTCAGGCCACATGACTCTGTTATTTATTATTTCAAATTTAGCTTGCCTTTGGTAATGAAATAGTTTAAAGATAACATGGTGAATACTTGGGGGTTACAGAAAATCTGGCTTCACTTCTAAGCCAGAAATAACTTGTAGTACAAGTTAGAAATTCAAAGCATTAGGGTTTATAAGGGAAAAATCAGCATGGCCCTGTGTTTTTAAGTGACCATTACTGCGAAAACAACATTGCCACCAACGGGAGTAATGTTTTATCATTCATTATCATGCCTGGCCAAGGGCATATTGTACAAATATAGGCAACACAGGAATATATTATGCATGGCAGGGGTACTGTAATGGATTTCAGTTCTCCAGACATTCAGTCTTTGTCATATATTTTAGTAACAAAAGACAGAGCCTCTGGTTCCAAGCATTCCGAGTATGTTTTTATAAATTTTTCTCAATATGTAGTATTCAACATTTTAAATAAGAAATCTGGTAAAGATATCACTAGCATAGAGTGATTTCTGCAGTGTTTTGACAGTACTTGTCATAATTCCAGCACATGTGAAGTTTAAAATATCCTCAGTCTACTATAGGAGGTAAAGCATTCTTCAAACATCAAAAAAGAAATGTGGCTGAGATTCACCTAGAAAATATAATCATTCTATTGATATGTCAGAGCTCATATTTTCCCATTGAAATTTAAACTCAACCCAGCATTTGTGATTGATAAAGACAAGCTGATATATGGAATAAACACAGCAACATTAATTCAGGTTCCTATTTTTTTCTTTGTATAAAATAAACACATGGTATAGCTAGAAAGAAAAGTATAAAAAATTAATTATCTGGGAAGTTGCATTATTAGATTATCTACATTAAAAATATGAAGCTATAACCCTTCTAGTATTTTAATAATCACCACGGTTATCCCAGCATAGTAAGTTTAAAGCTAGCCTCAGCTATGAGATCCTTCTAAAAAAAAAGAAAGGAAAAGTAAAAAAAGATTACAAGGGGTTGAAATTCAGGGAAGGTGTAGGGAATGAACACATGTACTGGGTACTGTTCTGGAGTACAGGAACATCAGTTAATAAAACAACAAAGAAACAGCATTATTGAAACACAGTGAGAAAGACAGTCACGTGGTAAACTGAATATACTGGATAAACACCACAGTATCTCAGAAAGCAATAAAATGCCATAAAATGTAAAGGGGATTAGGAGTGTATGTATATTAAATATGTTATCAGCTTCCACAAACTTAATGTTTGAACACGTGTCCTATATTCTTATGTTCTTATGCTGAATAACCTGCAAATGACTTTCAATCATGTTGTCTTGGTTACTCACTCCCCTCATTGTTCCTTGCCCCCATTAGAAGGAGCCTGAGGAAGATGAGGTTTTCAAATATACAGGAACCAAAGCAGAATTCACTCCTTCGATATCTTTCTTGTTCACATTCTGAGTGGCTTCACACTTGCCCTAGACAATTCATAAGAACAATAACTAATGATCTAAAATCTGCTGCAATTACTTTGACTGTTTATCCTTTTATCTGTTTATCTGTTTATCCTTTCCTACACCCTTAATTTAGCTTATTAACTTTCAAAAGCTCTCTTCTCTTTCTTTGGATTAATTTCTTTTGTTTGCTTGGTTTTATTTGTTTCTAAAATTATGTACATCGAACCCAGGGCCTCACATATATGAAGAAAATACTGTACCAATAAACTACCCTGTGTATCTCTTTTAGGATTATATTTCCTTTCATGTTATTATTAACTTACACACAACTTTGATATGTAGAATATACTATACAATCTTAAAGAACATAAAATACCTAAAATAAGTTTTCTATTAACTGTATAAAAGACTTTTTAATTTTCAAAGTGAATTAGATTGCAGTATCTTCCTGTAAATGACTTCTGAGTCAATGGCTTTGTAACAATTGCCACATGGTCTGGTGGTTTCTAGCCTGAAATTTATTGACATCTGCTCTAAAGTCAAGTGTTTGGTTTATTAGTATAAATGATTTGTGTCCCTGGTCACTTAATGCAGGATACTATGCATACCCCTTAGATAAGGCTTGTTAATCATATTGATTGAGTCATCCATATTTATTGATCATTAAGAGATGACAAAAATCATTCATTCTAATAAAGAATTTCTTGATTTTTCTCTGTGAGGCTATCAGTTTCTGTTTTTATATATCTCAAAGATCTGCTCAGAGTAGCACATCATCTGCCACTCAATATTTGATTTGAACATGAAATATTTTTTGTTAATTAAACTTCTTTCTACAACTTTGTTGTCAGAAAGATTTACAAAGTTAAATCAGGAGATACAGTATATACTATGGAACAGCACACTTCAGCTGCCCTGTCCCTTGCATGCTTGTAAAGCTTTTCCATTTCATCATAGTCAATGTAGAAATATCACCTCAAGGTGAGGGCTAGTATTTTTATTACACTCATTGAGCACAAAAGACCCATCAGTACAGTGATTGTGGGCCAGAGTGGGCCTCCAAGGATGAAAGCACTGTCTTATCCATTATAGAAAAGGAAGATGAGGTTGGTGGCACAGTCGAGAGAACACATCATGGCATAATCGTGACATGTCCCTAGATTCCCAGAGTCACCTACTCTTACTCACATGTAGTATTGGACTATTCAATCACCCTTTCTCCCTAAGCCTCAATGGACACAACTCTAGACCAAGGAAAGGCAGAATGCACAGGTTAACAGTATGACTTTTTTAAAAAAAGACAAGATTCAGAAATCCTCCAGCAGAGCTCTCGGAGTTATACAGGCACTGAAGAGACATCAATTACTATTCATAGGTATATTTTAATATCAACTGTTCTGGTTGAGAAGTTAACATGGAGGCAGTGGGTGGAAAAAAAGAGAAAGAAATTCCTGAATTTCTTCATGAAATGTGAAAAAATTAGCATCATTGTTCAGTAAGCTCTGACTGGATCCTGTCCCTCAGTCCTAGGACTGGCTCATGACCACCCATAAGTGAAGCCATGGTGTTCCCACCATGGGGAGTGCAAGTGATTTTCCCATCTGCCTGCTTCATGACACACATTCGGACAAGCGGGAGAGCACCATGAAATGTGGAACACATTAACATGATTCGCCCAGGGAAATGCCTCAACCAAAGAGTTCTGAGTTTGATTTATAAATTTTAAATGTATACAGTTTGAATGCTTCTATGTAAATCAAAAATTGTTTTTCATTAAATAAATGTCCATCCTTCATACATGAAGAGAATGCAGAAGTATTATTTTTTGGCATGTAGTAAGAAAATACTGAATGACTTAAGCAGCAGATACTTACTTTTCACAGTTCTGATAGCAACAAGTTCAGGTCTAGGCGTGTCAATGCTGAGTTCTAATGAAGGCGTGTCCTGGTTTTCATGCAGTTGCTTTGTCTATGTGCTCATCTGACAGGAAGATGGAGAGAAACCTCTGTTGCCTCTTCTCACAATGAAACTAGCCATACTATGAGTGTACCCTCGTGACATTTTTCAGACTCCATTATCTCCCAAAGGCCCTAACACCAAAAACCTCCACATTACTGATTAGAGCTTCAGCACGCAGGTTTTGAAAGACATAGTTGAATTCTTGCTATGAACCACATGGTATTACTCACTTTGTCCTTTGACCTAACAAAATACTAAAGCTATATATTTTGTTGTATATGTCACAGGTCTGCCAACATTCTTAATTTAAATTATTGTCTGCTTGTTTATTTGTCCAAAATTCTTTATTTGTCCAAACAATAGAAACCAGCAACAAAAGAAGTTAGGTTATGCCTTACTAAATTGCTAAAGTGGGAGATTTTTGTGATATATGTGTATCCAATATTCAGTTTGAATGCTTCTACATGGATTAGAAGATATTTGGTAAAAATGCTTATCCTTGCAAGGAAATCAAGGAGAAAGATATTCACAGTCTCAGTTTCCCTAATTATAGTTATGTTTAAGTGAAACGTTTTTGAAAAGTGGTGATTTACAAAGAAAAAGTAATAGTATCTAGTACCCATTACTGGTGTTTCTATGACCTTAATAAAATATACAATCGACCTTGTGAGCAGCGTGTGCAACTGGACTGCAGCAACGAGGGGCCCAGGAAAGGTGTGCAATACTGAGAGGAAATGGGACTTCCACTGCAGATATCTCCTTCACTTGTGAGTTTCTGTAAGAATATACCTGTACCCTCTTTCCAGCCTTGTGATACTTCTGCTCTGATAGTGAAGGTATTTATATATGGCTTCCAAGTTCATGTCCCACTGGTACAGGAAATGACTGTGGAAAACCTCTTGCATTTGTCTAAATAGGAGGAATGGGTTGGTGAATTGGTTGTGACAGGAACCTGGGAAGAAAATGACCCTCTTACATATACACAGCTCTCATTTCTGTGACAATCAATTTCAAGCAATCTGTCCGAACACCCCAAAAGCACATGGGTGTTTGTCAGGTTATATTTCCTGATTTGTGTTTCAAGGAATTTGGTCTCTAACTGTATTCATTCTTCTGCCAAGTGTTTTGGACAGAGTTATTTTATACTAGAGAATCTAATTCGGGGACATTCACAGAGTTGATACTCAGAAAATTTGTTTTGTTAAATAGAAATTGAAAATTTGCAACTAGGAAGATGTGTGTGAATATTGAAATGTCAACCTTTCCTCTTCTCTTTTCTCAACAAGGGAAGTAGGAGGGGACTCTGGTTTTTATCCAACTTCATCATTTGTTTCTGCTTTGAAGCCATTACTATTAGTAAGCAATCAGTATTGACCAAATGATTTCTGTGTATAAGACAGTGAGCAGAATTCATACATATTTTCACTTTTGTAATTATCTCATTTAATCTTCAAAATAATTCTACAAAATTAGAATTTCTGTTTCCTCATCAAATAAGAGAAAACTAAGATTGATGGAGCTAATTAGAACTAAAATGTATGAATAAACACTTCTAACTTTAAAGCAATCACTTCATGTTAAAACTGTCTGGGTCAAGCACTTTGAAAGGACAGAAACACATCAGGGAGAAAGCCTAGGCTCATCTACATGGAAAACTCAAGAAAGAGTAACATAATGTCTCTACCCATGGGGAAGCAACACATAATAATTTGACATAGCCACAAGATAGTGATCCGAACACAGTTCGTTATAATTCACAGTTCTGCAAGTTGGCATGCAGTCCTTAGTCCTCCAATGGAGGTTGGGAGTCTCTCATTTTCCATGTATTAAACATAAGCTGGAAAACAAAGATACAGATAAAGGTGCATTTGAATTGATACTTTAGTTAGGAGGAAAATCATACATATATATGTGTGTGTGTGTGTGTGTGTGTGTGTGCTTACCTGATATATATACATATATATATATATATATATATTTATATTTATATTTACATATGTGTGTGTATGTATATATGCATGTATCATATATCATATATATCATATATATATCACAGAGTAAGCACACCATGATACAAAATTACAGGATAAGAATAGAGAACTGTAGCAAAGTGTCTTTTTAGGATTCTAAATTAAACTAAAGCTGAATCAACTTGATTTTATTAAACCAAGAGAAACTGTGAAATTCAAGGAATAATAACTAGTACATTGGATTTTAGGATTTGCTATATTTAGGAACATAGACTGCCAAGACTCTTACTATTTGCTCTTCCTAAACCTTTGTGTGACTATTGGCCTAAACATCACTCATCTCAGAATAGTTTTCTCCCCAAGACCAGAAAAGGGGACATACAATTGGTCTCCTTGAAGTGTTCTCACACCAATTTTCAACTTTTACTTTTTGTCTTAAATACATTGAAATAAGTTGGAATCAGGTCTGAGAACTCATTTTGCAGACACTACAGACTGAGACACCCTCCTTAGACTCCTCTGTAGTGTCCTCTGTGCAATCAACCTCCATACAATGTAATCAACCTCCATGTAATCTAGAACATTTAAGCTGCTAGTCCAGGCCTAGAATGCTTCAGCCTCAGTCTATGAAACTTAATGCTGACTGAGCCACTCTGACTTGCTCCTTCTGAACTAGCTCTTTTCACTTTGAGTTCTCTGATTTCTTTCTGCTTATTCTAGACTGGCTCTGCTCTTCTCAGTTTCTGCTCTGCTTCGTCACACTGATTCTACCCTGCTTCTCTCTCTGAGCTCAGCTTCTATTCTTTGTGAGTTCTCACTGCCCCATAGTGCCTCAGTTGGCCTCTCTCCTTCTCTCCCTTATCCTCAGTCAGACTACTTCATTGTCTCAGTGTTTTATCCTCTGTCTGCCTGACTCTCTGAGCTGAGAGCCTGCTTTTATATCATGAGAATTGGGTGTGTCCTCTCTCTGATTCATTCTTCTGCTAACTTTTCTCTGATTTGTCACTTTGTCTGACCTTCACTGATTCTGCCCTTCATCTCAGTTGTCTCTTCCTGTCTGATACTGACTCCTTTTGAGCTCTGTTTCCTGTCTCCCGAGTGCTAGGATTAAAGGTATGCACAACCACTACCTTCTAAATACTAGATTAAAGATGCTAGCACTCCTTGGCTTTGTTTTCAGCTTTTGTCTCCAATTTCTGCTTTGAGTTCCTGCTCTGGATTTCCTCAGTGATGGAGAGTGACCTGAGTGCTGTAAGTGAAATAAACTCTTTCCTCCACCAGTTGCTCTTGGTTATTTATATATATATATATATATATATATATATATATATATATATATATATATATATATATATATATATATATCACAAAATCCTAATACACCCTCTAGCTTTTTCCTTTCCTCTCTTTGCCTCTTCCCTTCTTCCTCTCTCTCTATGATAAAAATAACATATGATAAAAATGTGTGAACAAATTTGTATAAATCTCTAACTTGAACCTTTAAGAATGTAACTCCTCAGATGAGAAACTGTTTTTTATGGAGTCCACAGCATTTTGGTGGATGGCTATGGGGCTGTTACTTGCACCCCATGACCCGGTGCGGACAGACTTTCATGAGGCAAGGGTGAGAATTGCATACACCTAGTTGTATTTACTTCATTGCTTCAATGGTTCTAGCTGCTGTGTATCTGTATGGGAGATTTGAGAGCCTGGGGAAGTCTGTACATCTGCCAGAGATCAGAAAATCTTTGGCATTTCCAAAGCATGTGATTCTGAGACTTTTGTTAGTTAACATAATTTCATCAGCTAGCTATATTATTCTCGAGTTGTGCAAATGGCAGAGCAAAAATGTCAAATTTAATGCAAGCAGCAGATATTTCTGATGTTTTAATTTTGCAGATTCATATTGAAAATAACTCAGACAGTTTTCCTAGATAACTGTGTATGAGAACACTGGAGAAAGAAAGAATGAAAGGGTGTATATTATCTCAGGAAGTAAGTATTTTCCTATTAATTGAAAGAAGGATGAACATAATGGAGATGAATAAAGAGAAGAGATGAATTGATTCCTAATGTCTCCCCTCTGCTGAGCTTGTGGTTTCACTAAGACATTTTCCTCAGCTGAGTTTGAATTTTTATAATCTAATTAACACACTGAGAGGAACAGAGGAAGGAAAGACAGAAGGAAGAAGTAAGTAAAGAAACTAAAATCTAGTGGATTTGAGTAGAGTTTTAAGTGTTACTTCCCTCCAACATTTTCAGTATTATAGTTTGTGGCTCAAATAAGAGGTAAGAAAACAACACTGTAAATCAAAATATTATCTAACTCGTTTCTTTTATTATTTTATTCAGAATTAAAGTTAAAATAGTCAGTCATACAACTTAAAATATGATAAAAAATTGAGTTTTATGAGTACATTTTTTTCTACATTCTTGATTTTAAGTGGAGCTGTGAAGGCAAACCTAGTAAGCTGGTCAGGCAGTTGTATCATTAGTAGCAATCCAATGAACTTTGCAAAAGTTGTAACTGAAATTACGAGTAATGCTGTTTTATTTATGGATTCAGGAGTTTTCTCAATCAGGCAGGTGATTCTAATTTTATCACTCTATGTTTTATGGAAGTGGACAGTATTAAATATAAATACCAAGCCTACATTCTCACTTCCTCCTTCCAGCTGACCTGGCCCCCACCAAAATATCCTTCATCTCTCCAAACTTCCTGACAATTCTTCTGTTCTAACCCATTAAGTTTAATTAGTGCTGCCCATATGTGCATGTGTGAGGAGTCATTGACTGGAGCTTGGGCAACTTGCCACTGGCCACTCTCCTAAAGAAATATTTTCAGTTATATAGAACACTATTTAATTGTTTTCCCACTTTGAGGTAAGAAGCTGATTAATAAATTAAAGAAAAACCGATGGACTAAAGTTTTAAAATGCAAAACATTACAAATAAAAAAAAATCAAAATTTGTCTTCCCTGTTGTGTTTAATTGGTTTAATTTCTTGTAATTTTAGAAATAGAAATTCTATGTAGTAAGTGATTATTATAAAAGGCTTCAAAATGGAATATTTCTTTTAACGCTTAAGCATTGTTGGACTATGATTTATAAAAGAAACAACAGCAAGGGAACCAATTAGTACAGAAAATAGAAACATGTTCTGTGTACTTATTAAGGGAAAAAGCAAGAACTCTCTGCCTCTCAAAGTAGAAAGGAACATTTGAAGAAATACCAATTTGGTCTTTTATTACTAGGAAATCAGTCTTTCAAAAACAGACTTTTCTTTTCTTTTTTTTTTTAACAAACCAGCATAGCAAGTTTTTCTATATCTTCATATTTGGATAACCTCTTTGGGGATTTGGGAGATTTGGGGAGATTTTTTTGTGCATATATAATCTCTACACATATGACAACAAAATAGTAAGAATACAACTGGAAGCTGAATTGCTTAGATTCAATGTATTTTGCTTGTTAGTGATTATAATGATGATTTCTATTCACATTTTTAAAAGTGTTATTTGTTGACTATGTCCAAGCTGGTGCTCAAAATAGGCAATTATCTGTGCTGGTTGGAGGCAGAAGGAACCCTTAAATTAGAAAATACAGCTACTGCTTCTCTATATGTTATATACGTTCCATTTGTCTACTTTCTATATTTTAAAATAATATGGAATCCCCATGATCGTGACCAATGCTGTACATACACATTCCCTATCCTCTGACATATGGGGAAGGCTGAACAGTATAGGTCTAGATAGTTCACACTATATAACTCGGTTGAACTGGAATATATCTGCCTAAACCATTCTCTGTATTCAAACAGTGAGTTTGGACCAAAGCTCGTTATGTATACAGTCAGCAACAGATTACCTGGTATATAAGGAAGAGAAATCTCACCTCAGAATCTACTTTGTAGCTAAATATCTGAGCTACAACCTTCTCAGGTGGATATCAAATTATAGCCTAATAAGGCAAATATCTGATTGCCCCAGTCTTTAGTCTCTGCATGTCCTCTCATGTTTTATGCCTATAAAATCTGCTCACCACATCACAGGGCTGGGGAGGGGAGCATCCATCCAGTGTCCTCTACAGTCTACAGTGCTACCCTGTTTCTTTCTCAAATGATTTTGCTAAACTGAACTAGTCTCCTTTACTGCACACACTCTTTTCTTCAAGATTTGAAAATTTAGAACTTGAGGCAGGGCTAAGAAAGGCTGATACTCTCTGGTGCTGTGTCATTCAACGAATCTTTCTCCCTTAGAGTGATTTTACCCCTTTCTAAGTGTCTGCAAAAGCAAATCCTTCTTTGAATATCAAATTCTTTTCATTGCCATGAACAGTTGTCAGGACCATATTTTTAAATGAAGACAAAGATTATGTTTTTATGTCAACACATTTTTTCTAATATACACAAATAGATTCCCTGACTGTTAGGAAAATTACACCAACATTTTTTACAACCTCGAAGTGAGCAACATCATATCTGACAAGTGATCTTTCAGTTGGACCACCTGGACACCATTTTCTGTTGTTGTTGTTGTTTGTTTTTACAAAAGTATCTACCTGAATAAGGTACTGTTAAAGTGGCCACCATCCCAACTGGGTAAACCTCTCATCACTGGATGACTCAAGACACAGACTGCAAAATTTATGATTCTCTTGGTACATTCTGACTTGATCAAAGCTGAAAAGCTCCTTTCCTTCTCTCCCTCCTCCTCCTCCCCCTCCCTCCTACAACTCTGTGAAGCTGTCCTAGAGATAAGAGGGGGTCAAAGCATGCTTTGTACCCTGGAATTTTTACCTTGAGAGCAGTAGGAATTTGGCTGCTCTTCTTCCTTTCTCTGGCTCCGACAAGATCCCAACTAACACTAACAGCTGCCAAAGCTCCGCTAATGCTGCCATGACACACAGCACCTGGTAAGTTCTTGCTTCTCCAAAGAATCTGGTTTGGTTGCTGCTTGTCTTACCACTGCAGCTGTAGGGTCTTAGGCTGTATTTCTCTTTTTCCTTATATGACCTTATAAGATCCCTTCCTCTGGCCCTTGTGAGATGTCTGCCTATGAAAAGGAGGCTTCCTCAGGACTAAGGCCCCAGCCAATGACAATATGACTGCCCAGGTCTGGTTGTGAGTCTCTCCCATGCAAATGGAGCTCTTTTGGTGTCACTGCCTGGCCAATACCCTATCAGTACATAAGGCATCTCTCCTTCATCTATACTTGATAAATATAATTGTGTCAATAAACTGAGCTGTTCACAATGAAACTGCCTCTCAGGAAGCCTGTTCTTCCATCAGCTCTTCATCTCTGCTCACGGTCTCCTGGACCTGGATGGCTCCTGACTACACTACTTCCTCTTCGAAGCCAAGCCATTGGCACAGAAGGCTTTGCTGCCTCAGGGAAGGGATGGAAAGAATGAACACACACTCCTCCCTCTTCTTCCTCATCTTTCCTCTCTTTCTCCTTCTCCTGCTTCTCTATCTTTCTTCTCTTCCTCCTCCTCCTCCCCTGTTTTGTTTTTCTTGAAAATGTGCTTTTTCTCAAATTCTGAGACTATAGAACTTTGGAGCCTAATTTGAATCCTTCATCATTCTGGGAATGAAGCAAACATTGTCTCAAACACAGCTGCACTCCAATTAAAATACTGGCTTTACAACAACCCTATTTCACTTTAATCCTTCAGTATTGACATCAAATATGCCTTTCTCTGAAATATTATTTCTTATGTCTAGTTTAAGGGGCTATGGAAGACGTCTGGGAAGTTGGACCACAGTTAAGTATGAATAGTAACAACAACTATTTTTACTAGCTTATCAGTAAATACACGGCACAATGATGAGCCTTCTGTGTAGATTATATCATTATACAGTTCTGAAGGTTTTATCAGTTGGATGAAGAAGAGGGTGGGGCCATAGAGAAGGGCAGAAGAAAAGTGAACACATTTAAGCTAACGTCCCATACTCTCTGACAGTGGAAATATTTCACTCCAAGTCTTTCCAGCTAAGGGAACAGTGTCTACAAACCCAGAGGTGAGAAATGTAGTTTCTAGAATGAATTCATCTCAGTGGCAAATCTCAGAAGTTGATAATGTGATTTTACATCATCAAACTAGGAAACCTACCCAAGGTAGATACAGTGTATGTGTGTGTGTTATGTGTGTTTCCATGTGTGCATTTCCTAAATGATGTTTATATTTTAGAATTTTATAAAAATTATACGGTTTCATAAGAATGCCTAAAGCTAAGGCCCCAGGAAAGAGGCATAAGGAGCTTGCATTATATACACTATTCAAGAAATTCCAAAGGGCAGCCAGTGTGTTTTTACTCTCTAGTTCCTACAGAATCCATCTGTATATATGATAAATCAGAGATAACCCTTAACCAAAGGAGAAGAGGCAGAGAGGATGCTCAAGGAAGTGCCTTTCCATTTTCCATCATGACCAAGTACTCTCAAGAGGGCTTGAGGGTTTGGTCTTGCATTTGCATTGCTCAGGTGAAGTAATTTCTACATTTTCATCCAATACATACTGCCTTAGCTCGTAATAGGCATTTACTCAAAACACTTTTTGACTGATCTCTGCTGAATCTGTAATTGTCCACCAGATTTTTATGCTATCTCTTTATTGATTAATAATTAATTATTCTCTCTCATCTATAGAATTAATATTTCTTGATATCATACCAATACCATATGTTAGTGATTGCACTAGGCAATAACAGCAAAAGGCATATGTTTTGTATGTGAAATACATAAAGAAAATGAGAACATTTGAGTCATATGAAAAATTATATTAATATTATCTGTCACCTAGAGAGATGATAGAAATTACGTCTAAAATAAAGCAAATAAAAATTTTCCAGGATACAAGAAAGAATATGTCAACCAAGCAAGACTATACAGATAAGCCCCATAAGGCAATAAGAGCATGATTTCTTGCTATAAAACTACCAGCATACAGAAATGGCTAGGATTGCCCATAAATGCTGTGGCTAGAGGAAAAACCACTGTAAGGCAGGAGCGTAAACATTTAAACCATCATGCAAAGGTTTGGTGATCATCCTACACATTCTTTGGTAATTTGATAGAAAACTTTGAGATGACTGGGGAAATGGTCACGCGTGTTTTTGAAAGATCAGACCACCTGCTGCATTTTACATGAACAAGAGAGGATTTATGTTGGGCACACATGGACTATGCAGTGGGCTCCTGCTAGAGTCTAGTCACCTGAGGATGACTACATGGTCCTCTTAGAGCAGCATCAGCACCACCTTTGAATGCTGTAGGAAAGCAGCAGGTTTAGTGGCATCTTGCAGTCACTAAGTATGAATACTTACCACAAATTCCCCAGGTGATGCACAAAGTCATGGAATTGAGACTTGCTGCACTGTACAGAGGTTTCTCCATCTTACAATGCACTGTGCGTTTGCCTGGAGAAATTTCAGCAAGATGCCACTGTCTTTGTAAAAGGTTTTCTCCTCAGCCACGCTCAAGCCAGGCCCTTCTGAATACTTTCTCAACTAGGCCTCGAGTTTGGCCTGTAAAACTTAACACAATAGTGCTATAAGTTTTTTAAAGTTTCAAGCTGCAACCCCAGAATGCCCCCAGCGCCTCTTAAGATTTTGGTGAAGGAAAGGGCTGTCCATCAAATTAGTACTAGTTAGGGTAGAAAAGCCAGACATCAGTGAGTATCACCGAGCACATGTATACCAAAACTGCTATTCCTACTGCTGCATTTACTTCTTTGACTCCAAAGAACCCCCATCCCATTCCCTCTATTCCTTCATTTTCCTTTAACATGCCAAATCACCTTCATTAACTTTAGCCCGCTCAATTTATTTCCATATTGTTACAGTCATGACTGATTAAAAGCTGTCTGGCGGTTTGATTCTCAGCTGCACTGTGAAGTGGAGCCATTTGAGGGACTTTAAAGCTAAAGACATGAAGCTGTATTCCAAACCAATTGAAAATGGATTAGAAAGACAATTCTACTCTGGGAAGGTAGGTAGGAGGGAGAAGACTAACCACAGAACTTGCTGACAGATGGATATGGAAAATGACAGAGAGAAGAAAGAGGGGCTTTTTGTGAGCTGAGAAATGGAGAAATACACTGTCCAGCACTCCTTCAACACTAAGCCCACCACAATTCCTCTGCACATTTCTATAGCTGTGTTCTTTCATGAAATGCACATTTTGTATATCCCTTACATATAACCACTGGAGAAGGCTCTTAAAGAAAAGTTGGTAGTGAGAATTCCTAGAAAGAACTGGAATTCTGAATGAAAATAAAAGAACACCTCCAGTCTGAGAACACATCTCTCCTATTTCCTCTGCAAAGTACTTGGGTGCTACTTTCAGAACTAGCTCAGAAGTACCAACGAAGTAAATGCATTTCATTCTAACTATCAGCTCCTTACTATGGATCATCATCAAGTGATGAGTTCAAGAGTACTGTGTCACTATAGATTCCCCCCAAACACCCTATAATTATATTTGAAAGTGTGAATATTCAATGGAGGAGAAACAGTTTCCATAAGAGAATCAAAAAGTCCTTTTCAATGACACTGTTTTAAAACCACATTTTCTTTTTCTTATAAATTGATTGAGCCTACTTGGTCCATAATTTCCCACAGAAAATTTGCACCTAGCCAGTGCCAATTAATGCTGAACTCAGTTATTGGTCCACAGGGATATTATTTCTGATTAAACATTAACACACTTTGACACAAAGCTGTCAATGTCAATTGGTTTAAATCAAGCTAAGATGTCAAATCACTTTGCACATGGCTCATCCACGGCTAATGCTAGAAACGGGTCAAATGAACCAAGATCTACTAAAGAGGAAACTACCGTGGTGTTCAGTGTGCTACAGGATAGAAGAATCAAACCTGTCTGAATATGAAAAACATCTTCTGGAGCAAGGGTTCTCAACCTGTGGGTCATGACCTCTCTGGGGGCCAAATGACACTTTCACAAGGGTTACCCAAGACCATCCTGCTTATCAAGACATTTACATTATGATTCACAACAGTAGCAAAATTAAAGTTATGAAGCAGCAATAAAAATAATTTTATAGTTGAGGTCACCAACATGAGGAACTATATTAAAAGGTCATGTCATAAGGAAGATTGAGAACCACTGTTATATGTTTATATATGTTTCCAAAGAACTTACATGCAGGTCACCAGGAGGCAGGATACTCTCTTCTATATTTATCTCACCATGCCCAGGAAACTACAATATGGTGTGTGTATGGTAAGCACTTTCAGTTAACTGAGGGAAAGCAACTTCCACACCCCACACTCGCACTGGCTGTTATGCTTGCCTTACAAATACTGGAATAAAATTTCCTATTTTGTTTAAGATGATATGGAATGTTTACCTTGTCTTTACACATATCACTGCTTTTTACATTAGAACAGTGTGTATTTTGTATACAAGTAACATATACTCACATTTTCATAGTAAAATATGTGGTATTATAAATAAAAACTGGGAATGATAGTTCCTTAATTCTCCCAGAGCTACCCTGTGCCAGGGATCAACCCCAGTAGGTCAGGGTTCTTGAAAAGATGGATGGGGAGTCATGCACACGTTTTCTTGAATGAAAATCTCAGCTCTTTTCTACTTTATTTATGTTCATACACCTTCTATACCCTTTGATCGAAACTCTTTTTTTTCCACGTAACATGAAAACACCCACATATTACTACACATCTCTTGTATGGTCCAGTCCCATAGTTACATTTTTAAATGAAACAATAAATCTTTTACTACAGATTATATAGAGTTCATGGAAACCAAGAAGTTTACTTGGCAGGCTGCTATTTATGGTAACCAAGTAACAACCAATCATTCTATTATTCTGTTTAATACAATCCTAATATATATTTTATTAAGGTTAATTAAAGGAGCACAAGTAAGAGAATTTCTAGTTTTTCTTTATAACATGGAGAAGAAGCTCTGTCTGTTCTAGTCTTTATGCTCTCAAGGTGCATCAGCAAATTCATAATTGTCAAGGAAGTTCAAACCTAACAGTGGGCACTGAAACTCATTTGTTGCCTATTAATCATACACCTGTCTTCTCATAGGCAAAACTTGTGGGCCCTAGCAACTCCATTTCCTTTGTGTTTGCTTCCTGATCTAGCAAGTCCTCATCAACCAAGAATATGCTTCCTTTTTCCTAAGTAAAGCACACTGACCCAATCTCTCTATATGTATGTACATTTCTTAGTTATTCTTTCTGGAGTTTCAACTGAACCATCAATTCAATTGAGTGGCACTGCCCCTCAGAAAATCACCATTTTTGTTATGAGTTGTAGTGAGGGATTGAAGACCTCACAGAATTTTTGTACCACCAGAGAGATAAAATGACTCTGATTGCAGTCAGCATGTCAGAGTCCAACAGTGGCAGCAATGGAAGGGGCTATTCAGGAGACAGTCCCCCAGAGGCAAATGATGGCTATATTCCTCAAGCCCCAACACTGGCTACAATTTTTCTGACATAGCTCCTGTTAACCTTGTCCCACTTTCATTACCCTGAATTAATCAATCATTTAGAGACATAGTATGTGTGTGCTGGTGCATGTGTGCCTGTGTATGTGTGTGTGTGTGTGTGTATGTGTGTGTGTGTGTGTGTATGTGTGTGTGTGTAAGTGTGTGTGTAAGTGTGTGTGTGTGTATGTGTGTGTCTATGTGTGTGCCTGTGTGTGCCTGTGTGTGTGTGTGGTGTGTGTGTGTGTATAAGTGTATGTGTGTGTGTATGTGTGTGTGTATGTGTGTGTGTAAGTGTGTGTACGTGTGTAAGTGTGTGTGTGTATGTGTGTGCGTGTGTAAGTGTGTCTATGTGTGTGCCTGTGTAAGTGTGTGTGGTGTGTGTGTGTGTGTATGTGTGTGTGTAAGTGTATGTGTGTGTGTGTATGTGTGTGTGTGTAAGTGTGTGTGTGTGTGTAAGTGTGTGTGTGTATGTGTGTGTGTAAGTGTGTGTGTGTATGTGTGTGCATGTGTGTGTGTATGTGTGTGTCTATGTGTGTGCCTGTGTAAGTGTGTGTGTGTGTATGTGTGTGTGTGTATGTGTGTGTGTGTGTGTGTGTGTGTGTCTGTGTATGTGTGTGTGTGTCTTTGTCTGTGTGTGTTTCATTCTCTTACTTCCAGGCTTCTCACAGCTCCTAGGTAGGATGCAGGGAAGAGCTGTGTTTAAGATAGATAGAATTGGATTGGTTGTCCATCATATTGGCCTTGAGGTATTATTACTCAAACTAATAAGAACTATAAATGTGTCAGTCTAAACAGAACTGTATTTTCGTTAAGAAACATACCATTAACTGAGAGATATGTATGGACAAAAAAAAAAAAAAAAAAAAAAAAAGAATGTGCTCTTATTTCAAAAGCCATAAAGAAGGATGGGAAGTTTCTCTTGTAAATTATGCTTCCTGTTAAGCTCAGCTGTTCAGAAGATGCATTTGATGGACACAGAGTAACCTGCAGGGTTGGCAGGTGGAGCGTGGATTCAAATCATCACCTGCCCAATGCACAATGCAGCTACCACGTTCCCCAGCTGAAGACATTCCATTTTGCATGCTTCAGAGGCCTGGGTGATTCCAGCTCCATGGTCTGTTATAATTTATAGTAAATGAGGCATGAGTTTGGAGGAATTATTTATTTACTTTTGAAGTGAATCTGTGACCTGTGAATGACCCTATTACTACTTAATAGAAGGGAAGAATTACTTGTTACTGGAATGAAAGGCAGAGAATATTATCTAAGCACATGATCTAATCTTCAATATTCATACAGTTTAAATTTCTTCCCCAAAGGCTCATGTCAACAATATTTACAAGAAAAGACAGCGAGATCATTATCATACAAGAGAGATGGGAACATGGATGCCTTTGGATTCAACACATCTATTTTTAATTAAAGAGTTTGTGAAAGAGCAGAAACTACGACTCAGATACACCTTTTAAGCCACTCACTAGTCTTATTATAATTTCAAATATTAATAATTATGCAAAATAAGACTGGAATAAAATTTTACAGCTTAAAAACGCAATTGTACAGCAAGTAATTGATGTAGCAAGTCAGTTTAAAATCGCATATTGGGTACTATTCTTTGATACTAATTAAAAACAAATCAATAATAGGACAGGAAATTTAAAAATGCACACTAAAGAAAAGGCAGCATTCAAGCGGCAGTCGGGCCAGTAAATCCCCATTTGCATGCATCAATTTGAACACACCATTACACTTAGTATTCAAAGTCCTTAAAGCATGTGTTTGTGTCTTCCTCCACCTCAGGAATCTTAGGGACTTTTACCCTTACTTCTAGAGCCAAAAATCTCAGTTCCAATCATTCAAAACTGCAGTAACTGAATGCAGAGAAATAACGATTTCCATCCAAGCACAGTACACTCAGCTTATTGATTCTGTGCTTAACTGCTTGGCTTAATCACGGTGGTTCCCCCTACCAAACAAGCCTCGCTGAAGCAGCCCATCGCTTGACCTGTGCCTTGTGTGGCTTTATCTACTGTTGGGCTGGAACATTTAAGAGCGACTTTCTGATGTTGACCACACGAGGGCAGCATTACCATGCACTCAAAGGCTTCAGGCCTCTGCAGTTTAAGATTAAAAGTGCAGCATCAATCAAGTCAGGGAAACATCCTTTTGTGTGCTATTCTTTGACTTAGAGATGTGTGAAAACGCTGTGTGGTCTGTGAAAACAGGACTCTGTTTCTTCTGTCCAGATTTCTGGAGGAATATGGGTGCAGGGTGAGAGGTAGCGTTACCCTAATGAGCCAATTAGTTTGAGTGGCACAAATACTGCTAAGGACTCAGAGAAAGAAAAAAAAAAAATCTTCCATGTGAGAGCTTCCATGGGAGAAGGAGGGGAAAAAAAATAACAAAAAAACAAAAAACAAGCCTAGCTACAATTTTAGGCAAAATGCTGCCTGTGTTTAAAAATTCTTATCTCTTTGACTTTCTAATGAAGAGGAAAGAAATGTTTTGATTGGCAGTCTCCGTTTTTATTCATGACCTTCTTTTTCATGCAAGTCACCTTTTCATAGCGATGGATCCGCAGTGTACCCAGTGTGCTAATCTATGCATCCCAAGTATTTCATCCGCTTCTCTCACCTGCAATTTCATTATGGAGGAAAAGGGCTCCCATATATATTTTATATGCATGTATGTTTCTAGTACATTGAAAGGACAATCATTTAACTCTCACAGTAATTGTGTATACTAGGTGTCATTGTCTTCATTTTATTAATAGGTGGAAATGACAAGAAAAATTAATTGAACTGATTCAAGTTCCTACACATAGTGAGTGGTCAGGACCTCGCGCATGTGAGACACAAACCCCATTTACCTCCTCATACTCATTTCTCAATAAAGGTTAATATCACTGGTTTTAAAATTAATCTTTGGGGGCTGGAGAGATGGCTCAGTGGTTAAGAGTACTGGCTGCTCTTCCAGATGACTTGAGTTCAATTCCCAACTGTCTGGAACTCCAATTCCAGGGAATTTGATGCCCTCACACCAATGCACACAAAATAAATTTAAATACATTTAAAAAAAATAAAACTAATCTTTGCTTTTTCAATTCATCATTGTTCAGCTTTAATTTTTAACTCATACATAGGAAAGAATCAAGAAAGAAACTAGAAATAACTGCTAACCTTAGTGTTCAGATGAGGCTCAGTATCTTTTGAGATCTGCCTACAGACCAATAGATGTTAGTGTGTTAGAGTAAGGATATATTACAGTGAATTTAACAGGTGTAAATAATGTCTCCTCCATTTGGTTTAACTAATAAACAAGTATGTTTTTTTTTTTTTGGCTACGAGTCACATATTGACAACAATAAGATGACTGGATTTGTTTAAGAGAAGTTAGATTAGAAAGAATCCTATAAAATGGAGATAAACAGAAATATTGCCCATATGGTTTATAAAGAAACCCATCAAACAACCAAGTTCTTATCCCCTGTAGTTGTAGCAAGGACCAAGTCAGCTGACACAGGTCAAGTCATTCTGCTCCCCTGAGTGTTGGAAATGTCCTTTGGGGAAGATGAGTCTTGCTTGACATCTATACCAGATAAAAAGTATCTATTTGCTTTAGCCACCTCTTTCCCAAAGTTTCTGATCTCTGACTTTACAAGCATTTTCTTTCTAGATAAGCCATTTGCTTCCACCCTGGGTTAAAGAGGGAGACAGGGAGAGAGGTGAGGGTGATAGAGAGTTAAGAGAGATAGGGAGTGGGAGATAGAAGGAGGAAGGAAGGGAGAGAAAGGAGAACTGAAGAGAGGGGGAGAGAGAGGGTAACTGTTGGATAGATGGATGATAGATGAGAGATGGAGATGAGAAGGGAGAGGAAACACAACATATATGCATGTATATGCCTGTGCCTGAAGTATAAAACTTCACCTGTGGTCAAGCTGCTGGCCAGATATGTAAAGCTGTGTTCAACAAAGGGATTTCTTTTCTTCTCAGAGCTTTAATTACTGCCTGTGTAGTCCTCTAATCAAACAGATGTGTTTCCTGCTTGCACCAATACACCATGAAAATCTTTGGAAAGTCAGGCCTGGGTCTCTGCCTCAGTTGCCAGTTCACGGATTTGTTTTGTTTCTCTAACTGTGGTAAACACTGTGATCAGAAGTAACTTGGAGGACGGAAGGATTTGTTTTGCTTATAGGTTATCTGTAACTATAAGGGAAACTAAGACAGGAAGTCATGCTGAAGCTGGAGGCCAAGCTGCCTGTAGAGGAAGGCTGGCTCACTCTCCAAGCTTGCACTTCTACCTTCTTATGAAAACCTAGGCCTGGGGATGGTATCAACCACAGTGGGCTGGTTCCTCCCACACCAAATAGCAATTAAAAAAACGACTCCCACTAGGATCAACAGTAACCTCATGAAAACAGGACCTCATGAAACTGAAAAGCATCTGCATAGCAAAGGATACTGTCACTCAGACAAAGCAGCAGCCCACAGAATGGAAAAAGATTTTTAACAACTACACATCCCATAGAGGGCTTATATCCAAAATATATAAAGAACTCAAAATACTAGATATCAAGAAAACAAGTAATCCAATTGAAAAATGTAGAACAGATCTGAACAACAACAACAAAAAATCTCATTTCAAAGGACTGAAAAACACTTAAAAGACATGTTCAGCAGCCTTAACCATCAGGGAACTGCAAATAAAAACTACACTAAATTTCATCCTACACCCAAAAGAATGGCTAAGGTCAATAAAACAAGTGACAGCCCACAGTGGCAAGGAACACTCATCCACATCTGGTGGGAGCGAAAACTTGTACAGCCACTATGAAAACCAGCGTGACAGTTTCTCAGGAAAATGAGACACAATCTGCCTCAAGATCCAGCCGTACTCTTGAGCATATACACAGAGGATGCTTCATTTTACCACAGATTTCACTGTTCAGCCATGTTCACTTATGCTCTATGCATAATATCGAGGAACTGGAAACAGCTTGGGTGGCCCTCAGGAGAAGAATCGATGAAGACATTGTGTTACATGTATACAATGGAGTATTGCTCAGCCATTAAAAACTGAAATCATAAAATTCACCGGTGAACTGATAGAACTAGAAAAAATCCTGAGTGAGGTAACCTAGCCAGGTTACCTAGCCAGGACTAGGGGATACAGATAGGTCTTGTTAGGAAAGGGAAAGAGAAAAGATAATTATGAATGGATGAGGGGGCTGGAATGGGAGGATCAAGAAGGAACAGGGAGAGAAAAGGCTAATGAGAGAGGGAATACAAGGAGAGACAACTAAAATGAAATGTACTTGAGGGTAGTAGGGAAATACAATACAGTAGAAGCTTCACAAAATGCATACAAATATGGAGGGGAGCTAAATGGGATTTCCAAACAATGGGAAAGACAGAGCCTCAACTGGCCATCTCCTATCACCAAATAAAGCTGCCAGTATTGGGATTGGGTTACATCTATTTGAGGTGTTGGCCAAAAGGTTGCCATGGGAACCCTCAGACAACCCAGGCTATTGCCAAAACTATCGGTTGCTCTCTACAAACTTACAGCCAGGCCCTGATGCTGAGGACAGAATCGACACAACTCACTGAACATGGAAAAGCTGAGCTGGCATCTACAAACAGCTTTCACTCTTACAGTCTAGCATCTTTGGTACAGGAAGTTACTCTGCACACTACCGAAAGAGAAACGTAAACTCCAACCCATTCACAAACCCTCTGATCTACAATGAGGTCCTTCTGCAAGATATGCTAGGGTAATGGTGGCACCAAGCTGGTAGGAGTAACCAACCAATATCTGATTTGACGTAAGGCCCACTCCATGAGATAGAACACATACACCACATTGCTTGCATGACCAAGAACCTGAGACTAGTTGTTAGATCAGGGATGTACAGTAAAATAAAATACCACTGATCTAAAAAGCAAAAAAACAAACAAAAATATCAAGTAATAAAATGAATCCTAACGACATTCTACTAAAGTCATAGATCAGTGCCTTGTCAGCCATCATCAGAGAAGTTCCTCCTGCAGCAGATGAGAACAAATACAGAGACCCACAGACAGACATTATGCAGAGAGTGATAGATCTTAGAACACTCAGCCATAAATAGGATGTCTCCATCAGATCTCTTCTCTTAGGCATCAAGGAACCCTGTGGAAGAGGAAGCAGAAAGAATGTAAAAGCCAGACAGGGTAGAGGATACCAAGAAAACAAGGCCCTCTGAATCAACATTATCAAAGATCATATGAACTCAAAGAGACTGAAGCAGCATGCATAGGGCCTGCACTGGTTTGTATCAGGTCTTTTGCATATATATCATTTTATATGCAAATATATTATATACAATATAAATAATATATGATATAACATGTATAATAATATATACATATATATATATTGCATTTTAATGTTTTTCATGAGACTCCTTTATAAAAGTATTTTTATTCACAGGGGATCAAGGAAGAATGAAACACAATCTTCAAGATGCAAGCCTGGACCTGATGGCTTCATCTGACCCTCTAAACTAAACTCTAAACTAAACTCTCCACAGCCTCTTCTTCTCCACATGCTTGCTTCTTGCTTCTCACTCAGCTTCTCCTTCTGCTTCTATCTTGTTTCTCCTTCTGCTTCCTCTCTCTGTTCTTCTGCTTCTCCTGACACCTTTTAAATCTCAAGAGTTGGGATTAGAGGCATGTGCTACCATTGCCTTCTGTGTTGGCTTATTTAAAGACATGTGCCATGCTACCTTCAGATATAAAGTCTTATTTTGCATTAATGAAAGGAATCCTGTAATTCACTTTCCAAATGCCAGGCCTAACCTTACTGCCACTGTTTGAAGGTCAGACTGAGAGACACAGGGTATTTCTCATATTTCCATGTTAGTCGCTGGGGAGGAACCACAGAATTCCCTTTCGTTTAGCATTAGCACAAACAGAGGACAGGATTAGCATGACTAACGTTCTTTCTACCCTAGAGCAGCCATACTGCCAGATCAAGGATAAAATGCTCCTCTATAATTCCTGAGTGTGTGAATGAGTGGGTCTCTGTTTCTTGTGTCTTCTCTTGGGTTTTTTCCCTTCTGGTTGTTTGATTTGTCCAATTCTGATGTGTTAATGTTTGCTTCATCTTACTATATTTTATTTTATTATTATCCTTTGGAGGCCTGTTTGTTTTCTAATTAGAGACAGAAAGGGAGTGGATCTGAATGGGAAGGAAGGGAGAAGAGCTAGGAAGAGTGGAGGGAGGGGAAAGCATAATCAGGATAGTGTGTGTGTGTGTGTGTGTGTGTGTGTGTGTACGCCTTGCACACATGCCCTTGGGATAATCTGATGGAGACAATTCTTCAATTTAGATTTTCCCTTCCCAGGTCTGTCTATATTTGGGTCAGGTTGAAAAAATTTAACCAGCACAGTTTGTTAAAGGAAATACCCTCTGGGCTGCAAGTGAGGGAGGTGTCAGAAACATATGGAAATAGGACTAGGCTCACTGTTGATGGCATTTCTGGATCTTCTGTGAAACTCACCTTTACCATACAATTTCCATGTTTTGCCCACCCATGTCTATGTGGTTGTTGTGTGTATTTTCTGATACTGTCTATGCCAGACAACTTGACAGTGCAATATCATTGACACAATGGAATAAAATGAGAGTCTTCTGAGATCAAAGTGGAAATGTCTGCAGACTTTGTGATAGCAGTACAGAGGACTATATGGTGACAACTGTCTTGCCTTCTGAAGACAAAGTGACTTTGGTTTACCTACCTATGTGTGAGGTCAGAAAGAATACATTTGCTGACTTCAAAGATGCATTCCAAATGCCAGATCTGACTTTGTTCTGCTCTAAGAACTAACACACCCAGTCCAGCAGCTGTAAATAGAAGAAAACCACTGCACAATTATACTGATGTGTGCTTTTGGTTCATTTCGTACTTCAGCAGACCACTTGGGGACACCCCTGGAGAAAGGGCAATTACAATCTCTGCACCCCTAAATCCTCCATGTATCTGATAGTAACAGTATTATTTCTGAATTATTTCAGCCTGGGTGGTATGGGTCAGTCTCATGACTTTGTGCTTACTTTTTCTGTGAGAGTGTTCTTCACATCACAGTTAGTAGAGCTAACATGAAAGTTCTACCAAAAATTTAGGGTACCCGTATTAGTTACATTTCATATTTCTGTAGCAAAGTATCAAACACACATTACAACGAGAGAAAAGATTTTTTAGCAAGCGAGATTTCAATCCATGTTTTGACATGGGTCAGAATCATGTGCAGGAAGCAGGTGTGCAACTAATGGTAAACTAGGAGCAGAGAGCAAGGAAAGGGTTGGTGGCCAGATACAACTTTCAAAGGCATGCTCCCAGTAATCTTCTTCTTCCAAGTGTCCCCACTATCTAGGGACCAAACACTTGATACATAAGCCCATGAGGCAGGTTTCATATTCAAACCATAATATTAGATACCCACTTTACTTGAGTCCTTAGTAATAACCTTAACAATAACAACCTGGTCCCAAATTCTATTCACCATCCTGTCTCCATTGAATCTGACTCCAACTTGAAGTCAGTGTTAGTGTTAGAACCAGATGAAATTCTTCCTCTAATAGCAGTGTTCTAAGACATCTCCTTTCCCCAGTGCAGTTACCCAAACAAAAATCTGCAGTGTATTTTAGGGTTGGATCAAATAAATATTGATTAGGAAACATTTTTCCACTGATCTTAAGGTGAACCGTCATCTTCTATTGGCATTGAGTATATGGACTGGTGCATATCTGGAAACTGGCAAGGGAGCATAATTTCCCATCATAACTGATCTCAGTCCTGGCCCAACAGGTTGCAATATTTTTGATACTACAATTTGGAAAATGTCATGTTGACAGCATTCCTATTCCTATCTCCACTAAGAAATGCCATAATTTCAGTTATTACTGCCTACCCCTGTTGGACATGACATATTGATTATGTACACCTCCAGCTTAGTGACAACCTCAAATATTTCCTTTTGTCACTGAAGTTTAGATACTGTTATATCGCTTCAGCTACAGTCTCATGGCAGTTTCCCCACTATCAAACACATCAGTATTGAGCCTACTCAAAAATGCCCCTTCTCTGAGCATTTTTGGGATCCTTTGGAAAACACAGTCTGTCAAACAGACAGCTCTTCACTCTCCTATTATCTCAGGGGTTACTTGTGTTGTTGCTGTAATAAAATACCCTGAAAAGCAATCTGAGTGAGGAAGGATTTATTTTGGCCCCCGGTTCCTGCATGCTGTTCATCCTGGTGGAAAGTCAAGATGGAAGAAGCTTAAGGCAGCTGTTTAAATTCTTTCCACAGCTAGGAAGCAGAGGAAGATGAATTCCTGTTCTCGGCTTACTTTTTCCTAGGTTAAACAGTTCAGGGTATCAGCCCAGGAAATGGTGCCACCAAGTGTGAGTAGGTTTTCCCACCTCAGTTGACTTGATCATGGTAATCTCTCACAAGCATGTGTTGAAGCCCATTTCCCAGATTATTTTAGATCTCAACAAGTTCACATTGAGATTAGCCATCACATTCATTTTCTTCAGCAAAGGCATTTAAATATTCCCACCTACTCAAGCATTATCTTTTTCTCAACTTTCTTCTAATGACATGCTATGTGAAATTTTCCTGAGTAGAAAAACAAAGACCTATTGACCCCAGACAGGACACATAGGAGAGACCAAAGAAACAGTCCAACCAAGGCAGGTTAGTGTACCAATGAGAATAATTAGTGTTAATCATAGGAACATGGGCAACTTAGGAACAGGTACACCATTGAGGAAAATCTCCCAGTAACCTTTAACTGATTACAAATCTTCAGAGGGGGTCTAACCTGTCTTGTAGAAGCTATAGAATTGTCCTGCAGACAATCACAGCTGCTGAGCACTCAAGAGGGCAAAGACCATGTCACACCTGGAGGACAGCATCCCACAGCAGATGTTTTCATTAATCACCTTTATATTGAAATGTTTAAGGTACCAGTCCAAGAAAAAAATTCTGATACTATTTCCAAAATATAAATCTAGAATCATGAGTAAATTCCTCAATATCAAAAAGTTCAGTCACAGGACTCACACAATCTGTTCCACCAATCCTATATCTTGTTTCCACACACGTTTCTCCATTTCTTAGCAACACAGGCTAGTCAAGTTGTTTAGTTTTGGAGGGTTGCAGCTATTTTTTTCCTGGAGTTAATATAGTACTTCTCTGTTGAGGCATTGCTAAGACTGTACCCTTGAAATTGGTCTAAAGGAACTCGGTAGGGTTGGGGGAGCCACATCCTGAAAACAGGATGCCACCATCTAGCAAGATCGTCATGTGGTCTCTGAACAAGAAGAATGAATGAGCGTCTCCTTTCTTTTCTAGAAATTCAAAGGAGTATGTAAATCTAGGATCCTGAGACTCATTCACTCAAATGGCTCTGGGCTAGTTTTCTTGCTTTCCTGTTTTCCTAACGATCTTCTAACAAAGAACATGTATGGCATGCCCTTTGGTGCACTTGGTCTCTGCTGAGCTCACCACCTTGATTTTCTATATGTTCTGAGCCATCACTTCAAAGGACATCGCAGCTCTTCAGAGCTTCCATAAAGTTCCTTGACATTCACAGTATTCTCAGAATGGTCAGTTTTCTGCTGAGTCTTAGTTTCTTTTGCCAAGGGATGGAATACATTTGATCACTACAATATCTGTTTTCTTTATATTTTCCTATCAATTTTTATCAATTTTACCATAGTCTTATTCAGCTGGACCTTCTCAAAAAGTAATGTCTTACCTATTACTTTTTGCTGTATTCTCATTAATCATCATTAATCATAGTACCACTGATACAGGATTATGTCCTGAAGATGAGCAAAGGCCCATTAATACTTAATTTCCTTTATGGGAATTTTAGATGCCTCTGTCCTTCCTGGCCACATGTTTAAGCTCACACTTATTTCCTATTTCCAAATGACTTTAAGAAAATCCCCCAACCTCATCACCTTTAGTGTCTCTAGGCACACGTAATGTATGGAAAATAGCAAGGACCTACTACATACCTTGTGCAAAGATTGTCGCAATGCAAGTAACACACACAATAGTTACACTGAGTTTGCATGAATTAAACTAAGCTCATGTCTACAGCCAGAAAAAGAAAGCAAGAGAGGAGAAATAACAGTTCAACAGTGTGTGAATTTCCACTTTCAATAATTGCTAGCTTGCCTCTATGACAAGGGAGGTGTGAATCTGTTGTTCCCATATTTAGCTCCCATCCCCATCCCAGCCTCTCAGAGTGAGTATCTCACAGCGTAGGAGTCATGTGTGCCCGAGGCTGTGACTTACACAGAAACAATGCGCTCAGAGTGTTCACCGAGTGTTTATATTCTTCCATCATTCTCACCTTCTTCATCTTACTAGCAGTCTGTGAGCTCCGCCATCCAGCAACTTGTCAACTTTTCTCTTTCAAAGATGGCTGTCCTCTATTGAAGACACAGTCCACTTCAGCTAAAAGAAAATCACCGGTCTGCCCTTTCTTATTGCTTTTGTGGCTACTCAGAAGACTTTAGGTTCAAATACACACCTCATCCATCTCTGTAAATTCAACTCTAGGCCCTTCTGATTGGGAAGGTCTCTTGCTTTCTCGACCCACAGGAGAAAGAACATAAAGGAGGATGTGCTGTCCCTACCTTTCCCCCACTCATTTAAGTCCCACCGCACACGCTGTGGCAGGATGTGCCACAACTTTTAGAGGGGAAATACTGTGCCTCTTGTGGTATCTTATATGGTCCCTGGGTCCTGGAAATCCCTATCACTTAAAAGCTTATTCCTAAAGGGCTTCTTTGTTTACTTAGTTAACTCTTTGTAAAACAGCAGTAGTCCTGTATGTATAGCAGCATGCGGTTAGCAGTTGTTCTCAACTTTTCCCCCGTCTGTCTTCCCATGCCAGGTATAGAGATCAAGTAGACAAATCCTGTGTGTTCTTCTTTTACTCCCCATGCTCTGGGAATAAATGTTAAGACAAAATTGTAAACTCATCTGGATAATTAAAATGTGGCGCATATACACAGAGGAGTATTATCCAGCTGAAAAGAAAAGTAAAATCTGTAAGTAAAATGAATGGAATTGGAAAATACAATGAGTGAGGTCACACAGGCTCCCAAAGGTTTTTCTTCATATTCTTTCTTTCTTCATGCTCTTCATGTGCTTTTCATATATAGGTCAAAACATCCACTCAGTTGTTTTCTGTGTACAACTTGAAGTCATGTAGAATACAAGCCAGAAATCTAGACCAGGAGAGGAGTGGGAGAGACGTTCAAGGAGGCAGGATCATAGAATTCAGGGCAAATGAAAGTAGAGAGGAGGTCACTGAGATCAGACACATTCAGGAAGGCAGTGAAGGGATGGGAATGGGGAAGGAAGAGGCAGGGAAGGGTCAACCAAAATGAAGAGTGCCTGGAGAAGCTGCATAGGAGCCTGTAGTCTTGGACAACAGCACAAAGCACAGTAACAAACAGCAGTAGAGCACATGATATGCAAGAGCAGCAAAGGCGTGAAGAAGGTTAGAAATTCCAAGGAGATGAGGGCAGGGAATGTGAGAAAGGAAGATAAAGAGTGGGCTACCTAAAAGTAAAGATGTATCAAGAAAATTAAGAAATTCCACCAGTTTATAAGTTAATTGAAAACAAAAATGTTAAGCAGTTTGAACAGAGGTACCCCACATAGGTAAACAATGTTGCTCCTAGGGGAGATGGGTTACAAAATGAAAATCTCCCTGCCAGCTACAGGTTATCTTGTAGGAGTTATTAATCTATGAGACTCAAGAGCAGCAGTTCTCAACATGTGGGTCACAACCCCTTTGGGAGCCAAATGACCCTTTACAGGGGTTGCCTAAGATCATCTGCATGTCAAATATTTACATTACAATTCATAACAGTAGTGAAATTACAGTCATGAAAAAGATTTAATGGTTGAATTACAGTTATGATTTAATAAAATAAATTATTGTTGGAGATCACCACAACATAAAGAACTGTATTAAAGGGTCATAGCCTTAGGAAGGTTGAGAACCACTGCTCTAGAAAGACCCAAAACAATATAGCCTACTGCTGCTGCTCTTGGTTGTGCTCATACCTAGATAGTAAGACCCTATTTCTGAAAATGTCACATGCTTTAATTGCAGGATATAGAGAAATCAATCCTGAGCTGACCAGAAAATGTTCTTCCTGCTAAAATTGGCTGCCGAGGGAGAAAGAACATCACTGATCTTAAATTTGCTGTGAGCTACATGGTACAGTACCCACCTACCAGGCAAAGTGTGCTGGTGCAATAGTGGCAAGGCAGCTTATGGAGATAAGCAACCTCTCTCTTGACTGGATTTGAAACCAGCTCCTCGGGAAGGAATGTATGCTTGTTACATGCTCAAAATCCATGATTGAGGGAATCACAGGTCCAGTAGGAAAACCTAATGATGCTTTTCTAAACGTTCAAGTTGTCAAAATGTCTTCTAAACATTTACGTTTGATCCACGGATTTGTACTACTTTTAACCTTGGTCAGAGAAACTTTCTATTGCAAAAGGAAGTGAAGATAGTCAATTCAGAGACTCATAACTGATTAACATGACCATAATAAACGTAAGTGATAAGTGCTCAGGCAGAGATATTCCTAAGGTTTAGTGAATACTGAGGAAAATGTGGGTGAAAAGAATGTAAGAGCGGAAGGATGGGAGAAGTACTGTAGAATGATGTCTTCTGGACATGGTCACAATACAAACACATGATCTCACAGTAGCTGTGGTTGCCTACAAAAGATTTTTCACAGGATCAAGCCAGTAGAAAATTCTAGCATGGAGCAGGGAGGTGATCTCAAGATCCTTCTCCTTGTTGAGTAGTGACTGGCAGTTGGTAGTTACTTTGGGAGAAAGTCACCTTTCTGTGAGGAATGGCTACTGGCAGGTTGCCCACGCCCCAGTGGATGATGATCCCACAACCCTGGGCATATAAGCAGCACTAATAAGGTGTAGTAAGTTATAAAGAAAAAGGATACGAAGTTGGGGGCATGGGGGAAATTGGAGGCAGGGAGTAGGGTGGATATGATCAGAGTGACTTGTATAGAAATTTCAAAGAATAAGAAAGGTAAAAAAAATTAACCCCCCCCAAACTTTTTTTTAAGCAAGGGAAATATTCATTTTCCTAAGTATTTAGATATAGACATATCAGAAACTCTGTTTTCAGCACAACATATATATGCTCAATGTTAATTTTTAAACAAATAATTTAGCACCACCATCAGCAACACCTATCTTTGGGTAATCTCTCTCTGTTGTTTGGGTCCTTGCCAGAAAGAATAGACATTGATTTGATATATGTCAACAAAATTGAAAGACTTGCCCAAGTTCTCCCACCCGGATAAGGAGACCTCCTACATAAACACGAAAATGTTCCTACACATTTCTTGATACAGTGCCTAGAACACAGTGAGCCTTTGATTGATGTTAATTGTTTCTAATTATTGTAATTGTCATTTGTTGTTTTCTCTCTGCGTGTCACCCTACCAATATGCTCAACAAGTGTACACACAGATTTGTACTCTGTCTTCAGATCCATTTCTATCTCTAATATATTCACAGGTTTGATACTTTAAGACACTTTCAATAAGGTTTATGTTTTCTCAAACTATAAATCTGAGGGCACTTTACAAGCTGCTTTGCTTTACTAAAGGCAAAACAAACTCACCCTCACTCCCCTCTGTTTGCCTAGGGATCTCTGGCACAGATGTCTGTACAAACCAGAAAAGACAAGTGAAGTAAATAGGGCCCCTTTTCTGGGATTTTATTAACAACTTCTCAATCAAAACCATGGACTACAATGGTTAAGAGTACTTGTTCTTGCAAAAAGGACCAAATTCTGTTGTCAGCACCCATGTGACAGCTCACAATCATCAGTTACTCCATTTACATGGGATCCAAGGGCCATGTCTGACCTCTGTGCACACCAGGCATGCACTTAGTACACACACACACACACACAGAAAGAGAGAGAGAGAGAGAGAGAGAGAGAGAGTGAGAGAGAGAGAGAGAGAGAGAGAGAGAGAGAACACCCACATGTTCTCTCTAGAGAAATAAAAAGAAATTAAATCAGGAGCTGGTTCCAATGATTTTTCTTATGTTTGCCTACATGGCATAGACTCCATAATACTTGAAAGAAATAAAACAAGTTTTTATATACATCTAATCTACGTTAAGGAATTAGACTCTCTTAACATTAAAACTGGGTGGGGATTTCCAAACCAAAGCTCACAGACGAGCTTTTTGTCTATGTTCACTTTGTTGCCAGGAAGCTGCTTTAAAAACTAATGCCTGTAAATGGATACATGTTTGAATTTTAGACCCCAAATGACCAAATACAATTCAACCATCTCTACTTATCATGTTGGAGATTCTGGTGGCATTCCTTACTCCTTCTAAACTTCATTTACCAACTAGAAATGATCACACCTACACCAAGGGGATATTATGAGACCTAATCCAGATGGCATGTTATGCGAAAAGTCCTTTATACTGTTTCAAGTGTTGAACAGACACACAGACTCTCTTATTTTGTGACAGGATCTCACAACCTTCCCAGTCTGACTTAAATTTTCAATCCTCCTGCTTTAGCTTTGAGCAACTTGGATTACACGCCTATGACAACAGGTCTAGAAAGAACTATGTGACTATTTTTGTTCATGTTCTTTCCAGAAGGGCAATGAGGAAGGCCTAGAGAGACAGGCTTATTCCCCACAGTTTTGGACAAAGTGAGAAAGCATGGCGGTGGGACCCAGCTGCTATGCTTCTTGGCCATGCTTTCCCTCCAGAATCAAGGAACACAGGACCAAGAACACTTAAAAAACCCAGCTAAATGGGGACTTCTTCTTTGCCAGTATGAAGAGCCACCACGTTATCTCAGTCAGTGTACAAAGATGACAGCTTTTGCTATCATCACTCATGTGCATTCTAGTGAGCTCTAGTCAGCTAGACATGGTAAACTGAGTCAGAAGTTTTAAGGAAGGACTGAAGCAGCACTGCACAGAACTCTATTCCTTTGTAGAATGCCTGATAAACTATCCTTTAAGAAGAGAAAAAAAAATGAATCCTCCCGAAGTATCCTCTGCTTATGTCCCATTGTTGTCCATGAGACTTCTATAACTTAATGGCAAAAAAAAAATCCCCAGCATAAAGTTCAATGAAGGAAGTGTAAGGCAAGAATTCCTGGTGCTAGTGCTATGATTGCTTTTCCTCCTGTTATCTGTAGGCTTTCTTCATTCATAGTAGATGAGATTTTCTCATGCCTACTAAAGGGAAATATTATTTTGCCGCTGTCACAGAATTGCTAAGTTTAAATAAAGAGTCCCATTTGCACTGAGATCCTTCTACATCGAAATAGGAACGTCTCAATACATTAAGGGAAGGTAATGTCTGTGGATAAAATACATGTGCAAGCAAATATAAAATTTTAACTCTATAAATTTGAAAGGGCTTCGAAAATTCTTGCCTCATGTTGAGGCAAAAATAAAAACAATTGCCTTTTTTATGTGACTTTACTAAATGCCAAAGGACAGCCCTGCACAAAAACACCATGCCAGTGGACAGTATTCACATCACAATTTTCCCAGATGCCATAAGGTTACTAGGCGCTATTATAGACCAAGTTTTACTATGAAATTTAATATGCTTTTACTTAATCATGCTAGCGCATAAATATGTTGTTTTTTAAAAAAAATTCTTAGAATGTGTGCCAGTTTAAAATAGGATACTGGGGTGGAAAGTATGCCAATGTAGGAAGAGACAGCACCATTCTCCCTGGAGGAAGAATTGTATCGTTTTAATTGCTGACAAGGTTGCTTGCAGACAAAGGTCTTGTCTAAGACGTAATTAGCATTGGCAAGTGTCTACCTCATGAGAAAGAACTGCATGAAGTACAACACATGCAGATTTAGGCAGCATGCCTCAATATTCTTGAAATAGACCTCTTATCCTACAGAAAGTACCTTTGAGATCCAGTGTAACTGAGTATCAAGTCCTTATGATCTCTTCAAAGTAACGACAATGTGGTAATGACATCTATTAAACATTACATCTGTGACTCAAACGAAATAAACTGAAGCTCCAGCGCTCCTGCTTCTCCTGAGCTATTAGCACTCCTGGCACAGCTCTCCAGTTGCTCATTGTGTCTTCCCACCACATTTAGATGATGCAATGGCAGAACCCAATGCTCAGTGGATATTAGAGCAATTAGTTAGACAGACCTGGGCATCAGTGGTCACATGAAACAGAGACAAGGAAATTCTAGTTGACTTTCTGTCATTGGGATAAACAGCATGACCAAAAGCAACACGGGGAGAGAAGGGCCTATTTAGTTTACAAGTCCATGTCAGAGGCCACCAGCTAGGGAAGTCAGGGCAGGAGCTCAAGCAGGAACATGGGGTAGGGACTGAGGCACAAAGAAAAGCTGTTTGCTGGCTTGTTCCCAACTCATACTCAGCTGCATTTCTCATATGACTTAAGCCCACCTGCTTAAGGGTGGCACTGCCCACAGTGAACTGGGTCCGCCTTATGTCACTCAGCAATAAAGAAGAGTGACTCACTGACATCCCCAGAGGACAATCTGAGGGAGGCATTTCCTCAGCTGAAGTTCCCTCTTTCCTTATGTGTCAAGTTGACAACCAAGATCAGCCATCACAGAGGCCAACAGAATATGAAATGCGTTGAAAACTTTCCTTCAGTTAATTCTCCGAGGGCTAGTATTTTTGTGATAGCATTAGTTTTCTCTGACAAAATCACCGTAAACCTTTTATTCTTAATATTTTTCTTTATATGAGCCCAACTTTCACTTAAATTTATTGATCATGGCATTATTCATTTTTAACTTTTATTAAAGATTTAATACAGAAGCTAATTTTTCTAGTACATTAAATAAAATCAAAGCTATTTTTAAAATCACTATAGAGCAATCTTATGTGCTACATTTCAAAACATAATGCTTCCTCCAACTTGGCCAGTGCAAACGTTTGTATCAGGGTGTGCACCCAGATGTGCTGTGTCACGCTCAGCTAACAATTGTCCTTTAAGTCCAGAGGCCCCAGTTGGCAAAGACGGAACTGATATGAAACACCCAGACTGCTCTCACTTCAAAGGCAGCAGAAGCTTCCTGACAGAGACACAGAATAACTGTGGCCATAGGCTTCTCTTTCTTTTGATTGCTCTGACCTCAGCCTGTGGTTGCTGCCACTGGCCTTGGAATTATTGAGAACTAAGCAAATCAGTGGATCTTCTTTTATCCCTTATGCCTTTGGACAACAGAACCAGTTACGCCCATTTCTTCCTAAGCTTCACAGATCCACTGGCTCAGTTGCACAACTGCCACCAGAACATTTAAGCAACTACCTCTAGGACAGCTTCTTACCAGCCTGCAAAGAAAACCTTGTAAAGCCAAGACTCGAGTTCGTAAAAGGATCCCAAAGCATAGAAACTCCCAGAGAACAAGGAACATATTTAATAACCTCTAGTTCCACAGAATATCCAGAACGCAGGATAGGTACTAAATACACATTTGTCAGACTGAAACAAAAGTATTTTCTGTTTCAGAGGAGAGAAAAAAATAGTTTCTATGACATATCATAGTGATTCACTTCAAGGGAGAGAACTGATGAAGACTTCCAAGAAAACACATTAGAAGTTTTCATTAAGTGTATGAGTGATCTTGGTGTTTCCTTCCTAAAGAGGAAATGTGAAGCTATGTTTGCAATCCTGCTGGAAGGGTCAGATGGCTGCTAGGTCTCCTGTAATTAAGGGAGAGTCGGCATTTACTAGCAAGTGTGAGCTGCTGATGAAATTCGAGTGTGTGTGAACACAGGCCCACACACTCACCTTCCACCCACCCACACATGCACACCCACACACATATACTCCAAGCTGCCACTCTATTAAGTCAATTATGTCTACTAATGTTTGGGACTGTGTATTGTATAACTGTATAATGTTAAAAACAGATTTTGTCTGTATGTTTTTGTGTATCTGTGTGTAGACCCAGAAGAGAGAGAGAAGAGAAGAGGTGTGTGTGTGTGTGTGTGTGTGTGTGTGTGTGTGTGTGTGTGACAGAGAGAGAGAGAGAGAGAGAGAGAGAGAGAGAGAGAGAGAGAGAAGGAGAGAGCCTTTAACACTAAATACATTAAAACCTGGTGACTCTTCTGCATGGCAAAACACTGAGTAATTACCCCAGCCCAGACATTTCTTTACACATGCTTTCTGCAATCTTCCACGTTGTTATTTATGGAAAGATGGGGGGTAGGGAGCAGACAATCTTGCCATGGCAACCCTCACAGAACATGCTACACTTAATACTATCTGTCACTGCTGAGATGAGAGCACTTCTCATGGTGTGGGTGAAGAAGGAGCATTTGGCTTGATTATATGAGAGTCTGAAATACACCAGGGAAACATACCAAGAGATAGAAAGAACACACCCTTTGTCCTCCTCTGTGAAACAGCCCTGAGGCTTCCTTCCAAGTTACCAAAAGTCCATGTTTCTTGTGGATGGACTGATAAATATATAACGTGACCACTAGTGTACTCATGTGATAAAGAGATGCCACTGTTGTCCTAAGATTAAAGATGGAGAGCGTGCTTGTATGATTTCTTCCCAGTGGCTTACCTCCAAATAGGAAAACTGTCTTCCCAGCAGCTGTTTCCTTCGGGTGTCCACTCCCTGTTGCTATGGATCTAACTAACTTCCAAATCATTTGGTCACTGCCATCACTGGGTCAACCCATTTTGAGACAGGAAACACCTTGCTCTGTTTTCTGGCTTCTCTTTTAATTGCCTTCTCTAGTCTCTAGATTGATTCCTCTTCTTTTGAGAAACCTTGTAGATTTCTGATGCTAGGAAAGGTCAACAGGGTACTGCAATAGTTTGATTTCAGTTGCTCTGATACAACGCCCTGACCCAAAGCAACTTTGGATGAAAGGGTTTATTTGGCTTACTACTCCAGGTCACAGTATGTATTCAGGGAAGTCAAGACAGGAACTCAAGGCAGGAACATGAAGGCAGGCTTACTTGATATCCTACATTTCATTTCATCCAGCCAAGGAAGTATTGTCAGGTTTATAGAAGGATTTAAAAAACAAAACCTTCATATTCAAGTAATACAAATACAAAGTAGAACAAGTAAATCCATATCTAGATATATACTACAGGAAGAATAAAAAAATTAAAAGAGGAGCAGAAAGAAAAGACAGAATAACTATAGAAAACTATGCTTAGGTATCAATCTACCCTTGCATGTATAGTCTCATGTCAAAACTATACACGTGAAAATGGTAAACAGCTAGAAAGATTTCTGTTCAAATCTGAATATAAAAACATATATTTGGGGGGCAGAAGGTATAAGGTGCTTTCCTCTTGAGCATGATGACTAGGGTTCAACCCCAAAAATTTTTCATTAAAAAATAAAAACTGGGTATAGTGGAACACTCATGCAGCACTAGGAGTAGAAAGGTGGAAACAGGGAATTCTAGAGAATTGCAGGCCAGCTTACAAAACTCCAACACAGTGAAAGACCTTGTCTCTACAAAACAAGGTGGATGATGCCAAGGAACAACACCCCAAGTTAACCTCTGACACACAGGTGCACGTGCACACACCCACACATGTCCATATGCACACTCTGGTGTACACACACATACACACACTATACTACCTCTGCATCAATTAAAGCAATGATTAAAACTCAAATATGCATATGCACATGCAGATGCAGTGAGAGGACAGTTTTCAAGATGAGTCCTTTAAAAGATACAGAAAATAGCTCAGCTTTCTGGAGAAATTGAGAAGGAAAAGATACTTCCCTCAAAGTATCTCATGAGGCTTTGATAACCCTGACAACTGAACCAGAGAAGAATGGAAAATTATAGGCCAATTTATTCATGAATATAGATGCAAACTCTGAAAAGAAGTATTGGGAAGAAGAATCAAACAATTAAAGGAAAAGTAATTCATGAAGGGATTTCAAAAATGTTTTAACCTGAGAAAAACGATTAATTTAAAGCCTCACATTCAGAAGGAAAATGCATTAGATCCCCAGGATGTGTAAAACATACTTTTGCTAAACGCCAGTAATTTTTAATGACAAGAACTCTTAGCAAAATGAAGATAAAAGGAACCATCCTCAACTTTGAAATGGTTTCTATTAGCTACAGAAATATCATATTTATTCTGCTTTTATTAGCTAGTATTCTGAGATCCTAAATCAGTATATTAAAAGAAAAATGATAAATACAAGTTAGAGATAAAAACTTTTATATTTCTATCAAATATATGATTGAAAACTTGAGAGGCTAGATGAGTGAATTCTAATTTTTAATAAAAATGTCGAGTAAGTTTGCTCGGCATGAGAGTTTTACGCTAATAATTAAAAATATAAGCAAAAATTGAAAATGACAATTTTATGAAGGAAGAAAACACTAAGGTAATGGGAATATATGATTTTTCCTTCACTTTAGAGAACTGCCTAGCAGATTCTTACAAAGATTTTATATATAAATTCAAAACACCATTCCTATCTACCCTTATCAATTAGGAAATCTACTGATACTATTCCTGAGAAGGAAAATCCATACCTACAAAGAAATTACACAGTCTCTTATAAGATTTTCTCACAATAGACAAAACTTGGAAACAACTATAAATATGAGAGTTACAAACATATCACATCATTACACATTGAAATAGGACACTAGAGTAAAATTGAGAGAAGTACTGCTCATATGGTATCTTGAAATGACTTACAAAGGACTGCAGAGACAGGATACTGAAGAGTATCTATCGCTTGCCCTCTTTCTGTTCTCAGTGGAAGCCATTCTAATCTATGTTCACTTACATAGCTTCTTTGAGAAGCCCACAGAGGTTGACAGTACCTGCCACTCCTTCATTTCAGTAAAAAGTTTTTCTTTCCTTCCCCTGCGTATTAAATGCGTTAATTATTTGATCTTTCTTGATAAGTTTTTTTTTTTCATTTCCAAGTCAGCACATGACTTATGACCCCCGACCTCGGGTGTCATTTCTTCTCAGTTTCCTTTCTTAAATCTCTTATTCTTCTTCTTGACTTACTAACACGTAAGACACCTAAAGCACAACTCTTATTTCAATTTTCTACTTATACGTACACTCTGAAAGATCAAATCTAATCCTACAGTTTAAAAGAATCACACTCACGTCCACGACTCTTGTCTTAGTTACTTTTCTATTGCCATGACAACACACGGTGACCGACACAACTTGTAGAAGAAAATGCTTAACGAGGGCCTACAGTTTCAGAGGGTGAGTCCATGACCAATCATGGCAGGGAGCGTGGCAGCAGGCAGGCATGGTTCTGGAGCAGTAGTAGCTGAGACTTTACATGTTGAGACAACAACCACAAGACATAGAGAGAGCCCTAACCAGAAGAGGTGTAAACCTTTGAAACCTCAAAGCCCACGTCTAGTGACTATCTCCTCCAACAAGGCCATACCTCCTAATTCTTCCCTAACAGGTACACCAACTGGGTACAAAGTATTCAAATATATGAGCTTATAGGAGCCATCCTCATTCAAGCCACCACAGCTCTACAGTGTGACTGTCTACACAGATAGTCAAGTCCTTCTTCAAAACCTTCATTCATGTGTGAAACAGGTTTCTCAAATGCAACAAGTCAAATTAATGAATTAATGCACAATTAAATAATAAATACTGACATCTCCCTCACAGTGCTACACAGGCATTTCTCAATTTCAGTTGGCAACTCCACTCTGACAATTATCCAAACAAAAGCACATGAAGTTGTCCTTGATATTGACTTTCTCTATAACTGAAACCCAGTGATCATCTTACCATCTGTAATGTTAGTTAGCATGTGGATGAGGGACAATCACTCCTTCCTGAGCACTGGCAAGGCCTCTATCCGGCTGTATTGATGAGCTAACACCATGAGAATTACCAAATATGAGTAGCTTAATATACTAAAGTTTACATTTACATCATGTAAAAATCCCAAGCAGATATTCCTGGCCTGGGTTTTTTTTTTTTTTGGTTTGTTTGTTTGTTTGTTTTTGTTTTTTGTTTTTTGATAGTCTTCCAAGATATATTAGATGAACTGAAACCTGGTTCATCTACTGGCTCTGCCATTCCTCAAAGAAGTCACCAGAAGTGATGCTATCGTTTGTGCTCCCAGTGTATTTCCTTCATCCAGACATATGATAAGTTAGATGGGAGGGACCATGAGAAATGTAACTAAACATTCAGTGGCAGAGGTGCATCACAAAGTATCTCTACTTCTATACTTGTCTCTGAATGTTCTACAATAACAGAAATGATTTTCTTAAGCCTATATCACCCCTCTGGTTAAAATCTACAGCATAGTCTACTTAACCCAGAGTGGGAACCAGAATTTCTAATAGTTGCCCAAAAGTTGCAGTATCAGATACCTTTAGAATACCTCTCATCTTACCTCGCACTTCGTACCTCTACTCTGTTGCAGCCACACTGAATTATTTCTGTTCCTCAGATATGGTAGGCATTCTCCAAATGAGGGCTTTGTTCTGCCTGTGTCTTTTGCCAAAGAGGCTTGATGGATAACTTGCTCAAGTCTTTAAAGTCTTTGTTCATGTATCTCCATTTTAACGAAGCTCACTTTAAATAGCCTGTTGTATTTTGAATGTGAAATGCCCTCCAGAGAATCGTGTGTCTGACTACTTGGTCCCAGATGGTGGTGCTCTCTTAGAAAGTTGTGTGCCCTTTAAGAAATGGATCCTTGCTGCAGGAAGTACATCACTGGGGGTGACCTTTGTGATTTGTTAGCTTATACCAGTTCCCATCATCCTTGCATTTCCTGTGGATGCGATGTGACATGTCATCTCACACGCCTGTCACCACTTCTTCCGCACCATGATGAGCTGTATCCCCTCAGACTGAAAGGCAAACTAAATTCCTCCTCCTTCTAGTTGTTTCTCCTCCAGTATTTTGTCACAGCAATGGGAAAAGGAACCAGTGCATATCCTATCCACTGCTCGGCCTCAAGCCTTCCTCTCTCCTGAAACTCAAAAACAGTACCTTCTTCCCCCTTTTACCTCAATTACTCTAGCAGAAGGTGAGCACCACAGTAGGAATTGTTTATTTTACTTTGCTGATGGCACCCAAAATGATGAGTGGATCATAATAGAAACTTGTTTAGTACTTAACTAAAAAACCTATCACTCTCACCACCATATTGCTTCGTAAGTACAATTATTATTACTTCATTTTATCTATTAAAAACCTGGGAGACTTCACAGCATGACAAGACTGACTTGCTATGGAACATTTAGAAGTGGTAAGGTGTATTTGTGCCCTGATAGCCTGTCTCCAGGGGCCATGTGAAAATCATCAGATTAATATGCTTCTCCATTCAATACTTTCAGCACTGTGATAATCCATACTGAAAACCTGGGTTAGGTATTCTTTGGGCTGATATCTTTAGATGAGACACGGAGAAACTTAGGTACATCAACTTTCCCAGTCATACAATAAGTAAGAGATAGTCACGGTAGTTTCAAGTTTGTCCCTAGCACTTCAATACCTAGCATTATAACACCACACACACACACACACACTATATGGATATATAAGTATCCTTTCTATACTACAAATCACTTCCAGAATTCATAAATGTTTTCTTCATTTTAGAACAAATAATATCAGGGATGATTCTTATTTCAAATACAGCAAGTATTATATAATTAAGTCCAACCACATGATATTACACTACTACCCACAACCATTTCATGACTCAATGGTCTTAAAGTCAGAGCTTCTAACCTGAATCCTGTGGTCTCTCTTCTCTCCATGTTCTACATTTAAATCAGTTAGATGGCCAATTCATTTAATTCAGTGTTTTTGCAGACCTGAATCATTTCCTAGTTGAGCTCACCCAAGTAGCGCTGTGATTGTCATCTTTCCAGGTCCATTTGGATTTCAGTCCAGATTTTAATCAAGCTAGTCTCCCTGTATGTGGTCCACAGTGAAGTCACTTGGTAACTGATAGCATGGAGGTAGAGAATTGGAACACAGAGATTTTTGTCAAGCATCAATCTGTACATGGAGCTCAGGTTCTCATTGCTCAACAGGGATGCTGAGGGACTTTGTTAAGAACTAATTAGGCTCCTTAGTAGTAATTCTCAAGGAAGGTTCTTACAAATACTGCCCCCCATTTCAGCAGATATTTAAGACATTGAGTCATCAGCTCATATTCAGATCCAATGGACTTCTTGGAGAAGATTCATAATTCTTAGCTGAACTTAAAATCTATATTAGCCCTTAGGTTAATGATAGGCCCTACATTATCAATTGCTTGCTCTGAACAAAGGGATATCTAAAAATTTCTCATCCTTGAAAGGAGAATATGTAAGTTGGTCCTGAGAACCAGAGTGATACTAAGGTTGCGTGATTAATGTGCTTGGGCTTAGTAAGGGATGTACATGCCAATCATGACAATTTTTTCTATGAAATCCTAAGAGTGTTCTACCTTGCCCTCTGTAATGGCTATCTGTCATTTTCAATATACCTATACTGCCTAAATTTGGGAAGTACTCTTACACAATTCCATCTTACATTCACTGTTCTCTAGAAAATATTGTCTTGCTTTTCATATGTGTAAAGCATACACGTGACATCCACGCCTAGTTAGAATATCCTAAATCCTCAATATCAGCCAGCACTGTGCCAGGGGAGTTAACATAAAACATGAAAAACTTTGAATAGCAAAGAACGGAGGAGGGAGGAGGAGGAGCCAAAGGCATTTTACAATGTGTATTTCTTTTCCTTTGCTCCAAAACCTGATACTTCAATTTTTTTTTTTTTTTTCAGTTTAAAACGTACATCTTGTGAACTCTAACATTTCAGAGATTCAGGCATGTATTAAGAGAATCATCCAATCTAGAATCTCTATCACTGCCTACACATGAGCTGATGGAGGGCAACAATAATAGACACACTGAAGTAGATGGAGGGAAGCGTCCAAAGCCTTAGCCCTAGGCAAAGAACTCTACAGCAAGTTTTGAGACTGTTGTCACATTGAGTACTTTCAGGCAGATAGCAGAGGCTATGAAACTGAATAAAAATAAGTAGTACCAGATATGAGTTTGCCTTGCAGTTGTAGACTACATAAAAAGATGCCTGCAGAGATTCAAAGGGAATTCAATGTTGCATTTCCTTATTCCAAATCATCGTGTCGCTGCTTTCTATACCAGTAACTCCTGAAGGAAAGCTAATCTTAGTGCCTGCCAAGTACCATCAGCGATGCTACGTAGCCGATCTATGTTTTTTTTTTTGATAAAATGAATAAGAAACTACAGTAAACTAATAAAGTATAAAGCAGCTGTCCCCCATGCTGTATTTGACATCCAGTTTTACTTATCTTTGACTCCACATTAGGCTGTTTCACAGGGAAGAGAGACTAAAGAATAGCCATGACTCTTCATTGCTTAGAATGGGGAGTAACTTCTGTCCCGTCTTCTCATAGCCTAGTGTATGTAGGTATTTACAGACATAACCACAAGAGGCTAGAAAGTGGCTTCCTGTGTGCCCAGAAAACAGGATGAACTTTCGCAGTATTCAATACGTCATTCACATCCCTCTCTTCAAGTGCTTCTGCTGGCTTTCAGAAAGGGCAGCAAAGTTTTCCATGAGGGTACAACAGAGACCTGGTTCAACACACAGTAAGTGTAGCTCCAAAACATGTGTTGCTTTTTACCTATCACAATAATCTTATACCTAGTGGAACCATTTCTTCTGTAATTGCTTAATAAAGCATTCGCTTTAAAATGACAGGCATTGTCTCACCTTAATCCAGTATTAAAGAAACAAATTCTCTGAAATCAGAATAAGTCCCATTTAGACTTTGTCCCTCACGTCATTCTGTATTCTTCTCATCCACAGACCTTCAGAATATCCTGGGTATAGCTCTAAAACTTTATTCACAAAGAACTGTTAAATGAGACAGTCATTTTCCATCTACCCTTTTATCAGTCTTTGCTTTTGCCCATTTAGTGTTGTGGTAGTCAATAAAACTTATCTTGCTGTGTTTCCCATTCTTCAAACATTTCTCTACTACATGCCTCTAAATGGTTTTCTGCGGGAAGAGAGCACAGTCTGAAATGGAAGAAACACGTGGCTCATGCAAATGTCTATACCTTCCCTGCATCTCTAAGTACCCACAATTCCCCAAATCTGATCTCTCTGACTATCTGTTTGGCTGTAGGTATGTGTGTATGTGTGTGTATGTGTGTGTATGTGCGTGTGTGTGTCCTTAACTTATTATGTCTCAATTTAAATCCCACGCACTAATACAAAATACAGAAATATTATTAAGTAATAACTGAACCCCGAGTGCCAGCTTGCTAACCTGCTGTGAATATACAAAATAATTATATAAGTATTATCTTTCAAATTAAATCTTTAGTCTCCTAAAAGAAATAAGCTATATAAATCATTAAAAAAATCAAGAAAGAAACTGTAATAAGAGAGATCAAGTAAGCACAAACATTTGAATGCCCCAATTTGAAAGATCATGTTCTGTTGGAAGTGAGGCTTCATATAGTAAAAAAAACATTTGATTACAAAAAAACAATAACTGTAGAAATGGAAATATAATCAAGTTAACATGCATTAATCGAACACTTAATTGCACCAGAAAGTTTTCTAAACACTCTACATGTGTTTTTCAGTTTGTTTTATAGGAGATATTTTATTCACCCCTCACCACATATTTATTTTTTAGTGACTGTCACAAATTGAAAGGATTGCTCTTAACCAATATGGAAGAAGTACCATAAGCCAAGGCAAGCCCTCATGGCTGCTTGGAAAGATCTGTACATCCGAGGCAGACGATGGTGACTTTTTCTGATTCTCTATTGACCTTGGTTTATACCCAGTTCAAAGAAATTAAGTCAGAAAGTATACAAACATTCAATACAGAAACATGTCCTTAATCCAAGGAAGCATACCCCGCAGGAGCAATCCAAGCAGCCACTACATTTGTACACTGCGATACAACCCATATCCTGTGTTCTAAACACATTATTGAATCCTCAGCAATTACTGGAATCTGCTGTTAGGAGTTGCAGTTAGGCCATTTTCAAAGTTGGCATGAAACAGAGAAATGATGAACTCAAGCTCCATCCATTTTCTTCTCAACTAATGAATACTTCTTTTGTTCCAAAGTCTCCCCAAGTGACTCTGCCTGACAATACAGGTAATTAATGGACCATTCTTACGGATTCAGATACTGCTGAAAATATGAGGGGACTTGATAATTGAATCTGCATCCGAACTTTCCCATTATCTAAATGACTAAAAAGTCTACATTAAATTAATAATACTTTCTAGGAACTTTTTTATAGCTTATTGATAATACCCATTTGAAAACAGAAAATGTTGGTAGTGAAGCTTTGCCAAATGAGATCAGAGAAGAAATTCTCCATGATTCCTTTTGAGATGATGTTAGCAATCGGAATTCACTAAAGTTGGAAAGGCCCAGCGTCTGTATCGAGGGCCACTGAAAGGTCAGAATTAAGTAATTAAGTGACAAATCTGATCATGATTTTTTTTTAAAATTTTGTGTGATGTGTGTATATGTGTGCTGTGTGTGTGTGTGTGTGTGTGTGTGCGTGTGTGTGTTCATGTGCTTGAGTTTGAATCAGACAATCTTCAGTATCCATTCTTGCATTCTACAATGTTTAAGGCAGGGTTTCTTCATTGTTGGCTGCTATGTATGACTGGCCAGCTGCCTATAAGCTTCCAGGGATACTCCTGTCTCTGCCTGCTGGCTCATGTTAGGAACACTAGAATTACACACACACACACACACACACACACACCCCTAAGCTCTGGCTTTATGTGGGTTCTAGGAATTTGATCTGGGATCCTCATGCCTACACAAGAAACACTCTACCCACTGAGCCATCTACACACCCTCAGAAGATTTTTATTTTTTATCTTGTTCTAATTTTCATTTTCAATGACTTAGACATACAATTTGCTTCAAATTTTGGAAAAAGGGATTAGAAATAGGTAACTTCCAAAGTTAATAAGAAAGACAATGTTCAATATTTCTAGTTTTATTTTGCTAACCCATCCTCAAAGTCAACCATCTCTAGGCAACATTAATGGTAGAAATTAAAGTTCACTTGGCTCTTATTTCTGGAGTAGGTAAAGAAAAAATGAGTCTCAAAATCAAAACATGCAGATTATTTTTGTTGGCACTGGTCTTGAAAGATGTTAACTCAAGTTTCCCTTCTTCCAACAGGACAGGGAAGAGTAAGAGTTAATGTAGGAAATGTGTGATTTAAGGGTTATTTATATATAAAGAACTCAAGAAACTAGACATCAACAAAACAAATAACCCAATTAAAAATGGGGTGTAGATCTAAACAAAGAATTCTCAAAAGAAAAATCTCAAATGGCTGAGAAACACCTAAAGAAACACCCTTAGCCATTAGGGAAATGCAAATCAAAACCACTTTGAGATACCATTTTATACCCAATAGAGTGACTAAGATCAATAGCACAAAGGGCAGCTCCTGCTGGCACAGATGTGGAGCAAGAGGAACACTCCTTCATTGCTGGTGGAAATGCAAACTTGTACAACCACTATGAAAGTCAATATGGTGATTTCTTAGTAAATTGGAAATCAACCTACCTTAAGACCCAGCTATACCACTCCTGGGTATATACCTAAAAGACACTCCATCCTAGTAATCGGGGATAGAGAGCCTGATCAGGCCATTAACTGTGATTAGGCAAGTCTTCCAGTGGCAAGGCTGGAACACCATCCAAGCCATAAAACCTCTAGCCTATCCTCTCTGCGAGATCCTCTTTGACAATAGATGAGCAGAACCCCATGCCAAAGGATTGAACCCTGGCCTGAAACTTCAGGACAGGCTGGGAACTAGAAACTGGATAATCTGGAGATGATTTCTAATGATGTTATGCTCTCCTCACAGTCCTGTCCTCATCAGAAAAGCTCCTTCCAGCAGCTGAGAGGAGCATATGGAGAGGCACAGGGCCAAATATCCTGCAGAGACTGAAGAACTTCGCAGAAGAAGGAAATATGGGATGGTGGAGGACCAGAGTGGTTGAGGACACCAGGAGAACAAGCCCCACAGGGTCAACTGACTAGCTCTCTCAGGGGCCCACAGAGACTGAAGGGACAGACACAGAACCTGCAGGATCCCCTAAACATATCTTATGGCTGTCCAGATTTGTGTTCTTGAAAAACACTCACAGGCTGGAGTTGGAGAGTCCCTGACCCTTTTCCCTGCCCTTATGACCCTTTGCTACTGCAGGGTTGCCTAAACCACCCTTGATGTCAGGACTGGTGTCTGGGCTCATTCCTTCCCGCTATGCCATGCCTTGTTTGAGCGGTAACCCTGTGGGGATGGATCTTTTCTGGGAAGAAACGGGGTGGGAGGATGTTTGAGGGTGGTGATAGAGGGTGGATCTGGGGAGTGGAGGTAGGGGGAGCTGGGAGGTTGGAGGGAGAGGAGGAGGGGGCTTCGGAATGTATTGTATAAGTTTCACGAGAGAAGAAAAAATAATTTTTTTTAAATTAAAGGTTGAGAAGAAACAAAGAATTATTTAAAGTTTTCTTGTACTGAGATATCTAATGGTCTTTCCTTGTACTGAAGATAATGTGTAATTTGAAAAGAATATTAAATGTTACTATTGCTCGCACTAAAATATCCCAGATATTATATTATTTGAGGAAGTACATGATAAACAATAAGCAATTACTCATGAAGAAAAGATTGTTTTTCATTATATAGCAACTTCCTATGAGATTAAAACCTTTCATCCTGGAACCTCATCAAAACACAGTATTTACAAAGGAGGTGAAGTAGGATGCCCTAGAGGAGAGGTGGAGCACTCCGCCCTGCAGAGAAGCTCCTTAAGCTCAGGAAGGAAACAACTCAAAGGCTTCAGCAGATCCCTAGAACTGACCAGATACACTAGACCACCTACTCCCCAACCCTTGAGGATTGCAGAGACAAGCTGAGATGCCCGGAAGAGGCTGAGAGCAATCTGAGAAGGAAACTCTGCAACCTCTTGAGCTGCCTACAGACTGCCCAGTGTGCTTCAGCTTTCCAGCTTTGGTGAACTGTCACTCACGCTGGAGAGGATTTAGTGATGTGGCTGACCAAATCGTTTCTGTTCCTGTAAGTAATAACAATAAAATCTATACTTTGGTGATGTCTATTTGGGAGAAGCTGATGTTTGCTCACATCTCCCACACCCCATGTTGTTTACAGCAATGTAGAAAATGTGTGAGGCAAAGTATTTAAGAAAAAAACCCTGTTTTAGCAGGGTTCATTGAGATGAAGAAAAGATAATTAAAGGGACCAGAAAGCAAAGAATGGTATTTATGGAAATGAGGATATTTGGAATGTCAGTTTTCAAGGACTCGAACTACAGTAAAATGAGACAGGCTGTAGGTGACTCATAACAAATGAATCCAGTGTGCAAGCTTCCCTGAAGCACAAAATATTAAAGGAGGGTCCTCAGAAACATTTATTTTGTAGTCAAGGCCAGTTTCAAAATGGTGAGCTAAATTAATCCACCATTCTCGAGGCTGAAAATATATTCTACTGACCAGAGACAAATTTTGGAGGGAAGAAATATAGTACGGTTCAACGGGATATTTTATAAGCCAACTGTTCTACAACATGGAACCCACAGCAGAATTAAGGGCTCACAGTTATGGGGGGCCAAGAAACTGTAGCTAGAGAAAACATAGGCCCAAGGGAAGACCTTGCTACTATCACTCTGCTAATAGCCTGTTGTATTAAACCAGTTCCTAATGACTTATTGTTACAGCCATTGATTAGTACATCTCTCAGACATCATCAGAGAAGCTTCTTTTTGCAGTATACACCAATCAACAGAGACCAACAACTGGTCAGTGTGCAGAGAATGCATGACTGTGGAGTGTTCAACCATAAATGGGACATTTACATCACAGCTCCCTTCTCATAAGGCTCTGGAGTTACAGAGGAGGCAGGGGAAAGAGTCTAAGAGCCAGAAGTAGTGTATGAAGTACAAGAAAATGGTGTTTTCCAGACACAACAGGGCAGTTTCACATATCAACTTGGAGAAGTTATGAAAGCATGTGTAAGACCTATGCAAACCAGAGATAATCCCACCATGGAGCATGAAGTTCCACCCCTAGCCTTGTAGTTATTGTTAATTGATAGTTACTGGGAGAGGGAGATTGAAAGCCAACATATCCTAGAGATGGCCACACTCCTAACAATACATTGGCAGCACTAAGGGGACTCTACAGGCTAAGAAACAAAAGGAAGACACAAAGGTAGGTGGGTAAGGAATGGGTAGTGGATCTGAAAGATGAAGGGTGGGGGTGAATATGATCAAAATACAATGCAGAAAACTATCAAGCAATTAATAAAATACTTTCTAAAGAAATAAATTTATCTTTTACACACACACACAAACACACAAACACACCATATTCATCTTTATTGATACTAGGGATATCCATTAACATCTACTACTATTCCAATTGTGAGTTATTGCATGTATTTACTAAGCAGAAATTTGTATAAATAATTCAGTGGTCAAAAATGGACTGATAAGGCATATTGAGACTAGAGGCAGAGAGACTAAGTCAGAAGTGACAGCAGTATGTATAATTAGAATTGGTATAACATGTGTTGAATGATATAAGATGGTCAAAATGAAAAGAGGAAAGCAACAGCAACTCTCTTTCTTTCAAGGACTATTGGTGGTGAGTTTAAGACAAGAAAAAGAAATAGGAACAGGTTGAAGAAGAGGCTCATTGTTTAGCTTTGGAAGTTTGTGGTTTCCACGGCACAGTTCAGCAGGGATACTGAAGGAATCATTTTGGATGTTCAGAAAGGATCCAAAGAAGCACCTGAGTCATGGTGTTGAAAGACATCAATATTTCATTAACTTGTGAGTCAATGCAAATGTTAAGCTTGTAACACAACATATGCACATCAGTCTACTGTATATCAAGTTTTCAGATTCTATCATTCTGTCAAAGAATGTGAAATATATATATATATGTCAGAAGTCTTAAAGCTGTTCTTTCACTTTGCTGGGAATCTAAAGTTTCAAAAGTAGATGTAAGTACACTATTTAATACACCTGTGTATTCTTTTAGCAGCACGGCTAGGAAAAAGATCAGATCACTAGAATAGTCTAGGCACTAGGCTTCATATAAATAAAACCTGAAGCATGATAAATGTATCTTAACTTGTGTATATTCCAGTGACTAGCTGGGTCAGGAACCTAGGGGAAAGCCAAATACTACTGTTCTGCTAAAGGAACATAGTAATGACCAGTAACAATATTCTGCTCGACTCATAGGTCAGTTCTTTCTCAGTCAGCATCAGAGAAGCTTTCTCTTGCAGTAGATGGGAAAAAAGACACAGACCCATAGCCAGACAATGTGCAGAGAGTGAGAGACCTTGGAATGTGTAGTCCTAAATGGGACTCCATCAAATCCCATTCCTTGGGGCTCAGGGAATACTGCAGAAGAGGAAGCAGAAAGAGTCTAAGAGCCAGAGGGAACAGAGGACACCAAGGAAACAAGGACCTCTAAACACAGCAGGAGAGATACATATACAAATTCACAGATACTGAGGCAGCATGCACAAGGCCCACATGTGTATGCCAGACAGGGTTCCAGCTCTGAGAGGGGAAGTAGATACAAGACCCCATCTCGAACCCAGAAGCTATCTCCAATTGATATTCACTTGCAAATGAAAATAGTTTTCTAGTGTCTCTCTGGGGATGCATACCACTCTTCAAAATTTTTATTTTATTTTATATGCATTGGTGTGAGGGTGTCAGATCATCTGGAACTGACATTTGTGAGCCTCCATGTGGGTGCCCGGAATTGAACACTGGTCCTCTGGAAGGGCAGCCAGTGCTCTTAATAGTTGTGCCACCTTTCCAGCCCTGCAAGCCACTCTTTTTTGTTTGTTTGTTTGTTTCTCAACACAGGGTTTCTCTGTTGTAATTCTCACTGTCCTGGAATTCACTCTGTAGACCAGGCTGGCCTCAAACTCACAGAGATCTGCCTACCTCTGCCTCTAGAGTCCTGGAATTAAAGATATGCTCCACCACTGCCCAGCTCACAAACCACTCTCAACACTCCTAAGGGCAGACCCCATGCCTAACAGTAGCTGGCCAACACAAAATGAATTCAGTGACATCTTTGAAGTTTCTATCTTTTGCAATATTTCTTCATAGCTTTTTTTTTTTAAACTAACAGGTCTGGTTATGGGATTCCTGTGTGTATCAACATGTGTGTCTATGCTTCTACATGTATTTCTTATGCTTCTTCTTTGGCTCTTTTTCTTCTGTTTATTTTATATTACTCCTATTTTTATAATGTCTTATTTTATTATTAATCTTTAGATGCTCATTTGTTTTCCAATGAGAGACAGAAAGGGTGAGGTTTCAGTTGAGAGGGAAGGTGGGGAGGATCTCAGAGTTGTTGGAGGAGGGGAACTATAATCAGAATATTTTATATGAAAAAAAAACTATTTTATTTTCTTTTATAATACTTTTATTAATAATTTGAGTTTCATATAATGTGCCTTGATAACACTGTTCTACCTCCCTGTTCTACCCTCCCAACCCTGTCCCCTGCCCCAAAAAAAGAAAGAAAGAAAAAGAAAGAAAGAAAAGAAAAGCAGAGAAAAAGAAAAGAAAAGAAAATTAAGTCCAGCTCATGTGGCTGGAGCATGGATCATGGGCACCACCATGGTCTTTGGAGGCAGCAGGTTGCTTTGATGATGGACATTCACCTGACCCATACTAACCCGAGACCAAGGAGAACACAGTTTGACCCGAACCCAAGTTGGGCCACACTTCCCAAACCGGCACAGGAGCCTGGACATCTGCAAACACCAGGACCTCCTGCAGGAACCAGGATATACCACAGACACCAGAGCCTTTCACAGGCACCAGAACCTCCTGTGGGCACCAGAGAATCCTGCAGATGCCCAGGCTTCATGCAGGCACTCAGCCAACCCTCAGACACCCAAACACCCAGTCCTTCCACAGGCACTTGGCCATCCCTAAAGTACCAGGGTGTCCTACAGGCAACTGCTCATTCTTCAGGTACCAGGACATCTCACAAAGACTAGGGTCTCCTGTAGGCACCAGGGCCTCCCTCAGGCACCAGTGTATCCTGAAAATACCCAGGCATCATGCAGGCACCTGGTCTTCCCACAGGCACTCAAACATTGTGCAGGCATCCAGGTATCACATAGGTACTGGACCAACCCACAGACACACGGGCATCTCTCAGGCACCTAGGCATCACATAGACACTTGGCCAACTCTCTGACTTCTGGACATCATACAGGCACTGTATCTTCCCACAGGCAGCCAGACATTGTGCATGCACCTGGACATCCCACAAGCACCAGGGCATCCTGTGGGCCCCTGGACACCTTGTAGGTACATAACATCTCAGGCACTAAGACCTCCCTCAAGTACCAGGGTATCCTGCAGGTACCCAGACATGATGCAGGTACTTGGCCACCACACAAACACCTGGACATCATGCAGGTACCCAGCCACCCCTCAGACATTAGGGCATCCCTAGACATCTCATGAGCACCCAGACATCCTTCAGGCACCAGGGCCTCCCACATATGCCCAGACATCTGACAGGTGCCTGGACATTGCACAAACTCCCAAACACTGAGCAGGCACCAGGGCCTCACACAGGCACCCAGACATTGGACAAGCACCCAAACTTCCCACAGGCATCCAGCCACACTACAAGGACTCGGAAATTCCATAGAGATCTGGTCCTCCTGCAGGAGCCAGTGCATCCCACAAGCACTCAGACATCATGTAGACATCTAGACTTCAGGCAGGCACCTGGACTTCACACAGGCATTGAACAGCCTACCAGAATGAGTGCTTCATGAAGCCAGGCTTGAGTACCTGGTGAACTCTGATGGTATCAGCAATGCGGAAATATCTCTAATTGTCCTGGTTCATGTGAGCACTTTGAGGTTCCTAGGATCCCTCTCAAAAGGAGGAGACTTGACCCCTAATATGGAATATTCTTCAGCAGGAATGCCTTATTGTTGCTCAAGATCAGGGTGATCCCAAGGTTTGGCAAAGTGTTCCAGGTCAGAACTTGCTGGCTCCAGATCATTGCACACCCACTTACCACCCTTATCACTGTCCATCCTGCTGCCTTGGTCTTTGTGCCTGCATCCCTTGGGTAGCGCCACAGTCCATTTTCTCTGCCACCCTCTCAGAGAGACTAATACAAGTAGTGGCCACGGCTATGGGAGTGGCAGAATTGGCCTGGCAGACAGTGAAGAGGCCAGCGGGGGGATCTGTTGGTAACCAAAGGATGGGTCTTTTGTGTGGATACTCAGTCCAGGAGATGAGACACTCTTCAACTGGGCTAACCTGTCGTTGCTCAAGAGCAGGGTGATACTGTGGTTTGGCAGTAAGTTTGGGGCCAGGACCTGGTCTGACTCCAGGCTGATGCATCTCACCCTACCCTCATCACCTGGCCTTTGTGACTGCAGCCTGTGGTGGTGCCATAGTCCAACAGGGAGAGCAATGGGAGTGTCAGCCATTGCCATGGGAGCAGCAAAACTGGCCCGTCAGGCAGTGAAAAGGTCAAGGGGATCTGTTAGGAGTCTGAGAACCTATCCCTTGTCTTCCCTGGGTGCCCAACCTGGCCTGTCCCTACCTCTAGCCATGTGACTCTTGGTGGCACTTGCTGCAGTTTCCTTGTCTGCCCTGTTTCCAGGTCTGCCTCTCTTCATAGTGTGCATATCCAATTTCTGAGTTGCAGGTCTAACCTGTCAGGTTGCAACAGGGCAGCCAGTTTATGGCCTCAGACTTGTGGCATCTGAAGTACCCATCCCTCTCAGATGTACCTAGCTCTCCTGTACTCTATCATGTTTGTGACTGTGTCTCCAGCTTAGTGTCCTCAGTGCTGACCAAGCCTATGTATTTACTCCACTATCCTTCCTCTCCTCTCACAGTCAGCTGATCTTCCAGGTATGTCCCTGGCCCTGTGTCTTTCCACTTTTAATTCATAAAGTTCCTCTTGCCTGACTAGGCATCACCAGTATAGTTCTCCAGGTCCACAAATATGTGAAGAGACTTGATAGGAGGTGACAAGCAGTGGTTTGAGCCCTGATGGATTTTGCTTACTGCCCCACAGCCATCTTGAGTTCTGACTTTGGCTCTGTTTCTCCATTTTAGACTCCCCCCACAGCCTGCCTCCTCCGTGTCTCAGGCAGCACCTGTGGGCCCAGTGGGCTCCCCAGCCTGTCAGGTAGCTATGGTGCCTGGCAGGCTCACTCCCATGTCTCTCTGCTATGGCTTCTGCTTCTCCATTCCGGACTCACCTCCAGGTTCATTCCTCCATGCTGTGAGCCCAACCTGCAAGTCAAATTCACAGTTTGAGTGGAAGCTCCTGCCTTGCAGGCAGCAATGGGGTATAAAAGTCTGCCCAGCAGAGTTGTCGCTCTGCCAGGCTCTGCTCACAGATTGCCTCCTCCTTGCCATGAGTCAAAGCTACTGTCCCATTCCACCATTCTTCCTCCAGATCTGTTTCTACTCCTGATTCTCATAGTTCTCCTCTGCAGACCCGGCACCGATATAGCATTTCCTGTTACAAGAACATGTGAGGGGTTATGGATGCCTTGAGTTAGGGCAATAGGGCAGTGGCTGAAGCCCTGATGGACTCTGCTCACAGCCCTGCCACCATCTTTAATCTGCCAAAAAATCCTCTATTTTTAATAAAGAAACATAGAAAAAATTAATTTTAAATTAGAAAACTATAAAGAGTGAGCATAACTCCTTGTATCATAACTCGTAAATATGTCAAACCCAATATATTTATTATTAGAAGTGATGTTCTTTGCCCTATTGACTTCTCTTGCAAATTGCACAATTAATTTGATGTCTAAATAAAACTGAATCATTAAGTCCACACAATAGATCCACTTACTCCATAAAGGTTTTTCCAGCCTTCTTCACCACTATTAATGTCCAAACAAATCACTTCTTTTCCAGATTTATAACTGTTCATTGCCACCTCTGCTAGAGAACATTATACGTGGCCCTACTGCTGTGTTGTGTCTTTTCTCTGATTAAACTGTATGTTTCTTCATGTTGGAGATCTAGTCCTTTTTATCTCTGATTTTCCCATTTTACTACATATACATTAGGACTGATAAAGTGTCATTCAGTCTCTGTTGAATATAAAATGAACATCTGTTGAATGACAAATGAATGGACGTATTATGGAATGTATGAATGCAGGAATGAATAAGTGAATGAATGAATATCTACACTGGGCAACTATGTCAAACATTTCATCGTTCATCTGTTTCATTGCAGTTTGCTTTTCAGGAAGATGGAAGTCAAAGATTTGTAAGCACCCCACAAAGGAACGGTAATAGGTAGGAACAATCACCAGTCACAGAGAGCCAGGGAGATACCACTATCTAAACAGACAGAGCTGTTGAGGTTCTTATAAGAAAACTGAGGAGCAAATCATCTTACGTAGAATTGAGATGAAGAAATATTGTGTGGAAGTTGTTTACATGATAGTAGTGTCTGCTCAGAGTATCACATTGACTGTGACAAGGCCAAAACTGGGAGAAAATGCCAGACACTGTCAAAAAACATTGTGAAGGTGATTATGTAAACTTTGATCATGTAAACTTCACATTTCCTATTTAAATAGTTTGGATGTTAATCTGAGTTCTATGTTTGATTGCTAGAGTATGGGTTGCAAATATTGATTCCTGTAAAATGAAGTTTGGGGTTCATCTCTGAAGGGAAGCAAAGAGCACATCTATAAACACCAGCTTGAGAGTCTGATTCATTCTCCAACTGAAATGAGATTTGTTTTCTATTTTACCCTGCTTTTTCTGTCTCTGTTCACTTGACCAAATTCAGATCACATATTTGGACATACATACAAAACATAAAATAAGAAAGTCCCTGCTTTGCTTTCTTATTATAAAGCTACAGTTTTTTTGAACTACAAGATGTGCCATGTCTCCTAACGATTACCAAAGTCAACCTGTGATGGACAGCAAAGGAGAAAGCTCGCAATATAGGATCCTAGTTGAGCTGAGAAAAAAATCTGTTATTCCAAGCATGGCTTCCTTTTATCAATAATGAAAAATATTACGATGTAATGGGGAGGCAGAGTCCTGCAGAGAGTTAACGAACTAAATACTTCATGATATGAGGGGTGACAAAATATCTGTGACAAAAAATCCTGACATTATTCTTCTTTCAGTGAGTTTTTTGGATACTGAGTACTGGTTTACATATGCTTTATATGGCCTGACAGCTGTATTTGTAAGGAGAACTTTCATACATGATAAGGGGACTGAATTCATGAGAATGTTTAAACTGATTCTTGGATATGTGTAAATGAACAAATAATTCCATGTAGACAACAGGGTTCAGGCTGGTTATGCAGTTAATGAATTTTTTTTTCAATTCGATCTTTCAAAAATTATTTTCTAGGTTGATAGGCAAAGACTCTAAATATTTCCTAGACATATCATTACTGAGGCTAACATTATTTATGCCAGTAAGACCAAAATGTCAACAATTGAGACAGACTAAGTAAAACTTCTCACGGCCCAGGGAAAAGTAGTGGAAGATAAAAATTATAAAGGTATTATGTACAGTTGAATGTGAAATGTCCCTAGAGGCTCCATCCTTTTCCTCACAGGGTCTCATGTCTTAACAGTTGGTGATGCTTTTTTCGGGTGAGGGGCTCTGGAGCACTAGAATGGGAGACATGGCTGGCTGAGGTGGGTCACAGGGTCACAGGGTCACAAGGAGAACTTTGCAGGTTATGTCTTAGACTCACTTCCAGTCTCACTATCTCTTTCTCAATCCATCGAAATGTGGGAAGCCATTGATACATGCTTCCACTACCACGTCATGAACTCTGCCATGGCTTTCCTGCTATGTTAGATGGAAACCATGAGCCCCCAAAAATCTCCTCCCTTGAGTTGCTTCAGTCAGGAGTTTTATCATAGCAGTAAGAAGGTAACTGATGTATAAGGTCTTCAAAAATTATATGATTCTTAATTCTAAAATGATGTTATCTATACTTCATTGATGTCAAAGTATCTTTTCGTCTATGCCATGATTATAGGAGGAAAAGTTACCATGGCTTTGTTCATTTTTATTTTTCTTTAATTTACTTGGCAAAATGAAAAAGTAATACCATAACAAGTTGTATAATAAAAGACAGATTATTTTATAAAATAAGCATGCAGAAGTATCTGGAGAAAAATATAACAAATCTTTCTCACATTTAAATCACGAACATTGTACCCTAGGATAGTCCCATGTTTTATATGCTCAAACAGGTCAGATAAAACCAGCACCTGCTTTAACCTCTGATTTCCTTGGCCTATGGCTCTAGATAGCAAAGAATAGGATTAGATTTCTGATCCTCAGGGCTCAAATTCATTCCTTATAATCAGGGAAGCACACGATACAAGGTGATTCACCACGATCCAGGAAAAAGCCTACACATGGGCATTCTGAGAGAATGCAAAGTATTAGAACAAGATGTGAAAACAAGAAAACAAACTGGAGCAGTGTCATGATGAATTGTTGCTTCTGGATTACTTCGCCCAGGACCTTGCAGTTTCAGGATCTTCTTGAGCTAGTAAATCTCCAACACTACTTGTTCATATTTCTACTACTCTTCCTTCACAGAAGCATCAGTTTTTACAACTATTCACAGATGACTGTACATTTGGTATATTTCTGGGATATAGCAGAGAAATAATAAGAAACTTTCAGCAGAGAAAAACATATAAATTGATGAAAGTAAAGATGCTTTTATTTTAACCTATGAAGTGCTTCTCCCAAAGTGGCAGGGCTCAGTACCAAGAGAGATCTTTTGAGCCTGTTATTCCTACAGGAGACCAAAAGCATAGTGTATGAGCATCCAGACCCTTAACCAGGTAGGCATTGTCATCTGTTAGAACTGAAAATGCAATCATTTCTGAGACCATGCTTGAGATATCATAAAGGAAACCTTTGGAAATGGTTTGTGGGAGAATTATGGAAAAAGACTACAGCAAGCTGGCAAGAGAACTCAGAAGACTAGAGTGTTGATAAAATAAGACAGTAAAAATTATACCCATGAGGTTTCAGACCAAAAAAAAAAAAATACCTGACTCCATTAAGCACTATTCTAAAGACCATTTTGTGTATCTTGCAGCAAAGGCATTGAATGCATTTTTTCTGTACCCTGAGACTTCAGGAGGCTAAGAAGAAAGTAAAAGACAGAAGAAAAATTAATGAGTGGTAAGAGAAAGTTAAAGGAAGCATGGCATTCATGCGGACTTGGTATTCATGACGTTCATTTGTAGACACCTCTACAGTGAAATCATGGGAACAAAACTCTTAGAAAAGGTTTTGTAAAGGGATAGCCAATGAGTGTACAGTTATTAGATATTTATACACTTGTAAAGAAACCTAGATTTTTTGCATTGGACAATAAGATAATGCCTTGGTGGCATCTCAGGAATGAGGAATACCCTATTCAATGCAGACTCAAAGATATAAAAATTCAAATTTGTTTGAAAGACATTCTAAGGCAGAAGCTTTTTAGATCAGAGCATTGACTCATCCTGTCTATCTGGAACTACATAAGCCAGCAAAGCACATATGGGTTGTAGCCATTATTCAGATAGAGCCAAATGAACTTTCAATGACAGGAGGACTTGGCATGGTGCTGGTTTTACAGATATGCAGAATGCAAGTCTTATGTGGCTTCCACCAATATTTCAGAGAAAAGCATGGGAGAATATACGTGACAGAATCCAAGTTCCTGAAGAGCAGCCCTATCAGAGCTATGCATGATGTTATGGAAGTGAAGCCAAAGCTGATATCAGACCCTAAGATGATACCTATGCCAAAAATATCACATTGCTACTGAGAAGCTACAAGGGCATGCCAAACTTGCTCAAGAGAAAGCTGGGTAGAGGCCCTAGAGTATGGCTTCTTAAGCCTTGTAAATTCAGAGTGCTGAAGATTCTCAACACAGATAATTGGTATCTAATGTCTGCCATTCTTTGTTTCTGTCTTTCTTCTTATTTTACTACTTCTTCAACAGAAAAATTCTGTTAGAACTGACTTGATCTTTTTTTTTTTTAAATAAAAATTTATACCTAAGTTTGTCTTGAGTCATAGAGAAAATTTAAACTTAGACATTTGAGTAATGTTTAAAATTAAAGAACTCTAAGACAGACCAAAAGCAGTTTGCATTTGAGACACACGTGAGGCTTTGATGCCCACAGCCAAAATGCTATTATGTGGATCAGAACGTGACAAAAGACTCATGAGTTAATGACCTGGTTCTCAGTTGTATGGGGTGGTGGAAAGTTTAGAGGTGGGCATCATAAAAAAATCTTAGATCACTGTTGATATACCGTCTAAAGAGATCGTGGAAGAGACCCAGTCAGTAGCTCCCCTGGAATGGGAGTTACAGGCAGTTCTGAGCTATCATGTTGCTATTGCAAACTGAACTCAGGTCCTCTACAAGAGCAGCCATTGCTCTTAACTGCTAAGCTATCTCTCTAGAAGTGTATTTTTTTATTCTAAACTTGATTTCTCATGATATTTCACTTTTTCTTTCACAGTTCAACATCTAGCCTATTTCCTAATCTTTTCTCATTGGAAAACTTCCTTGCCACAATGAATTGTGCTAAAAGAAGACCTCTTCCTCTACTCTCTAGACACACAAAAAAACAAAAAAAGAATAAAATTCTGTCTCTGGTTTCACAAAACTGTTCTTGGGACTGTGTGAAGGTCTGCGTAAGCTGTATCAGAGAATAGGTTTCTCCTTGAGGTAGAATAAGAGTCACTCAATGTGGGGAGGAGGAGACTTGTGATGAAAGGAGTTGTGACCTCTTCTTGTGGGAGTACGTTAGGTAACTTTACAAGACTATAACAAAATGTCTGATATTAACCACTTAAGGGAGGAGGGACTGATTTGGGCTCACAATTTCAGGAGTCTCAGTTCAAGGACTGCTGAATCCATTACTTTTGTCCTGGAGTGAGGAAGAGTTTTGTCCAGGAGGAGGAAGAGGAGGAGGGAGAGGAGAGAGGGGGGAGGAGGAGGGGGAGGAGGGAGGAAGAGGAGATTCTTAGTAAGCTAGGAGGTGAAGAACAACAAGAAAGTAAGTATACTTGTTAAGGACATGCCTCTAGTGACCCATTATTCTAGCTAGTCTCTACCATCCACAATTCCACAATCTCCCTAAAGTCTATTCAAAAATTTTAATTGAGGTAAACCACTTATTTGGCTGAAGTCATTATTACTTGTCTTTTGAAACACACTCACTCAAGGCACACCCAAAAGTATGCTTTACTAATGTTCTATGGTCCTTCCAATCAGGCTTAAAACACTGGAATTTGGTTGCCCGTCTAGACAAATTAAAATGTTCAGAGCACTACTAGCCAAAATCAGCAACTGTACAGTGACATTATCTTGGAGACACTCTGCTATAGTCCCCATCTGCTGCAGGTATCACCTGCAAATTATTCAACCCACGTCACATTTTCTACTTGACATGTGGCGGTAAAGTTCTATAGTAAGCTGAATGCACAAACACTGTGAAAATACATATTAAATACTTCTCAAATCTGGTAGCTCAGCTGTAAAGGTCTGGAGCTCCTTCATTCATCATCTTCCACTGGAAAGGCACTGATGCAACACATGAGCATTGAACTCATGCAGCGTGCATGAATTCCTACTAGACACAGTACTCATGTTCTTTGTGTGTCATCTAAATGCTTTAGGCCATTTCTCATAAATAATGTCCAAGAATTCAATTTTTAAAATGTTTCTTCTTATGTTAGGTAAGGCTGCTTCCTTTGCTTCCTATTGATTCTAACCTTAGCTTTCAAAATCAGCAGAATGTTTCTCAGTAATGGCAAACTGTCAATATCTACAGAAAAGGGCATTTGAGTACATCAAAACCAAGTGTGTGCTACATAGATTCCCGTCTTCCATGTGAGACCCTTTCATGCTGTCTCTCGTTACATGAAATCCCTAACTTCTCCAAGTTGTGTTCCTTTGTTTTGAGCGACCCTAGTTCCCTTGGTACTCCTACACATTGTGAGCTGAGTAAAGGAAAGTCGTTGCTTGACCATCTATTGAAAGTCTTGGAGTCTTTCCTATGTGTGGATTGACAATCAAGTGAACCCATCAGAAAGCAACATTTTCAAAGAGCTGTATATGAATTTCTGCAATTATCAGGCCACCCTAACCACAGGGAAACCATTGCCCAGCACAGGCCTTTTGCTGATTTCACGTGGAGACTTCAAGCTTAAGCTACAATAGTTTTCAATTCAGCTATATTTATTGAAATAATAGCTTGGAGTTTGAGAAGATTTTGACATCAAAAAGATAGTTTGAATCTTACAGACTGAAGCCTTTGCAAAGGTCATCTCTTATGTTCTCAGGTTTATGAGCCACAGTGTTTGTGATAGTTGTCTACACTCTTGTGTCTTCCCCCACAGGGCCATTTCTGGGTAAATGTCATTTTCTCAAGCCACCCTGCAGAGGTGGAATCTTAGAAAACCAACCTGGGAAGATTTTAGGATGTTTTCTCTGTGCTTTACTTTGTCCTATTCATATAGTCTCATTTACTAAGAAATCTGCAATCATAAATAGTTCCTATCATGTCAACAAGAGCAAATCAAGCACAGAAAGCAGTGTCACAGCACCTTGCCTACACAATTCAAAGTTTGAAGCTTCACAACTGATCATGTGCCTTACTTCTTGAACTTAGAAACAACTTGGCTTCTACACAGGGAATAATGACAGAGAATACTGCTTTGTTTTACTGAGAAGCATTGTGAAGTTAGCGTTGCTTGAACTCAAGGAAAGCAGGATTCCTGTCTTTCAATAGAATAACAATGCTGTGTATATGGCTTTCTCTGCCAGAATAACTACCCACTGATCAGAAACAGAATGATTTTGTAGAAGAAAGAGAGAGAGAGAGAGACAGAGAGAGATGGGGAGCACACATGTTGGAAGAAGACACTCTAGTTGGGATATTTGAAAATGTGATTTTTCACAAGTTACTCTTAGCCTTAGTCTCCTCATTCATGAATGTTCTGAGAGTTCATGAGACATAATTAATCCTTTCCATTATCAGTGCTAATACTTTATTCCTACTCCCATCCCACTGATAATCAGTATTTAATAACTTCTCTACCCCGAAATCTTCACAACTGGGGCTCATGGAAATGTTCTGGAAATCATTTGGTTTTGTGACATTTAAGTAATACCTCCTCCCCAGCAGGCACGGTATCCAGCTCAATGGAGAGCTAAAAACATGAAAGAGATTTTCCCTTTAGATAATGTTTGCATTGGTAGGGGTAATTTCAATCACACTTGCTAAATTGGTTAAACTTCAAAGAATAAAGTTCTAAACATCTAATAAGTAAATGAAACCTGGAGGCCAAGGAGCATCCTATGTTCACAGACTATGCTGACACAAATAGAATTATGCATCACCTGTCACCTCACACAAAATTCAAACTAATGTAATACTATGCTTATTTTATTGATATCGTAATAGAAGTTCAAAATATCTAAGATATGAATGCAGTTTCTAAGCCTTTCTGAGCCTTCAGTGAAAGAACAAAGTCTCATTAAGGCCATTTGTCTTAGAAAGTCAGTGAACCAGACATAGGAGCAAAATGACCTCCAGATACTATTCCTTTAGAATTTTCTTGAGCATTATTAATGGTTGGTTGATAACAAAATCTTCAAGATAAAGAACATAAAATTAAATCTACTTAGGAAACTCACGATGCTCTGCAAAGTCACATTTTAAATATATTTTTAACATTTAGTTCCTACTTAATCTTCATACATGCCTTTTCCATTGTATAAAATTTGAAATGTAGAAAGTTATAGTCTCATTTTGTCCTGTTTTATTTGATTAAAACATCACAGATGATGCATAAATGTTGTTCTTGATGTAACACAGAGACTAATAATCAGCAATAATAAAGTGTACAATGTATTCAAATATGTGTAAATGCTGGAAGAATCACACTTCAGTAGCACACATCTACTTGTTGAAGTAACACTGACTAAAAGAAAAATTTCTTTCCTGTTTCTAGCTCTACAGTGAGCTAGAGACTGTAAGAAAACCAAGATGGCCAACTTATACAAGGACTCCTTGAAAAGCCAATACCAATGATATGCCAAGTGTTTGAGAAACAGATAGAGATGGAATCTTTTAATCTAGAGGCAGACATAGAATTGGCTCCAAAATTGATTCTCAGAATTCCTGTGAATGGAAGAATTGGTATTTTTACTATATATGAAAATCATTCAATTAATACGCAGGTCTGGCTTTTAACCTTCAGTACATTTTAGTTAAGCAGTCCTAAATTCCTACATTGCTCAAAGACATAAAACTAATAAGGATCCTTGATACCATCCATTCAATCCCTGTTCCAGCCAAGTATTAGCTTCACTTAGCTTTGTAATTTTAAAATATTTTCATCCTTGCAGCAGACACAAAAAGCTGATTCACATCCTTATTTCTATCACAGGTGGAGAGTATGAGAGACAGAACAGCCTATCACTTGCTGAGATCATTCTTCTGTAAAACAAAGTAAAGCTAACACGTGCTTTGAGAAATGAAACACCCTGTTTCTAATAGAGGATGCTGTTCTCATCTTACCATTGTCTTCCTGTTCTGACAATCCTTCATAGCTGCATTAGAGTACTTTATAAAATCATAGACTGTTTTGGATATAATTGTTGTGTCTAGCTTTCCATCAAACAGCGAGTACTTTGGGTCAATACACAGAAGCCAAATTGAATGAAGCCTCTGCTTAATGTTGTGTGGCAGCCTTTTCCTATGCTGATATATAACTGTAGTCCCTCGTAAAAGTAACCAGTGTAGAAGAAGAACTGAACAGAAATTTTAGGCCAGACATTCCTGTAAAATCTATCATCTGGCTAGGAAACCAGGATTTCCACCATACTCACCAAAGTAAGCAGACTCTACCCTGTATTGCTATACATCAAGGATACTTAAAAATGGTTTCCAATGTCTCTGTTCCAAGAAAATTTGATGCAAGAAAATAGTACATGTCTATTCAAGATTCTTTGTGTAGACTCAGATCATCAATGTGAATAGGAGGCAGCATGAATGCTCACTGAACTTGAAGTTAGAAACCTGGGAGCAGCAGTTAGCACCACATCTCCAGGACTCTCTGACCTTTGGAAAACAAGTCACTCAACTATCATAATCCTTGGTACATCTGTAAATTGTTATCTCTTCAGTACTGAGCACAGGAAAAATTGTTAAAATGGTTAACATGATGTGGTGGATGTCAAGTTACTTTAGGAATTCTAATCAGTTTCAATTATAATTCACCAGTGTTTTGAGTCTCCTGAATGTGACAAGTACTGTGGTAAGCTCCAGGGAAACAGTTTCCTGGGATCTATTCAAAAGCTTTAGAGAATGATTACTGCTAGCATGTTAATTTTAAGATATTTACTGCGGAATAGGGTTGTGTTTTATTTGTGGTGTGTACAATTTATACTACCTTTGGACCCCTTATTTCATAAATATTTACTATAAAATATGTGTTCACTTTCTATGATATAAGGCATAATTTCATGCTTCAGATTATTGTTATGTTTTTATGACATACAAATCATCATTTCTGTAATATATTTGTTGATGAAGGTTGGTTGAAAATATAAGTGTCAATTGTATTTGTTGTTTCCATAAGAAACACACTCAATTTATCACATGTGATTCCAGGAACACATTAGATTCTAATTTGTAGGCTGCTCATATTTCAAATTCACTGTTCAAGACAAAGCACTAGGGCTGAAAAATTAGGTGTTTTCTCTGGCAAACCAAAATACAGTCATGACAAAACATACTGCATGCCTTAAATTCTACAGGCCATGACTCTGAGATTGTGTTCATTTGAGGAAAGCATGCATTTTGCCTTGTTTTCTCAATGGGGGATTGTTTCATTCATTATTCATTCAATTTATGGTATGGTCACTATGTTCTGGGGACTGTCCTATATGCCCTGTGTGGGATGAACAGTTATAAAGTTTCTGAATTAATTAGTAAACAACACTGTCCTTGAGGAGCTTCTAGGAACAATTTGCAGGTAAGCATCAACATTAAAGCTATCTCTACAGAAGAACAAAAGGGTTCTGTACTTCAACAGAGCCTCCATGCTGGCCTTGGAAGGAAACATCCAGGTAATGCATTAAATTTATAAAATGAATTCCTAGAGTCCCTGTTATACATACTTGAATGAAATTTGTAACATAAAAGATCCGTGGCTCATATGAATCTATAACCTACCTCAGGTTAGTGAAAATGTATAGAAAGACGCAGGATAAAAATATGCTCGGAAGCTGGGAATCAATATGTACGTGAAACACCCACACTTCCATCTTCACCATTGCTCTCTCTACTCACAGCAGCTCAGCCATGAACTCAATGTAGTTATATATTAGTAGACTAATGGAATTAAATAAAAAATGTTATATATGCATGAGGAAATACTATTCGTCTTTCAAAAAAATCCTGTCAATGACAACAAATTGGATGAACTTAACAGGATATTATGTTAAATGAAATAATACATGCAAAGAAAGACAAATATCATCTAATATCACGTGGCAATTCGAAAGGGTTGAATTTAGGGAAGTAGAAAGTAGATGAGTGCTTGCCATGATTTAAGAAAGGGCAGAAGTACAAATTTAAGAGGAATAAGTTCCAGAGATCCATCGAACAACCTGGTAGCTGAATTGATATGTTATAGCCTTGAAAAGTGCTAAAAGCATAGATTTTTAACAAACTTCACTACAGAATACATGTATTTATTGGTTTAATTTAATCATTTAACAAGGTGTACATGTTTCAAAATATCAGCTGTCACTTGTACTTTATTTGTCAAAGAAAGAGAAGGAAAGAAAAGGATTGGGAAGGCTTTTTGTGCATGCTATCAAAGGGAGTCTTGTGGGATGTGGTGTGCCCCAGATGTGAAGGCACCACTTCCAATCCAAGGATCTCAGATTCTTTCCAAATGTGACCAAAGTCCAATAGGGAGCAACTGTCATAATCTTGTCTCATCTGCTGCCCTAATGGCTGATGACAACTCAAGGTCAGTTTAGTAGCAACAGAGTGGAGAGAAGACAGCTACTATAACTCCACAGCCAAGTGTGGAAACTTTAAGAAGGCAAAAGTGAATTCTGATGAAGTTGTCTAACAGCAGACAGCCGGAGGATCACATCACTATCATACTCTCCACGCGTTCCCCGGATATTATCCGTCAAGACCACTGGGAACATTTTCCCATGAGAAGACTGCTCTGATGTCTATCCAAATTATTTAGGAATAAATCCATTTTGGAACCAGAACTATGGGACAGTTTATACTTATTGTAGTTGAATTAAAAACTTAATTTGTGCTAAGTCAACTAAGTCCTAAATCATTATAAGGTATTTGTGGAAGTTGAAGAGATGGCTCAGTGGTTAAGAGCACTGGCTGCTCTTCCAGAGGATCCAGGTTCAATTCCTAGCACCCACATGGCAGCTCAAATTGTCTGTAACTTCCGTTTTAGGGGATCTAACACACTCATATAGATACACATACAGGCAAAACACCAATGTACAGAATGTACACAATGTACATAAAAATAAGCTATTTAAAAATATATTTGTGTAGATGTTTTCATTATAATCCTTTGTTCATGTATTTGTTTTTCTTTATACTTTCTTGTATACTTAAAATATAAGAACTATGTGAGTTGAGAGATGGCTTCTAGTTCAGAGCAGGCAGCGCTCTGGCAGAGGACCCAAGTTCAGCTCCTGGCACCCACACTATTCTACTCGCAACTGCCTGTACCTCCAGCTCCACGGAACCTAATACTCTCTTCTGAACACTGCAGGTACCTTATTCACGTGCACATGCTCACATATGCATACATAATTAAAACTAATCCACAAAGACATACCACCATGCCACTGAAGCCTTTTATTATCTGTGGAGTTGTTTTTCAGAGAATTGGTTAAGAGATTGGAGAGATGACTCCGCAGTTAAGAGCACTTGCTGCTTTTATAGAAGACCGAGAATTTGATTCCCAGCACTGAAATCAGGTGGCTCACGACAGCCTGAAATTCCAGTTCCAGGGATTTCAGTGGCCTCTTCTTGTCTCTGCAGGCACGTGCATGCATGGACTGTGTACACATATACTCAGAACACACACAGACATAAAATAAATAAATAAATCTTTAAAAAATAGGTTTGTAGGAGTTCTGTGGTAGCTGGCATATGCTATTAATCTCAACACGTAGGGGAATAGCCAGGTGAATTGGAGGTAAATCTGGTCTATAAACAAGTTTCAAGCTAGCCAGGACTATTTCACAAAAACCTTGTCTTGAAGAAAAGATTCAGGGGTTAAAATAATTATGCAGTACAAATACATCTAGTTTTCATTTTGCAGGTCTTAAAATCTACCCAAGAGCTTCACATTGAGTCCAAATACTTCATGATGGCAGCAGAACGTTCTTCCACTCAGAGAAGCTATAAAGTAAGTAGGAAGCCAGAATGTTAGTCTTAGTCTTAGAATTCTGATTTGTGAAATAATTTCCCTTTTATTTTCTCAGTTAAGAAATGAGTAGCTATGGTTTGTGATTTCTACCTGCAGTAGGAAGCCATAAGACAACTCAGATCAGAAACAGAAACCCTAAAGCCAGCAGTCAGATCATTTCCCAGAACTGCCATTCACTAGCACAGGGATCTGTGGCCTAGTACTCAGACTGTCAGGGTATTCCTTGTCCCTTTTATAGAACTGAGACACTGATAACAACAGTTGTTACACAGGGTAGTGAAGGGAAACAAATTTTAAAAAAGTTTGCTCTTAGTGTAGTTCAAATGCCACTGTAAAAACTCTGTAAGAATTACTCTTCGTTAACAAGTCTTCTAAGTCCTTTACTAAAATTCTATTTCCCAGTCCTCATAATCTTCAAATATTTTATTCATATCCCTGGGAAGCCAGTCTGTCCTACCCAGAGCTACCCAGTTAGCCAGGGCCATTATAATTTAACTCTGCAAAGAAGAGCTCTCCAATCCTTGTGCATTTAATAACATTGTAAAATTTCCCCCATCACACTGTCATATATATAGTTATTTCTGACTGTCTTTGCCTTCAGACGTAGGGTCCCCAAGTAAAACCTACAAAGATTGTTCAAGGAGATGTTATATGTAAGCTATATTTGTAAATATTTTTAAATCTCGGGATTTAATAATCATGTGTGAATATAGAAGACAATAAACTTTTCCCTTGGGGATCCTTATTTTTGTTAAGTGCATCACCTGTAATGACTCTCTCCAGCTACATTACTAAGAAGGGGCTTTTGTCTTGAAACTGAGGAATTATAATATAACTTTAATAAGTAGCTGAAACAAATAATACAAAAATAATAAAACAAATAAAACAAAAATAATAGCAGTGTGACCTACCCTACAAATGCTCTTACTACTGTATTTTTAAAAACAACTTTAAATTTTTATTTTTTATTTTATTTTTTGTAGGTGGATTTTTTGCATGTGTATATGTCTGTGCAACACTTGCATTCCTGGTACCCATGGAGACTAGAAGAGCACCTGCAACTGGAGTTATAGATGGTTGTGAACCACCAAGTGGGTGGTAGGAATTGAACCCAGATCCTCTGGAAGAGCAGCCAGTGCTCTTAACCACTGAGCAACCTCTCTATCCCAAACTACAATATCTTACCTATCTTTCCTCTCTAAGGTAATTCATCATGCCACTGGGTCGAGTTTTGTTCTTCAATGACATCCTATTTCTTCTTAAAATACAACTCTAAACTCTAGCTTACCATCTTGCTCAGTTTCATCTCACATGTATCTTTATTTGGGATCATTCAGGATTCTTCTCACTGTGTAAACTTCTCAAATATTCTTAGGTTTTCACACCTCAGGGCCTTTGCATATTCTGTCCCAGTTGCTTTGTGGACTCATGCTCCTTGACTGTTGGGTACCTGGTCCCTACTCAACAGACCTTGGCTTTACAAGCTTCTCCTTAGAAATCTCTTTCTTGAACAGTTAGATTAGTAGCTTTGCTCCTAGACTTCCACATCTCGTGCACTGGTGTAGCTAGTTTCAACTGTTAACTTGGCATGGCCTAAACTCACATGAGAAGGGAGTCTCAATTGAAAGATTCTTCAGACCAGATTGGTCTAAGGGCCTGTCTTAGATTGTCTTAATTGTTAATTTATGTATGAGGGCCCAGTGGGAAGAAAAACTTTTTAGCCTTAAATATAAGGAAAGGAAATGTTATCTACGTGACAATTGTAATCATGGAAAATTTTAAATGATGATCACTTGTCAAGAGAGACGGCTCAGAGGTTAAGAGTGCTTGCTGCTCTTCCAGAGGACCTGAGTTGTCTAGAATCTAAGTTCTCTGCCATATACGATGGCATACAGACACCTGATACTCTTCTCTGGCTTCCTCTGGGATTGCAGTCTCGTGCACATACACCACCTCCATCTAACACCATATACACATAATTAAACACAGAATGAAAATAAAGTCTTTTAAAGAAAGAAAATTACCTTCCAGGTAAACTATTTATAAGAAACATGTTGACAATAGTATAATGTTCTTAATTTATTAACAAAGTCTATAAACCAATCAAAATCACTTACCTCCTAATACAAAATAGAGAAAGGGCATCAGTTAATAATTCACACAGGTGACAAATGTGGACATATACAAATGTGATCACTCTTCCTAGGTAAATACAAATTTAATGAGCTATTATTTTTCAACTATTAAAGTAGCAAAGTTTGTTTTTCAAAGATAATCCTAACATAGATGCATGCCCTGGTGTACTACGCAAGTAACAGTAAACTAGCACAACCTGTTTGAAATGCAATTTGGCAGCGTGTAACTAAGATAATTAAGAAGGGTTATATGCTTGGAATCAGTAATCTTATAGAAATACTGAATTCTTAATACATGTACAAACAGATTGTGGACAAGGACACTCAGTGTAATTAATTACAATGTTACCTACAGCCATCACAATTCTCAACTATAGATAATTTTGCTGAGCTCCTTCACCCCAAACCAAGAGATACATGGCAGTAATTGGAAAAGTTTGTTGTTTTGTTTTTTGTTTCTGTGCGAACCGAGTTGGAGAGTCTCTGGTATCTAAGCAGAGGTGATGGTGGGTCCCACAATGAGCAGGGTAGTCTTTCACCATTATGTAGCCTTAGAAGTCAATAGTGCTGAGCTTGAAAAGCCTTGACCTAGAGGGAAAACTCAGGAAATTACTTCACATAAACTTTGAGCTACACTTGAAGGGTTTCATTTTTTCAAGTTTTTATTTGTGTATGTGTGGACTTGGGATATGCAGTGAGTGTGTGGGAGCTTAGCAGGCCGAGAGAGGGCACTGGATCCCCTGGAATTGGAGTTCATGTTTGTCAGCTGTCCCGTGTATATGCTGGAACCCAAGTGGTGGTTCTCTGGAAGAAGAACAAGTTCTCTTAACTGCTGAATTACCTCTCTGGCTGCTAACTGAAGTCTTTCTAAACCAAAGCTGAGGTTCCTGGCTTTGCTTGTAAAACTTACTTATTATTGTATGTGTACTACTAAACATCACAACACGGGCTCTCCTAAATCATTTAGGCATCTGAGCCACTGGATTCTCCTTTCTCTCAGTTTCCCAAAATAAGTGTCTCCCACCAAACAAGCTGAAAGCTTTAAAATCAGTTAACATTTCCTAAGATGTCAGCCAACCATGCTTTCCTCCCATCTATTAAAATATAAGTGAGACATTATGTTGTAAACTAACAACACGGAGGTAATGCAAGAATAGCCCTCTAGGACCTAGGGATAATTCTAACAACTAGAATTGTACTAATTCTAAGGCCACAGTCATGGGTACCCACCTAAAAATTATCTATAAGGCGATATAGTCCATAATTGTCTATGATAGGGAAAAATAGCAACATCTAAATGCTTAATAACAAGAATGTGTTAAATAAGTGCTACAATGCTCATTCAAAAGAAAGCTCATTTTATAACAGGAATGTAAGAAATATATCATAACTGAGTAGTTAAAAAAACATAAATCTTTAACATAAAATTCCATTAAGTACCAAAATACCATATGGGGACAAATTCAAAATAAGAATATATTTCTGTCTTAAGTAGGTGAAATTATATCTGGCTTTGTCATATATTTCAAGCTTCCTAAAATAAACTTACACCATTACTGTAAATAAATACCAATAAATAGTACTAATTTGAGTTAAATCTATACTTTAGCCAGGTTCAAAAATATTTGTACATCATTTGAATAAAGAAAATTAAAGGGAAACTTAAAGCATGCAGTAGAATTTTTTTTTAAATAAAAAGGAGAATTAGATAATCACTTAAGCAGCAAGGAGCTTCCTCTTGATGCACAGCTGTCAAATTCACCACTTGAAAGCAAAAGGCGAGTAGGAAGAAAGCCAGCTTCCCTTGCAAATGGGACAAGGCCTCTCCTGCATGGGAGCATCACCTGGTCACTTAGTTGGTCTCTCAACTAAAAAAAACTTGAACTTGAATTCTCAAAGTCACTGTGTAAAAATGGTTTTGGAGTCCTATACAGTAAACGTTTCTCCCTCCCTCAGGCTTTCTTCAGTTCTGTGTGGAGGAGCAGTTTTCCATAATATTTTAAGGTGTACCAATATATGAGTTAAAGAATGAAAGCTGTGAACTGTTCCAAGAGATGTTTGGGAAGCACTTTTAATCTGCTAGAACTTTCGGATGTGGAGCTTATGCAAATCAAGGAAAAGAGCAGTTCTGCAATGGATCCAACCAGCATAAAACATCTACTGCTCTCCTTTCACAGCTAAGCAGTTTCCACACTGTATATGTCTGGAAGGAACATTCCCAAATCCTCCTAAGGAAAGAGCCCATCTCAACATTTTTTCTGTAATCTTGGCTGTATCTACCTAAAAGCAGTAAACAGTACAGACCAACATCAGTAAGCCAGTGCCCCTTAACACCAAGGTCCTAACCTTCTCCCCTCATTTTTTGAATTTATTTCTTGGCATCTGCTGTACTTTCATGTGACGCTGTCTGCATCCTCACCCCTTGGTTTCTTTTTGCCCTAACCTTCATATTCTTCCATGGGACATGACCACAAATATGGCCATTAAATCACAATCACTAGAACCCTGGACATGATTTTAGAGCTGAAAACTGAGGTCTTCTGTCCTGGTTGCCTCTGGTGGCCACATAACAATTGATACCATTCATTTGACATGGATCCACATTGAAAACGTACCTGTGAGGCTGGCCCTACTCCCTTTACCAGAAAAGAAGACATTTGTATCTCTAAAGACATCTTTGTGTAATCTAGAAAATGTCTCAAGCAATACAGTTTATTGTATAAGGTATCCCATATAGATATCATACATAAATATATGGTACAAAAAATTGAGGGACAGCCCCTGCCCAGGTGCAGGCACATCAAGCCAGTCCCAGAAGAACAGGAAGTCTGCTGGCCCCTTCCACTACACCTGCCCAGTCTGGCTCCAAAGCCCCAAACCATCTCCATGTCCCCATTGTTCTACCTTCTGCTCCCACTTCTGAGTCCCAGAGATTAGCTGGGGCAGACAGATACTGTCCCAGGGACAGACCACACAAGTCATCCAGGAGGCCAGGCAGGTAGTCTCTCCTCCATAGCAGGCCACACAAGCCAGAAGAACACTCTTTAAGAACCAGCCCCCAAGTCAGATGGAGACTTCCTGAGCCACCAGAGCTCTAGCACCCACCTTGTGTGGAGAACCCCTGCTTCACAAGAATCTAAAAAGAACAGAAGACTGGAAAGGATAAAGAACACAAGAAACAAACAAACAAAAAAAATCATACAATAAAGGCAAACCTAGAAACTTGACACCTAACCCAATAATCACTACAAACCCAGATGCCTAAATGCCAGCATAAGAGTATAACCAACAACGACTAAGGCAACATGATACCTCTGGAGCCCAACTAACTACACTACTACAACAAGCCGTAACACCCAACACAGCAAAACCACACACACACACACAAAGATCTTAGCATCAACTTTATGAAGATATGAGCCCATGGTCACCCTGATACCAAAACCAGACAAGAGATGCAAGATGATTCAACATATGAAAATCAAAGTAACATATGAAAATCCCACCGTATCAACAAACTGAAAGAAAGAAACCACATGATCATCTTAAAGATGCCAAGAAAGATTCTGACAAAATCCAACACGCCTTCATGATAAAAGTATTGGAGAGATTAGTGATACAAGAGACATACCTAAACATAAAACAAAGGGAATTTATAGCATGCCCACAGCCAAAATCAAATTAAATGGAGAGAAATTCAAAGCAATTCCAATAAAATCAGGAACAAGACAAGGTTGTCCTCTCTCTCCATATCTATTCAATATAGTACTTAAAGTTCTATCCAGAGCAATAAGACAACAGAAGGAGATCAAAGAGGATACAAGTTAGAAAAGAAGAAGTCAAAGTATCCTTATTTACAGATGATCTAATAGCATATATAATCAACCCCAAAAATTCTGCCAAGGAACTCCTACAGCGGGTAAACAACTTCAGTGAAGTGGCTGGCTACAAGATCGACACACACAAAATAAAAATCAGCAGCCCTCCTCTATACAAAATACAAATGGACTGAGAAGGAAATTAGGGAAACAACTCCCTTCACAATAGCCACAAATAACATAAAATACCTTGCGGTGACTCTAACCAAGCAAGTGAAAGACTCGTGTGAAAAAAAAAAAAACAAAACTTTAACCCTTTGAAGAAAGAAACTGATGAATACCTCAGAAGATGGAAAGATCTCCCATGCTCCTGGATTAGTAGGATCGACATAGTAAAAATGCCCATCTTGCAAAAGCAATCTACAGATTCAGTGCCAATCCCTATCAAAATCCCAATATAATTCTTTACAGACCTTGACTGGACAATACTCAACTTCATATGGAAAAACAAAAAGCCCAGGATAGCTAAAACAATCCTGAAAAATAAAAGAACTTCTGGAGACAACATTCCTGATCTCAAACTATACTGCAGAGCCATAGTAATAAAAACTGCAGAAAAACAGACAATGGAACTGAATTGAAGAACCAGACATAAATCCACACACTTATGGTCACCTGATCCTCAACAGATAATCCAGAAACATACAGTGAAAAAAAGAAGCATCTTTAACAAGTGAATGTCTGCATGGAGAAGATTGCAAATAGACCCATACTTCCAAGTCTAAGTGGATCAAGGACCTCAACATAAAACTAGATACACTGAACCTGATAGATGAGAAACTAGGGAAGAGCCTTGAACACATTGGCACAGGAGACTACTTCCTGAACAGAACACCAATAGCTCAGGCACAAAAATCAAATATTAATAAATGGGACCTCATGAAACTACAAAGCTTCTGTAAGGCAAAGGACACTGTCAATAAGACAAAATGGCATCCTATAGAATGGGAAAAAATCCTCACCAATGCCACTTCCAAGACAGGGCTAATATCCGAAATATATAAAGAACTCAAGAAAACAGACATCAAAAAAAAAAATCCAACTTAAAAATTGGGTATAGAGCTAAACAAAGAATTCTCAAAAGAAGAATCTCAAATTGTTAAGAAACACTGAAATCATCCTTAGCTATGGGGTAAATGCAAAACTATTCTGAGATTCCATGTCAAAATGTCACCTGTCAAAATGGTTAAGATCGATAACACAAATGACAACCCGTCCTGGTGAGGATGTGGAGCAAGGGGAATGCTCCTTTATTGCTGGTGGACATACAGCCACTATGGAAATCAGTATGGTGACTCCTCAGGAAATTCATACTCAACTTATCTCAAGACCCAGCTATACCACTCCGAGGCATATACCCAAAGGAGTTTCCATTCTACCAGTAGGACACTTACTCAGCTATGTTCACAGCAGTTTTATTCATAATAGCTAAAAACTGGAAACAATCCAGAAGCCCCTCAACTGAAGAATGGAGAAAGAAATTGTAATACATTTACTACTCAGCTATTTAAAAATGACATCATTAATTTTGCTGACAAATGAATAGAACTAGAAAAAAATCATTCTGAGTAAGGTAACCTAGTCCCAGAATGACAGACATTGGATGTACTGACTTATAACTGTATATTAATTGTTAGGCAAAGGACGAGGTGCTGCAATCTATAGATCCAGAGAGACTATGCAACAAGGAGGGACCCAGTGTGAACACAGCGATCTCCCTGGTAAACGGCAATAGAACAGATGATGCAGGTAGTCTGGGGGAGGATAGGAATGGGAAGAGAAGGGTCAAGGCAGGGGGAGACAATATATGGAGAGACGACTATAACTGGAGGACATTTAGGGGGTAAACTGAAGACCTAGGGCAGTAGAGACTCACTGGAATCCAAAATGGAGACCCTTTCTAGGACCTCTAGCAATAGGGGATGGGGATCCTGAACAGGCTGTCTTCTATAACCCGATAAGGCTCTCAGTGGTGGGACTGGGACACCAGAACAGCCACAAAACCTTCAACCTATAACCTATCCTTCCTACAGTATCTGCTGGGACAATGGAAGGGCAGAACCCCATGCCAAAGGAGGGAACCCTTGCCTGATACTGCAGAATAGGCCAGGAGTTAGAGATTTGATAGCCATGAGATGATTTCTAATGATACCCTGCTCTACTCATAAACTGGTTCCTTGCCCAATCTTCATCAGAGAAGCTTCCTCTGCCAGCTGATGGGAACAGATGCAGAGGTCAGAGCCAAACGTCATGCAATATTCCAGTAACCCTGAAGGTGAAGGGGAGGAAGACTGTGAGGACCAGAGGGTTTGAAGACATCAGGAGAACAAAACCACACAAAATCAACTGTCCAACACTCTTGGGAGCCTTTGTAGCCTGAGGTGGCCGACATAGAACCTGCAGGGTCCATTAGATATGTCTTGTGGTTGTCTGGCTTGGTGTTCTTGTGGAGATTCTACAAGCTAGAGTGGGGGAAGGGGTCAGGTGTGTGTGTGGGTTTCTGATGCTTTTGTCTGTGCTTGGAATTCCTTTCCTCTTGCTGGGTTGTCTAGTCCACCCTTGATGTAGGAGTTAGCGCACCCAGCCTTGTTCCATCCTGCTGTGCACTTTTGAACAGTAACCTTGGGAGGACTGCTTTTTTTGGGGGGGTTGGAGGGGGATGTGAGTAGGAGGATGGGAGGTAGATTTGAGGGACAGAGATGGGGGACACTGAGAAGAGTGGAAAGAGGAGAGGAGGGGTATCAGTATGTATTATTCAAGAGAAGAAAAATAAAGTAGAAAACAAAAGGAAAAATGGGGTGTGCATTTTTAAGCTACCCAGCCTTCAAATTAAATTATAGAAATGTATCTTTAAAGAAAATTAAGTTAAGGCTCATAGATTTAATGAGACCCAGAGGGCAGACTGCAGTGGATTGGATGTTATAACTTGCAATGCCACCCTTTCTGTAATGGGGAGTGGAAATTTCCATTTAGTGCTACAATTCTGATCACACACAGGTCAAGTAGTACTGTCTAGGTCATTTGTGTCTGATGAATAGAACCTAATTCTTTCACAAATGGATTGGACAAATATTGAATATGTAGTAAAACCTTCCGTGCTCTAGGTTTTCTTTGGCAACATGAAAAATTTGGGTAAAAGGAGAAAAACTTGAAAATCTCTGGTACTAAAACAGGAGTACAGACTGGGGTTAACTAGCACCAAATTTGACATTCCTTTCATTCTTTGCTGTGAAAATCTGTCTCTAATGGAACTACTGAGTTGGTTTAGAAAACATGAAGAGATGACTGTCTGGCACATCAACAATCACCACTGTTATCAGTACAGCTTTAGATTTAATTCTAACTAGATGCCATAAATCTACAAGATAATTAATTGTATTATCTATGAATGAATCCTAAAACTTCAGAACAATATAGGACTTAATCTTGGAGGTCATATTTTATTGAAATTCATAATTATACTAGCAGATGCTAATTTGTGCATTCCTGTTATGTTTAGACTATGATATTATAGAGTATGGACCCTGAAAGCTAACCTGTACTAAAATAATTTGATGAGACTGGAAAGATAGTTTACTAAAGCTGAAGTGATCTATGCTATTTCCTTTTGGAACTTGTCACTAACTGAAACTGACTTTCAATATAAGTGTATCAGTTTCTATTCTTCAATGTTGAAGTAGCATAAGTTTGACTTTAATTATCTTAAGCTTTAAAGACAACTATAACAGAACAGATTGGGTTTAATGTTGCATGGAGGTATGCATAAGATAAAGGACAATATAATGATGGTGTAGTTGGAACTCCATTTATTCCAGGCAGCTATTCTATATAATGGGTAAGATGAAAATTCATAATTCAGGATTCTACCAATGGAAAACTACCTCCCCTGAAAGTTATGGTAAAAGGAAAATGAGCATAGAAAGATCTCTGGTGGGCTCTTTGGGATCTTACGCCTGGTGCCAGATGAATAACTGACCAGAGATTTGGACTTTTGTCTAGGTCTAAGTGACATGGCCAGCAACCCTACTTCTGGTAAAACGGAAGAAAGAGCCATTGAGAACAGAATCATGTGGAACTGACTACCCTACATTATTGGTAGGTCTCTTGTCAGGAAGAATCAGTGATGGAAGGGAAAATGATGGGGACAGAGGGACAGGGTACGTGACAGCCAAGGAAAACAAAATAATACACCCTAGCAGATGTCAGCTCTGGAGCAATGCCAGTGTATACAATCTTCATCCCAGACTATATGAGCACTATAGCCTTTCAAATGATCCCTGTTTCTTATATCAATGAAGGAAAGGAAGAGAAGCAGGAGGAGGAGGAAGAAGAGGAGGAGGAGGGAGGAAAAGGGAGAGGGAGAAATAGGAAGGGGGGAAGGAAGGAAAGAAGGAAGGAAGGGAGGGAGAGAGGGAGGGAGGGAAATATTGTCTAAGATGGTAGAAGCAAGGATATGATTTTAAGACAGAAAATTCAAGGCTATGTCATTAAAGAAATTTAAATCAGTTACAATGCAGAAGATAATTCCTCACTCTCCCAGATGAAGCTTGTCCATGACCACCTTTCCTCACTACTCACCCCTACTCACCTTCCTCTCTACCGCTGCTCCTGATAGCTCAAGGCCTACTCACCTGGCATTGTCAAGTACATTTCTCAGTGGCAACTATTTTTCTCTTCATATTCCTTTTTAAATTACCACACAGTCTGTTAGTGCTGAAATCACAGGAAACGTTCAGTGTGTATAATCATCTTCCAAAGCTGCTTTCTAATTCTTCAACCAGCTTTCTGTAGCATTTATGAGCATGCCCCCTTCTCCTCTTTGAAGACAAGAACAGCTCTGCCTTTTCCTGGACAATTCTCAATGCAAACATCTTCTCCCACAGCCATACAGTTAACTACTTCTCACGATTTGTGTGCTTTAAATCACAAGAACTACAACAGAGTTCTGAGACTGTTTTTAAATCAGGGGCTTTAGATGCCATGACCTCATGAATCCCTCACTGCAAAAACTCTAGATTATTTGTCAAGTAAAAAGTAAGAAAAGACTTATTTTTTTAATGTTGCATTTCCTTTTTCAACAGTTTTTAAAAATGAAATTGCACCCAACTATGCTCTGCATGATTGATAGTGCAGAAAACATTTCAACTGTTTAGTGAAAGATATAGCTTATCTTAAAAGAAATATAATTTTGTTTTAAAGACATCATTATGTTTTCCTTTATGCAGTTTCAAACTAATATAAATATGGCTTCCAGGAGAAATCAGAATGGAAGATCACTGGTGGGAAGGGAAGCTAAGTGCGGATGAAAAGAACCGCACAAATCTACTAAACTAGATAGTCAACAAAGGTTGCATAACTGACTGCACTTTAAAACTACAAGTTGTTGACCATCAGTAACTAGACATCTAGACATCTCTGTAAATATATATATACACATATATATATATATGTATATGTATATATATATATACACACACATACATACATACATATATTCTGATTTTTAGATGCATAGTCAAAAGGTGGCTAAGCAATCTTTGGAAGTCAGTGGTTGCTATAGAAACACCTACATCTTAATCTCTCTATGAAGAAAGGTGCTTTGCACATGGGCCATCTAAGATGAGGGAAGCCCTGCAGAGACAAGACTCATGGAATGTTAATTAATTAGCATAGTGCAGAGGAATCAGAGGGAAGCAAAGAAGGGAGAGAATAAAATTGCTGCTGAATTATGGATAAATTAATTTCACATATACACAGGTATTGTAGTACCTGCATTGAGGAGCTAGATCTTTTTCACCACATGAAGGCTTGGTTTACAATCCTTGGAGTCCTACTGAGCATTTATTTGCTGTTTGTCCTGGAGAAAGATCTAATTCCTTTGAACTTCAATGCTTCCATCTGTAAACTGGAGATAGTGTTATGAACATTGAGGGTACTTGGAGATTTAAAAATATATATATATATATATATATATATATATATATATATATATATATATATATAATATAGCATATTTCCCATAGAGCAAGCCCAAAAGCTGAGTTCTTGTTTATGTATCCTCAAAGACTCAGCTCACTCCCTGAGAGACAATGTGTGATCGCTCTTCATACTCCAGATTTGTTCATAAACGCTACTAAATATTCACAAAAGCATTTAAATATTTTTATCTCTGTGGCTTTATGGTGTATGTAGGGAGATGTTTTGAAGGAGTTTTGTGATCTTGGTTTCCCTAAAAACACAGAATGGTTTTTGGATTATGTTTTTGTGCCCATCCCAGGGGTAGTGGATGAGAATGAGTTTGATTTAGACTATTCGTTACCGGTGGCTAGGATTTGTTTAAGTGCTGCTATGAAAAAGGTAATTTTGCCATGTCAGCTAGCCCTCATGATTGCATGTGACATAGAATTCTTGGAACTTTTCTCAAAGTGTATATTGGTTGAGGCCCGGCAAGTGGAGGAGGGAATTAGGTTTGGGAATATTGCATTGAGGCATTAGTCCAGCTCACTGTCATCTCCTGCTCCCCCAGGTTTAGGCTGCCAACAAGGGCAGTAGATATTTCTATTTTCCTATTTTCTTTTCTGCGCCAGAGGGTAAACATACACACTAGCACATGCTACACGTGTACTCCGGTTCTTTAAGTCTACATAGAGATAGCAGGGATGTTGAGAGATAGAACGCCCTATTTAATAAAGTACCCTCATATCCAGAGGAATAACTTCCCAAATACTTTTAAGCAACCAGCATATCAATCATTAAAATGGAGGTCACATGTAATTATATCTCCTAGATGATTTGCAGTGATTTTGATTCATTTATGGGTTGAACTCAGAAATATCTGGCGATGGAAGGCCAGTTAATGAGATTGGTGACATAATAGAGGAAGGGATAAGTGAACTTATAGACAGCTTTGGAGAACTTGTGTTTCATTAACACGCTGCTATCTACTTCTTCATGCGGTACGTGGGAGACTGGGGCTAGGAAAACAAATTAAACTAGTTGTGGTTAGATATATACTCATCAAAGTAGATGAAAGGAATATAAAGCAATACCCAAAATGTTGTTGATGCAATTATAAACAGAAGTTACAAAGACAAATAGGTGCAAAAGGAACATCTTAACGTCAGGGAAAGACAAATTTATCTACCTACATCATAGTTTGATAAATAACATCTCTACTCAAAACTTCAGTAAGTCCTCACAGAGTCAAACTGAAGAAGACTCCTTTATCCCAATGGTAAAATCTGCACCTTTACAATGAAGATAACAGCTTCTTTTTTTAACACTCCCACATTGACAGTCATAAAGGAGCTTTCCTGAAATACACTTGATTTCCTTGGAGTATGCAACAGGTTCTTTGGAATCCAAACTTTCTATAGCACCACCTCCTATACCACTAAATATTCAAACATGATGGGGCTTAAACTGATACAACAGCAGAATGGAAGCAGGAACCAGAGGTAGGAACCAGTCAAGACTACCTACTGGGTCTCTCTGCCAGTTACTTTACAAGTTGACATTTAGATTTTCATTTTTTGACCCCTTCAGTGGAGTGAAATACATTGTGTGTATTAGTCACATTAAAATTCTACATTTTCTGAGTCATGATACCCAGATCCAATCAATCCTCCCTGACAGTTATGATTACCATACAGATGAGACTGGAAAATAATACTTCTAAGACAGCATTATGTGAGCAACCTACTTTCTGTTTCTTGTGACAAAAGAAATATTTTACAACCATGTTTGTTGATAAATTTTTTGACATGAGTTACAGACAAAGGGACAGGAAAATGGCATAATCACTCCCAGATTACAAATTATAAACCTTGTATAATATATAATCCTTGTATAATTATAAACCTTGTGTAGTGCATGCAACCTTCAGGGTCACATCTTCCAGATGGAGCAACTACAGGTAGAGAAGAGCTGTCTAGCTCGTGTTAGACTGGATATGAGTCAAAACCAAAGCCATCCAGCCGCCACACTAGTGTTAAGACTGTAACAAGCACAGCCAGTTGTGTATCTGTTCCTCAAAACCACAATGAAACCTTCTGATTCTGTTCCTTCCTCCTATTGTCTGGTACACAGAGTGTTCCATATTTTTCAAGAATTAGTTCAATTTTTGCCAATTTTCTAAGCCTTATGATCTTTAGTTTTCACTTTCCAAAATTTACTATGTGTCACACACACACACACACACACACACACACACACAGAATTTCTGTATCTAAAGAGAAATAAGATTGACGATTGTGTTGCCCACCTTTTCACACCATGGCACATACAGAAAATAAAAATATTTGAATACTGAAAGGCTCAATACAGAAAACTGACAAGACACGTTCTACATGATGATATCTACCCTGAAAATGTTAGCCACTCTTACTAGCTATTTATTAGCTATTATTATCTTAATATCATAATATATTATATTAATATCATAATATATTATTATTATATTAATAATAGCTATTACCATATAATAAACAAAGGATTGATAAATCAGGGCATGTCTCACTGATTAATTAACCACATATCAATGCACAACCCCTCGCTGCCAGAGAAGCCTCTAAAAAGAAGAAACTGGAATCATCGCGATGATTTTATCATGATTTGGAATATGAGTTCAAACCTTGCATAGGCTCTCCTTATAGTGCAGTATATGGCCATGTGTAGAGCATCTACTGGGTGTATTATGCATGATGTCTCATTGGTTCTTAAACCATTGCAGAGTATCTGTAATTTGTGGTTAGCAAAGGAAACTGAAGTGGTCAAAAAAGTGGTCAAGTATTTTAAAGGACTCTATACCAGTGCTCAATAGGTTCATCCTTAAGATAACACTGCCCTAGTAAGGGACCCTGTCAGCAAATCCAAAGTGATTATGCTAAACAAACTTAAGATTAGGTTAGGTAGAAAATAAATATATACCAATAAAGACTTTCACATGAAAAATATATTTCCAACTAAGCTTAAACACTAATTTCAGCCCCTTATTTTATTCTGTCTTATCTCAGAATATAAATCTGTGGCCATTGATACCTAGCTGTGAAGTAATACTTTCATGGTTGTGTCATGGTGTAGTATAGACTTACCAACAAACTGCTTTATGAGCGATGAAAACAAGAGTTTAGGAAAAATATTTTGGACTGTACGATATTAGAACAGAACTGTGCATCAAATAGGAAATTGTCAACGCAGATCAAAATGCAAAGAAAACCCACATAAAAAACTAAACATGAGGAAGCCAAAGGACAGTAGAGAGAGACTATTCAAGATAAAAAGTCAACGTAAAGAGGACCCTAACTAGACCTCCTCTCAAAGCTGATCCAAAGAGCCAGGTGACAATAGCTGAGAAGTCACAGCAACAAGGCCGATCTCATGCTAGTTTAACGGAACCTCCATGGTACAGGAAACACAGTTTAAAACGATGGAGCCAGACTGATTATCTGACTCTATGCTCTTTATTTTCATTTTTATAACTTCAGCATAGCTTCTTTATTTTTTTCTTCTTATAAGAAGTAGGAAGAATTGAAAACAAAACCAACCAGCCAACAAACAGAATAGAACCCTGTTATAACTTCACGTTGTTTTAGCTTTCATGGCATGGATCCCCCTTTTTCCCAGCAAAACACAATTAAGAACTACTTCTCTAGTTGGGGAAGAATGACCCTCCAGTGTAAGGAACACATAAAGTCCAACACAGAAAATGAATGTACCCTATTCTCCTAACCTAAGAGATAGATTCAAAGCATGATGACAGATTTTAAACTGAAGAGTCAAAATTGTCAAGGTTTTGAAATACCTCGGGTGAGACACCCTAATCTCATTATGCTGGCTAGAAGGACGCAAGCCTAGGGCTGATAACGCATCTACGAGAACGAACCTTGCCTAAAAATTAGGCACGGAAAGAATTAAATTTAAAAAACCTATCAGATGTACAGTGAAATGTAAGACTTGGACCCGATGATACCCATGCCTATCACACTGGGCTCAGTGCTGCAAGCAGTAGACCATTGTTCTTTTTTTCTCAGGTGAATTTGAACAAAGAGAAATATTCTGGCTAGTGAATGTTGCCACTCTGAGTCCAGATTAAATCAATTTCAGGACCATTTATCAGATAAGCCTCACCATTGCTCTGAACTTGACTAAACTTGAGAAATGTGTAGTTCCCAAATTCCCTTTGCTCAGAACTTACTTTGGAAAAAGTGCATCTTCTTTCTTTCTCTGCCCTTGGGAGACATAAATCCACACTACTGGTAGATTTATAATGTAGGATGGCTTTCCTCTAGGGCCTATCCTATCATTCCTATGAAATGTAATCATGAAGAAACATAAGTATGTGTCACCCAGGCTCTGTGGAAGGATAGGAGTCTAGCTTTGGTAAGTGACAAACGGGAGACACACACAACCTAATCATACTGAACAATCCCACTGTAATGCCTTCCAGTACTTCTCCACGAGTTCAACTCAGAATGGAAAACCCTCTGGGCTTTTGTGTCAGCAGAAATGAAGTCAATCTCTTTTCTCCTTTGAGGTGGTCTTTTTTTTTCTTTAAGCTACCCTGCCTGTTTCACTCAACCTGGTCCTAGTGCAATGTCATCTTCTCTTGCTTATATTTGGACTTCTTTTAGTACAGCAAAATATTCATCTTTACTTAAGGCAAGTGAGTCAAATTTTTAGCTACAACTTAAAATATTTTAGGGTATAGATATTGTCACTATTTTATAATTAAATTTAGTTAAAGAATTTTGAGATATAGACAGTCTCACTATTTAGCCCTGGCTAACCTAGTACTTACTATGTAGACCAATTTGGCCTTGAATTCATAGCTATCCACCTGCCTCTGCATCCTATGTGCTGAAATCAGAAGTATGTGCCACACTATGTCAGCTCTTTATAAACATTGCTGTCTTGTCATGACCAGACATCAGAGTAGATCTGTATCAGAGTCTTAGCGCATTATCTATTTATTTCCAGTATTTCCCTTTATCAGAGTCATATGCCATCTACTTACCCCAATTAAAGTAAAACTTAATTGCCCTTAATTCACTTGATTTATTTTGTTGCTTCTTAACTCCTACTTCTATAACAGGACAAGAGGGGAAAGAAGGAAGAGCAAGATGAAATGAAAAAGAAGCAAGGAAGAGAATAGAGAAAGAGGGTAGCAGACAGACACAATAAAGGAAGATGAGAGGAGAAGGAAGATGGGGAGAAAAATAGAAAAGAAAAGAGAATGAAAGAGAAGAGGAGACAAAGAAAGGGAAATGAGAACAAAGAGGAGAAATCAGTAGTCACATCAAAACAGAGAAATGGAAAGAGAGAGAGATAAAAACAACTCAGAAGGTCTCAGTAAAGCTCCATAAATACCTTTTTTTCCAATAATGGTTTTAATTTTTTGAAAGTTTCATACTTTTATAATACGTATATTGGTCATGTCTGCTTACTACTCCCTCTCCCCCTCCCCACAGAGTGCTGCCGTGACTCCCTCTCAATATCATGCCTTCATTTTTTAAAGTATAAACATATTTATATATTTTTAAAAATCACTTCATAATCAAATCATTATTAATGTGTATTTTCTTAAACGTATTAATATTTGTATGTAAATTTGGATGAATCATATTAGGAACTGGAAATGGAACGATTAAATAGATGTTTCAGTAAAAATTTAAGCTTTTGAGTCACAAAAATTATTTGTGATTGCTCAAGTTAGTACATGATTGTAAGTTTGTAATTCCCAAATCCTATTTTATTATTAAGAATAATCCCAAGTCTAGATAGTTCTGTCCATATGTGCATGACCATCAGCTAGGGCATGAACATTTTACTAATGGCCACATGACCAAAAAATAGTGACTCTTTCTCTCTGCATCTCAACACCATCAGCCTCTAATCGCTCCTCCCAGAAGGACAGGTCCTCCGGGCCCTCCTGCTTCCATGATGGAATTTTGACTGGCTTGATCTTGTGAAGGTTTTACACAGAGAGCCACAGATGCTGTGAGTTGATTATGCAGCAGCCCTGTTATGTCCAGAATTTAGAGTCTCACTGGTCTCCTTCCCATCTACAAGCTTACATTTTTTTCTGTTCCCTCTTGCATAAAGTTCCTGAGCCTTGGATGGTGTGAGGTTGATACATATGGCCCTTATCAAGGATCATATCATCATCATCATCATCATCATCATCATCATCATCATCATCATCATTATACTTGGGAATGTTATTTCACAAATCTTAATGTTATTTATACCCAGCACTTTAACTGGCTATGTTTCTGCATTAACCAATACTTCTTTTAATCAGTTCTTAGAGAAAAGAGGAGCCTTCTACTTTACAATGAATAACATTTATATCTATGGTGAGCCATAAACACCATACTGTCTCCAAAGTTGCTATATACATTCAACCAATGGAACAAATTCAAAGCCTTCTGATCTGTACCTTTGTAAATAAGTGTGATTTAAACCAACTGACACCTGAACTGTGGATGAACCACCATCTCTGTACTTTGTCCCTTCCAGACATGACCTTTTGGATGCTCTTATCTGAACCTTAACTTCTCTCCTTCAAAGATAATTCACATTTGTTCGTACATTTGACTCCTGCTTAGCTGCTGGTGTCTGTGCCTGTCTTTGCTTTCCCCAAGTTACTTAAATAACAGTGTCATTCAAATGTGTTTGAACAGGCCAATATATGCTTGTGCCTGTTGTGTTTTGTATTGATATTTAAGGAAAATATAGTCTATTAACAGGAAGCACTGACAGAGATATTAAAATTACCAAAGTAACAGCATTTCACCACAAACAAACCACTTGTAGAAAAATCCTTAACAGAATGTGTGTTTTAAAACATTGATTTAAAGAATGGAGCCCATCTGTGGACATTAGGTTTATTGCTTGCCATATTTTCCAGTATTGCATATTTCATTAAATGAGGAGTGGGTCATGTTAGACCTTTTTTTTTTGTCAGTGATACAATATCATCTGGAATGTTCTAAGTATATTGTTAGGTTCTGAAGTGACTAAGTATAAAGGTGGACATGAGGAATGGAAGAGAAGGGCATCTCTGTGGGGCCAAGGGCCTGGAAACAGAATGAAACATAGTATAGATTTCATGATGGACACAAAGCTAAGGATGGTAGAAAAGAGAAAGAACGGAGTCTTAAGGAGTTAGGGATTCAATTTATTTCTAGGAACATTTATTGAGGTAAATAAAAATGGTTTCTTCACATAGTCCACAAAATATTCTCATATATATCACAGTTGATCTTTCATCGTATTTGTCCTAGGGAGGTGGAGTTGGGGCTGATGTATCTGCCCAGGACAAACTTTCTTACTAAGGGAGATATTACAATGGGGAAAGTGAAGGTAAGCATTATTCTCTTTGTAAGCCTCTGATTGAAAAGAAAATGGAAAATACAGAGCATGAGCTGGGGTTGTCAGCTTGCTGTTTCTTACAGCTAGTACTAGAATGAGTGACGTGGGTGCTGAAGAGGCCTTCCTGGGACCCAAACACATGTAACCCATGGGAAAAGAGGGAGCAAGACAGAAGGGATCAAAGATATCCTGTAGGTCTAACTGTGATATAGAGGAAGGGAAATCCATGATGCCACATGCAGATGGGGACTCTGATATGGCCGAGCATAAGACACTATGATATCCAGAAAATACTCCATATAAGAACTGCTTGAATTAGGAAAACTTTTAAGCAAGTAAAGCAGTACCCTCTCACAGCTTGGTTTGAAGGGCCATGAGACATGGTCGAAGGGCAAATAGGATCAGTCTGAGAGCAATGAGAGTTGAGATAATAAGGAAAATACTCATCCAGCATTGGGACAAAGACTGCATAATCTGAGACAACACAAATCCTTGATGGACTGGCTCATGCATCCTATTACAGACTTGTGGTTTCACCATGGATATTAGGGACAAGAGGGCAGAAGTGGTTTGCACCAGAGATTCAAAGGACAGATAGGATTGTCATCCCAGGAAAGTCTGAAAAGGTTAGATAAGAGGGAACCTGGGGCTGTAAGAGGCTTCCATGGCTTTGCTGAGTTCCACACTGGGATATCATCTTTTCAAGGTAGAAGAGCACTAATATATCCGAATAACTTCAACCAGCATGGCAGTTGAGGTTTATAAAGTACTAAAACAAATCTAGAGAGAATGAGTGGGGGGCAGAGTAGACAAAGAAATCTGTGAAGGCCTATTGAAAGCAAATATGGCAAAACTGAGTTGCTAGGGAAAAATTTAACTGAAAGCCAAAACCCAGGCTAGAGGTTATAAAGTGACAATGGTTCACGGAAAACATAACTGATAAAACAATGCAGATGAAGAAGATACACCTTGCCATTGGAATGGATCTTTATCCTTCAGAATTTATAATGTACATTCTCCACTGCAAGACAATACACTAGAGGCAGAGATTCTTCATCCAGCCTGTGGTCCATCCAGCAACCAGGTCTGACTGATGGAAAGGCAAAGACAATGATACTAGCTGGGAGCCAACTTCAGCAATAGGCACAGAAGACACAAGTGTGGCACTGCCACCCTATGGACCTGAGCCACATCGAGCAGCACAAGCTGGCCTCAGCAAGACCAGCACAGGCAAGGAGAGGAAGGATGGCTCAGGTAGAATGGCAGGATTATAGAAGGCTAGCTGGGGGAGTGTTCCCAACCATGCTATAGCACACAAGGTTTTTCTTTGGAAGAAACAATTGGCACAAGTAATGAGATCTTTTTATATTGTACTGGAGCTTGATAACATTTTGGGATTTTTTTTTTTACCATGCTCTTAGCCATTCCAGACCAATTAGCATTTGTTTGGAGCAAATAGTAATGAGCCTTCAGAGGTCCTGCCTCTGTTATATGAAAGGTTTCATTATATAAGGCTAATTCCTGAGTTTCTTAGAGAGTTGAAGAAGCATCTAGAACAGTGAAAACATTAGTTAAAGAGTTTGAACAAAGACATGCTGCTTCAGTGGGAAAAGGCACTCCCATAGGTCATAAAGTTTTAGATGAAAATTCCAGTGCCAGGGCACGGCTATCGCCTCATTAATTTTAGCTAGAGACAGACTTTTAAAGACCTGACAATCATAAAAGCTATTGATTCTGCTCCTGGTGATATGCCACAGCTAGATAGTAAGACCATACTGTTGAGGACATAGTACACTTTAGTTGCAGGGTGTTGAGAAACCAGACTGTGAATGAACTGGAAAATTCCTGCTGAAAGTTTTATTTGGGCTGAAAGGCTTTATTTGGGCTGGTGACATAAAACTGTCACCAACAATCTAGCTTAAATGCGGATCCTGCATAACACACTACCGATAGGCCAGACAAGATGTGCCCGCTGACAAAATAGTGGTACAACTGCTATGGGAGCAACCAATTGCTTTCTAATTAGATTAAAGTTCTGTTCGACAGAAAGTAATTTATAGCTGGTGCTATAAACCAGAGCTAAATGCTAAAGCTGGGGAGGTCATAGACCCAGCAGGGAAGGGACTTTTATTGTCTTATTAAATTGATGTGACATACCCATCAGATTACCCTCTAAACATTTGTGTTTATGCCCATCAATTATGGGTGCAGCCACATCAGTCAGTACTGAGCAGAAACTTCTGTTCTCCACTAGGTAATATATTGCAGAGATTCATAACCTTCCAAACTGCTGATAATGAATGACTGTTGTTGTGGCATAATTGTTCTTAGCCATAGATGGAGGAAAATAATGAGACCTCTACACCATCCTTTTTAAGGCTCAGGGAATACCACAGAAAGTGGGTAAAAATAATACTAATGGCCAGGGGAAGGGATGGAGTGCTGTGTAGCAACTTCCTCCAAATTGAAACAATCCCTCTAAGAGAGAAGAAAGAGACTCCTGATAATCAAAGTCAACAAAGCTTTTAAGGCTCAGAAAATTATTAGATTTACAAGGCCCCTCCCCAAGGTTGTAAAAGCAATAAGCAATTAATTGCTGGAGAAGAAGAGACTCTCCAGTATTTTGCAACTCATTCAGAGAACTCCAGAAATTGGTGCTAAAGATGCATTTGAGTCACCCATGCTCCTGTAAGTGCATCTATGCTCCTATAAAGTATTCCAATAGGCTCACTGGTTCATGAAGATAAATAGGCAGAATTGTTACCTGTCCCTCATTAGTCTGTTCATCTCTCTGAGGTAAATTGGTATTTGTTTACATTTCCATGAGAAAAGTCACATACACTATTGTATAGCTAAAACTGAAATCTCTTTATAGTAAAAAAAAAAAAATTTAATTTATTCTATAAATGCATAATTTTCAAACTGATATCTGTGATCTGAGACCTTTCTATGAGTTCCTGGCTTTTATATAACTAAATGTGCTCAATTTCTTCATTTCAATAGAATGAATATATAGATATAATGTATATATACATATATATGTGTGTATATGTATATATATACATATGTTATATATGACATCTCAAATATAATATGGAAAAACAGAAAACAGAACAATTTCTTTCCTTTTCTTCCACATCTATCCCCTATTTGGTGACGTAATATGGTCATCCACCATGACAGGCTAAAAATCCAAAGTGATATCTTAGAGTCCTTTTCATCTACCATTCATGTCTCATCCAATTATAAAACTCTTGACTCATCTTAATCTTCCAATATGATGTCTGGAAATGCCTGTTTTTTTCATCTCCCTTCAAACCAAAGTCAACATCTTAACTTGCTTGAACCGCTGAATTCACCTTTCAGTGCATTTCAGTGCCATCACTTTTCTCACCTACAATACACCTTCCATCCTTCCATATAAAGCTAGACAGGGAGACCTTTCAACAGTATAACTCAGCTGGGCAGTGGTGGCGCACGTCTTTAATCCCAGCACTTGGGAGGCAGAGGCAGGCAGTTCTCTGTGAGGTCAAGGCTAACCTGGTCTGCAAAGTGAGTTCCAGGACAACCAGAGTTTCAACAGAGAAACCCTGTCTCAAAAAACCAAAACAACAACAACAACAAACAGTATAACTCAAGCTGTATCATTCAGTTGCTTAAAATTGATGCGTAGCTTCTTGTAATGTTCCAAATTCTTTATTTTCTATTAGAATTAACAAGACATGAAAGCAGTTTTTTTTTTTTTTTTTTTAACTGACACATAACCCTGCCTGTACTGACAGGGAACACTGCTTGGTATTGAATTATATTTTGATTGTCATAATTCTTTCTCTCTGACTGATACGTAGGTTTCTTAAGGGTAAGTTCCTTTTCTACTGATTAGTCATCTCTTGTGTCCTCACACAGTCTCTTCTGGTGTCCTGTAGTAACAACCTATCCCTGCTTTGCTCACTGACATTCCAAACTGGCTTCATGTTGTGACTGAAGTGAGACTTCTACATTTGTACCCAAAGCCCAAACTTTCAAAGAAAGGTCCACATCTAACCATCATCACAGTGAGGAATAGAGGCCTGCCTTATATTATTGTCTGTTACATTTAAGACAGGTAGAGCAGATTAGAAGCTCTTAGAATATTGCTTATAATAAATAGAACAAGAATAGGTTGAAAGAAACAGCAAATTTCATCCATATAAGCAGGAGAAGTCAAAGACTTCAGAGACACATCAATGACACCAGCTAGAAAGACAAATCCAATGGAGATCTAGCTGCGACTGAATTAATTAGCTTCTCAACTTTTTATGAAAAGACATCTAAATCAAAAACACCTCTCCTCTTCTTCACTGTATGGAACAGATTCAACCCCACAGTCCCATGGGCCAAGGTCAAGATTTTCAGACTGGAGAGGAAAGATATCCATATCCAACAAGATCTGAAATGTAGCTAGTTTTTGTCACTTCATCTTTCTCCATTTCTGAGCTATAGTTCTTTGTTTGTTTGGTGTTGGTTTTGGGGGGGTGGGGTTTTTTTGCTATTGGTGTTTTGTTTTTTGAGACAGGGTTTCTCTGTTGTAACTCTGGCTGTCCTGGAGCTCACTCTGTATATCAAGCTGGCCTTGAACTCACAGAGATCTGCCTTCCTCTGCCTCCTGAGTGCTGGGATTGAAGGCATGGGCCACCACCATTTGCCTTGGCCTGTAATTCTTAAAACAGCACTGCAGTGGATACACATAGGAAAAGAAGCATAGATCTAGACTAAGATGATGGCTCCATGAGATAGATTGTGTTGGGTCCTTTTAGACAGAATTATGTACATTCTACATGCTTTGGCTCATCAACAATTGAAAGACAGGCAAAACTAAGAAGTAAATATACATGAAAAGAGAAGCACAAATGAAAAGCTCATTTTAATCTATTTTCCTTCTCTCCTCAGATAAGACATTTTTGAGGCAAAATAAAAATCAGAATAGAAGAGAAAAGGAAAAAGTAAGCTTTCTAAATTACACAATGCATATAGAAAAAATAAAGCCCTCGGGATCACCCCACACACCCTTGAAAACTGACATGTCATTTCAGAGTTAGCTTGCTTTGTTTAAGCTAGAATTTGCATCTTAGTAGAAGCTCACAGGCATGTAACCTGTGAGGAGATGGTTGCCATGACAACATTAATGAGCCTGTCCTATGACCAGAGATATCTTGAAGAGAGAATATGTTTGTGCTCTTACTTATTATTGTATTGGTCTCTGCTCTCTGTGCAGGAAGAGCTGGAAAAAAAATCATCCCTAACAGGAGTGTTTATTAATGATCTCACAGCAAGCCATTTTAAACTTTGAATAAGAAGAGAATTGTACCGCATTAAAAAACAAAGAAAAGGTCTACTTAAAAACCAATTAGAAAAAAAGTGTGCTGTTTGATAATGGGCTACTGCAATGAATCCCGGTGCTGTTTTCTAACAAACAACATGATGATTAGTCTAGTTTGCCCTGATATGTCTGTTTGTATAATCTTCCTTGTTGGAGGAATTCAAGGCCTTTTATTTGATAATTAAATCATAGTCTTTCATATGCCTCTTAATAAATATTCATTAGAAATGATAGATTAATATAATCTGTATTTCTGGATCATATAAATTCTTTAACTATAGCATAGATGTTAGTCTTAGATCCAAATTGAGGAAAGTAAGATTCATAGATATAGATTTCCTGGAGACACACAGTCAGTAAATCCTACCCAGGGCTAAAAGCATGCCGGTACTGTTCTGTTATCTCTTCTTACACCAACCCCATCCCCCACCCCTAATAATGCTCACTGATATGTGAGCCCTCCAGAAACAGGTGTTGCCAAGAGAGTAAGAGGAAGTCCCTAGCCTCTAAGAGTTTGTAACCTAGTCATCAAATTTTGTAATAATCTAGAGAAAACTTAAATGAGCTACATGAGTCTCCAGACCCAGTTTTCTTTTGGTTAGTATTTGAAATGGTGCATAATCTCCTATCATTTTACTTTCAAACTTTTGGGTCTACATAAATTATTTTTAAATTTGATTGATAGTTCTTCATCTCTGTCTCTAGTACACACAACACACCAGTGGGTTTTTTGCATCACCTATTTCTACAAGCTATGCATCAAACATGTTAATAATTTCTGCACTGAATATGTTAAGATTTTTTTTCTTGACATCCTTCCATAAACAATATAGCATAACAACTATTTAATAGAGTGTGTGCATTTTATTCAATGTTATACTCAAGACATTATTTGTAGTATACGGGAAAGGGTAAATTGATTTATATAGCTACTATACCATTTTATATAAAGGATTTGAGCATGCATGAATTTTGGTATCCCTCAAGCATCCTGGAATCAATACATTTCTGTGTACCTCTCTGGGCCTGAAAAACTATGTGAAAGAGACAATTTGGCTCTTCAGAGATTTATTTCACCAAATAGTTTCTCAGTAGAAAACTAGTTATTTAATAGGGAAGCCATTCTAAGTATTGCAATAGTATGGAAATTTTCATCTTGCTTTTTAAATTTTTAAGCCTAAGTTTCATCCATTTCAACTATCCACTACAATACAGTAAGTGCCTCAGGTTAGAATTTATCACTCATGCCTTTAGTAACTCAAATGCTTAAACATTTTTTCCTATAAACACCTTTTTTGGTATGGTATAGCCAAGTCCTCCTCACATGTCCAAGAGAGAAAAATGGGTCATCTCACATTGGACTCGATCCCTCTGCAGTTTTTGGCTCATTTATTTTTTTCTTCTTCCTCTGCTCTTAGAAGTCTTTAAGGTTTCATTTTTGTAAAAGCCTTAAATCATTTGCTGTATTTCCAGTTGATATGCTGTATATGTTAGACTACCATTATTAATTAGAACCTACAAAGAAATAGAAAGGTACATGCATGTACACACATGCACAGGAGCACGCATCTAGAAGAAACTTGCACACACACAGACAACAGGCAAGCAACATGGTTTAGTCTATGCATGATCATAGTGTTTCTCCATGTTGATCCTCCAGCTGCCTTAAGCACTTGTTTAAAATTATTTCCAAATATGCTTTGACTCCAGTATATTCCAGTAGGTGAGATTTGTATTTTCCATGAACTTTCAAATTATTAAGGCTCTGTGACACACAAAGATCTTAAATATTTTGCTGGAAATCAAAATCAAAAAGAATAATTAAGCATGAAGCTTTAGAGATGTAGGGATGGCCCGTGAGCCAAATACAGGAGCAGCCAGTGGAGACTGGAAAAAGACAAAGAAACAATTTCCCTCCTACAGGCACTAGAAAGGGACACAGTCCTTCTGGCATCTCCATTTTAGCCAGTGAGATGACGTTACATTTTTGGCTGATAGAATTATATGATGACAAGTCTAAGCTAATTTAAGACACAGGGTTGTAATGATTTGAACCAGCAGCCACTGAATAATATACCCAACATGAGCTCCATGAAGGTGAAAATGTCACATTAAAGCAGGACAGTATATTTGCCCCTTGGTATCTGAGTTGGATGGTTGCTAAGATCCTCCAGGGTACCAAAAGTCTGTGGGGGATCAAGTTCCTTATTAAATTAAGTGTAAAATTTGTATATAACCCAAACATCTCCTACCTTGAAATCAAATATTTTGTAGTATGTAAATATGTAATATAGAGCAAATGCTGTTTAAATCATTGTTACATGCTATTGCCTATGGAATGATGACTAAAAAATGTCTTTAAGCATTCCAGGAACAATTTTGTTGCCCCCAAGAATTTTTAATCAATGACTGATTAATGCAGATGGTAGTCCATGGATACTGAGCTGAGACTATACTTGGTACATGAAAAGTGTTCAATTTCAAAGAAGGCCTGGAAAAACAGTAAAAGACAGGTCCAGGATATCTGCTGCAAGTTTCTTCTAGACAGGGCAGGGAAGCTGCATCCATAAAATATCAAGAGCATGGTTGTTCAAAGACCTTCATAGTGACAACATCATTAACTTGCCAATGTAAATGGGGGAAAACCTCAAGAAGCACCATGCCTAGATGAAGACCTACAGACAACTAACAGTAGCTGAGAGAGAGTGAACCAGTCTTTTCCAGGAACTAATCCCCTCATAGGTCATCTAACCCTAAGTCATCAGCCCTCAACATATATACAAGTAAACAACACTAAATGAACTCAGAAGTTTGTATTTATATATTCATATGTGTGTTAATGTAAGACAAGAAGAGCTCATAAATTTGAGAGGTAATAAAAGAGACAAAGAGTTAGAGAGTGTTGGAGAGTTAGAGATAATGTAAATACAATGCACACACGTAAATCTCTTTAAAATAAATATGCAGTAAGTACACATTGTTGTGTGAATGAATGGATGGATGAGTGAATAAATGAATGGATGCACTGATAACTAGCAGCTTATTTGCTTCTGGTTCTGATGTCATGTCTTAAGGCATGCTACTATTGAATAACTATTGAAATAATGGTGCTGTCTACTCATTGCTTTTATTATTTAGGCATCATACATGCATACAACCTCACTAATTTAGCACAACCAGTATTAATATAATGCTTATATTTCTTCAGGAGCAGGTTATTACATAACTTGACCAAGTAGACTTAGCTAAAGTGTTACAAGTCTTCCATGAAGATATTACTCTTAAAGGTAATCAAATTTGGAAGCTGGAGAGATTATTTGGTGGTTAAGAGCACTTATTTTTATAGAGGACCCAGGTTCAATTCCTAGCAACCACATGGTAGCTCACATGGTAACATGTATAACTCTAGTTCTAGGGAATCTGATGCACTCTTCTGACTTCCATGAACACCAGGCATACATGTGCTCCACAGACATAACTGTAAGCAAAACATTCATACATATAAAATAAAATAAGGAAGTCTTCAACAATCAGATTTATCTCTAATTCATAGTGTCTTTTAAAACAAAAGTTAATTAAAAGATAATCAAGCATAACACATGAATTTTGCCCTTAAAAATGCAAGGAAAGCTATTTATTTAATCAGCCTACAACAAAGACATTAATGTCTAAGACATCAGAGTTTATGTACCTATATGAATAAGTGAAATAACACTTTGAATACACTAGTGATTTGAGTGTCTCAAAGCATAGCAATTAGGCAGCCTGCCTAATTGGGTTCCCCATTAGCACTCCATGTGTAAATTAATGGACTTAGCATGCCCTTCATTTCAGAGGTCAGCTCATACACACTGTAAGCATAATCTTCCAGAGACTTCATGTTCCAAATAACAGCGGCAGTATCCACCCTAACATTCTCTACTACCCCTCCCATACACAAATATCTTATTGTTCCCTGAGCCTGCACACTCTTTCCACACTCCTACCTTTGGTGTGGGCGCTTCATGTAATCAAAACACAGAATTCTCCCTCTCACCAAGTATGCCGCCAGTTAAACTCCTTCCTAACTTAAAAAGTTTCTAAAGCATTACCAGTATCTAAATTTCATCATCGTTGTACCATGTCTAAAGCCCAATGCTTCCTAATAATTGTAAAAATGTGAATACTCTTGGGAACAGCTATATAATTGGTTTTAAATACTACACTGCAGCAGCATGCAAAAGAGAATAAGTTATTGAAAATAGGACATAAGAGAAGGTTAAAATTCAGGTGTCATGAAAAATGTAGTGAGAAACAAGGCTTAGAAAATCAGCCTGCCTTCTGACAGGGTCCAGCCACAGTAGTTACGACATTGAAACAGTGCTGTAAATAATATTTAAAATACAGAAAGAGAAAATACTTTCCAGTCAACCATGTGACACAGGTGCAGCTGATGATGACTGGCAGTTGTATCTACATTTAGTGCTCAATTCTGACATTTTCAACTCTACGCCTCTTGGAAAATTACTCAACTTCTCCATATCTTCTCATTCATCAAATAATGCCCCAGTAGCTGATTCCCTTAAGAGAATGAACAAACGAAACAAGTTCATTGCTCACAAGAATTTCATGGAGAAAAAAATCAAAACACCTTGAAGAATTGAAGAAACTTGAAAATTTGGGGGAAAAACATGAAAACACACCAGAATAAGGAAATTTTTATCAAATGCAGGTTATTAGTCCACCAATCCAATTTATTACCTTTTAAACTGAAATAAAGGAACATCAATTTCTTAAGATAAAATTGATCTATATATAATATTCTATACACACAGATCTGCTTTTAAAAGAATTAAATAATGTTTTCAATTTCCTTTCGAAAAATTCAACATTATATACAAAAAATAGTAAATAGTCAGGGTTCTCTAAAGGAACAAAACTTATAAAGTGAGTATATCTGTATCTGTATGTATAGAGATAAAGGGCATTTCTTAGAATAGCTTATAGGCTGTGGCCCAGCTTTTCCAATAAAGGCTGTCTACTAATGGAAAGTCCAAGAATCCAATAGTTGTTCAGTCCACAAGGCGGAATATCTCAGCTGGCTTTCAGTATATGCAGAATTCTGAAAAAGGAGGCTCTAATGTCAGTGAAGGAATGGTGTTGCAAGCAAGAGCAAGCAAGTAAAGAGAAAACAAGCTTTTTTCTTCAATGCACATTAAACAGGCTGCCAGAAGAAGGTGTGGCCCGGGTAAAGGTGGATCTTCCCACCTCAAAAGATCTGGACTAGAAGTGGGCTTTCCCACTTCAAATGATTTAATTGAGAAAAAAAAATCCCTCACAGTGGTACCCAAGTTTTGGGTTTTAGTTAATTCCAGATGTATTCCAGTTGACAATCACAAATAACATTCACAGTAAATTACTACAATATTTTCAATAGTAATAAGAGAAATGGTTGGCAAATTGAGACACACAAAGACAAACTGTTGTTATAGACATTCAGCCCAAACCCTGGTCCTCTCAAGGTATAACACTAGAGCTCTAGTCAGAAGCATTTCTAGTAACAACTTCTAGTACTTTCTCACACTTGAAAACTTAAGTAGAAGTTCAGCATTGAGAGAAAAATCAGAAATCAAGCACAAGTTACTTTTCAGTTTTTCTATTATACCTCATTTCTGAAGAATAATTACTCAAATTATTTCGCAGAATTATCTGAGACCATAAAGAGAAATCACATTCATCAACAAGTATTACCTAAATCTCTATTTTTCTGGTCTTTATATTTTAATACATATATTTTCACTTAAAATATAATTACAACATTTCCCCCTCCCTTTTTTCCTTCCAACTTCTCTAACATCCCCTTACCCTCTCTCAAATGTATGGCCTCTTGTTATTGTTATGTTTTATATCCACAAATATATAAATGTAACCTGCTAAGTTCATTTAATATTGCTTATCTGTGCATGATTTTAGATCTGACCACTGAATTGGACAACTAGGACTTAATGTTTATGGCATCAGTTTGTCTTCGTGTCTCTCATAATGGATGAATTATGGCACTCATCCCTGGGAATAGCTTATTTTCCCTCTCTCAGCCATCCTTCCTTACCTGTAGTGCTTTGTTTAAGGGCAGGGAGCCATGACATTTCCCCTTACATGAAAGTATGACTGTTGGTGTTGTCACTGTTCAGGTCTTGTTTGGACAGCCCTATTGTTGAGGTTTCATGAATGTAGCTTCCCTGTCATTTCTAAGAGACATGACCTCAGTGTAGACTTTCTCATGATTGGGCTCTTATAATCTTTCTGCCCCCTCCTCTATGAGGTTCCCACAATAAAAAAGGCCATTGCTTTTGCCTTTTTTGCAGGTAAGTCCTTGGAAGTTGAAGGTAAATCCCTATTGTTGAAGAAACAATGCACTTTGGATACAGGACTCAGAGAATTTGAGCTGGATCAAATTCTGACCTAAAATCATTTTTCCTGGAGATTAGCTTTCACAATACCAGACAGTACTACATGAGCTACTAATGGAGGTAGGAAAACTATAGTCCTACCAAGCTATGATAACTAGAGCCCACAACAGTGACCAGCAGTGTAAAATACCACTAAAGGTACAATAGTGGCACTCATATCTTGGTGTAACCAATAACAGTCTAATTGGACATTAAGACCCTCACTACAAGGGAGAGATTATGCTGGGTACTGAGAACCTATCCAAATTCCTGAGGTTAGTGAGATCATAGCTTCTAGAGAAGAAACTTCTGCTATCATTCCACTAGACCATAATAATTCCTAACTGTATTCTAAATACTTTATCCTTATTTCTATAAGTATAGTTTTCAACCCTCATCAAAGAACTTCTCTTTGAAGAAGATGCAGAGAACAACTGATTGTGGTGCGTCTAGATCAAATACACATCTGATCTTACTTTATATCTGAATCAGTGAATCAAAAACGGTTTTTCAGATAAAGCTAATACTGCAGTCTGCAGGAAGAGACCACAAACATAATTAAGTGAATGATAAAGTATGCTGCACGATGGGTATATAAACAAAGAGAAAATAAGTGATGAATGAAGAAAACAGAGAACCCATAATTTCCAGAGGTCTTAAGAGGATTAGTCAGGTGGCATTAATGAAGGCAGTGAAAGGAGCCTCTCTGTGGACATTGAGAAACACCCTCCAGGCAGAGAAACTGTACATAGAAATTCTCTAACTTAAAAAGTACTAAGTCTGTGTACACAGAAATACAGTACCAAAAGAATCACTTAAATTTAAATACGTGAGTCAAGCCATTGAACAGAATCTCAGAGTAGATCAATGGCACACATATGTAGCTCACAGTAGCAGAGAGAGCTCCTGACAGGAATCAGTGTTAAACAATTTATCTCTTCTTATCCAGATATTCCCACAAAACACTAATAATTATTACAGTCTCTTTAAATTTATTGTAAAACCCATTATCCCTTTCATAAGAGATATTCACAATGTAGTAGCTATAGCCCTTCTAAAGACTGACAGCAACTAGCAACACGAAGCTCTGAGAAGTCCCTATATCTGGTGAGTAATTATTACCATTCTGTAGGAGTTAGTGTGGACTAGTCAAAATACCATTCATTTCATAGACAGCTGCCTCATTTCAGTAGAGTAGTGTGTGGAACTCCACACTTCATAGTTGAAGAGATAGGAAAAGGGATAGGAAAGAAAGGGGAAATATTAATCATGAGCCTTACTAGCTTGGCATGCCCCTTGATCCCTCAAAAAAAAAACCCAAAAAACCTATGTTACTATGATAAAGTTTTTCTCTACTTTTCAGAAGGGTAACTGAAGTCCATCAAGTTTGTGCAGTCAGCTCCAGATCACCTAGATAAGAAATAGCAAAATGAGACTTAAAAGTTGGGTCGCTTAGATGTTAGAATCCATGCTGGTTTTACTACTCCATATAACTCTCATCAAAATCCCAAAATAGAGTGTATTTTACAGCACAGCTGTTAGGTTCCCTGCGTTCCTAGTCTCCGTGTCAGTCAAATGCAGAGTACATTTCTCTTGTTATTGAACTTACCACACAATGTTGTAATTATTGCCCTACCCACTGTCACTAAAAAACTGTATACTTCTCATGTTTAAAACATTGCCAAATTATTCATATATCCAATTTGTCTTGCAGAAAGCACCCACAGGAATCCTTGTGTGTTGACTTGTCTGTCTGACACGGAACATACGGAGCAGTTAAGAATATAAATCAAGAAGATTAGGAATGACTAGCAGAAAACCATACTCAGAAACTCTTAAGAGTTCAGGGATATTTGAGGGGGTGGTCCTTAGACCAACTCTGATCCATTTATTGACTTTGACAAACTTGTTGAACAGTTGTACACTTCCCTAATACTTATACAAGACAATGAGAATAGACCCATTGTATTGAAAATAAGAAGAAAGGCAATACCCTTTCCCCATTGAGCTTTCAATGTGGACAGCATGAAGAAATAAAATTTAATGTGACCAGCTATAGAAAAATGAATGGAATAAGGGAAAGTCTTAGAAAAAGAAGGGAAATGGTTTTTCTAATGAGATGGTAATTAAACTGAAGCATTAAGAGGACAGGTGAAAAAGATTCTTCTTTGTCAGGGTTATTCATGCACTATAAGAATTATGAAAATCCATAAAGCTAGTGCACAGTACGTCTGAAGGAGAGGGTTTGAAGTATGTCACACGTACACTGACTTAATCTCGTGATGAAGTGATGGATTTTCTTATAAAAACCACATTATCACAAGGGAATCATAAAAGACTGGTAATATCAAATTATCAATACATGATTAAAAGAAGATGAAGACATTGTTCCCAAAATAAAAGATTTCAGAAGATTTACACATAGACCATTTGCATACTGAGGCATATACATTTAGACACACAAAGTGAAAGGAAGGTCTTTGCAGGAAGCTGTTAGCCTAGAGAGTTAATGGAAGACACCAAAATGTTAATCAGAGAAGACAGCTTTGATTAGAGTACCGACCCCCATCAGTAGATATTCATAACTCATTAAAGGGAAAAAGACACTGCAGTAACACAGTAAAAATAGGAATAAGTGTGTTGGGGAGAGAGAGATGAGAGAAAAAACTTAACACCCTCATTTCTATATAATATATATATATGGAACTTTTCCAAGTCCTTCATCCAAAACCACATGGGACAGACTTTATGAGTTCTATCTAGAGGACAGGTGTCAAATATGGTACTCTAATGCCACAAACAGCTATTTAAATTTAAATTAATTAAAACTGAGTGAATAATTAACTCAAACTGTTTCTGTCCTCAAGATTTGAAAGCTGCCTGTGTCCTGTGGATCCTATGCTGGAGAGCAGAGTTCAGAGGCTGCCTGTAAAAGGCTCTATTCACAGCCCTCAAGTAGATCTGTCACACGCTCCAGTACTTGGTGAAGCTTCATTCCTTTAAACCTATCATGGCTCTTTATGTTCAGTAGGTGCTCAGTAAAGAGTCACTGAACACTACATTAACTCAGATTCAAAATAAGTAGGGAAGAGAGTGTGAGGTGTTTTTGTAGACAGCAAATGTCTGCCGCTGAAACAGTGGGTCTATTTATAACTGAGACTCCCTGATGACGGTTCCACTAACAAGCCTTTCTTCCTGCACACACAAGTCATGGCTATTTGTAGAATTTCCTTATTGTTCATGTGATTAATTATGACGTGGAATTTTTATTACTGAAAACTGGTAAAGACTCAGTTACATGCCCTCCTTAAACCTTTTTTCTGATGGAGAACCAGTGCATGTTTTTACCCGTAGAAAGCCTGGCAGGTGTCTGTGTTCTGTGCGAACTTGGGTAAATTTCTGTTCAGCTTCACCACTCCTTGCCCACCTTATAGAGTTGAGGAAGATAGTTAAGATGGGCGTGTGAAGTGCTTCAAAAACAATAATGGTCATATTTTAAAAATATTATTTCAGTCAAGTTGTTTGGAATTCAGTTGTTGGAGGCTAGCATGACTCAAAATATATTAAAAAAATCATTCTCAGGCTAGTAATTAAGCTACCTTTTTTTTTTTTTTTTTGCTTCTCACATTAAAACACCTGTCTTTTCTGTTAATGTCTGAAATCATTTGAAACACATCATTTGTGTTTCTTTGTTTTAGTGAAAACAAAAGACCCAGGTCCTTTATTCCTCTTCCCCACCACCAGCTTCTGCTTTTCCTGCTTTTGCCTGGGTCTCAAAATTAGGTTTGTCCTGCAGTCTGCGATATCTTTATGAACAATCAGTATTTGAATCAAGAGATACACAGAGCCATTCATATACAATAAAAAATGTCATTCTTTAAAGAGTTCATTTGACGAGGTACCAAATAATACCAAATGAGAAAGGAGATGTTATGCTGATGGAGTTACTATCACTATTACTATGCCCAAATTATTCTCTTTAGGTTCCACATTGATATACCTGATACAGTTTTAAATTTTGTTTATGTTTATATGTTTAAATTTCATATTAATCTGATTTTTTGTATCCTAAACAATCTATATTTAAATCCTTGTATTAAATATTAATTTCTTGTATTTATTATCTCATCTGATTGTCTCAGAACTTCATTAGTTTGGTCAAGTAAATATTTCTATCTCAATTTTTCAGAGGTTCAGTGAACAGAAGTGATTTGCCCAAAATCACACAGCTCATGACAGATAGATTTGTGGTACGAATTTCTCTGAGGCTATCTAGGCAGACTTTCAAATTTTTCATTGTCTGGAAATTAATACCTGTGTTGATTCATTGCTGATTGCATCAGATGGCTGAGTATTTGGCTGACAAGATAGTTGAGCTGGCAAACATTCTTGCTGCCAAGCCTGACAACCTGAGTTAAGTTCAATTCCTGTGACTCACATGGAGGGGGAGGAAACCTGTTGTGGAAGTTTATTTTTAGTTGTGTTTAAAATAATTGTCTTGTGCACTGTTGGGTGAGGAGCTGCCTAGGTCTTGGCATTGTTATTATCTGTAGGTGTTGGATTTATGTGGGGGATGTTTGATTGCATATGACCTGCATGTGCTATCAGTAGAACACCTGAGGAGTTCTGACTCAATAAAAACCCCTGAGCTCGGTTGTTCAGGGTTCCACTGTCCAATGGTGATTCCCTCTGCTGAGGTCTGGCAGAGTTTGTCATATGAATATGCCTCCATGTCTCTCTTGGTAAGCCCACACAGTGGCTAACAACTACAAAACCAATCCTCACAAGTTGTCCTCTGACCTCTACATGTGCTTTGTGGCATGCATATCAACACACATGTACACACACACACACACAGAGTAAGTAATGTAACAGAAAGGTAAAACAAAGTATTTTCATTGTTTATTTGTTGACTAAGTCTTTCTATGTATTCTTGTTTATAAATCCTAAAAAGATATTAAATTATTATCGTCAAAAATGTGGTTTTGATTTTATCTCTAGGTCACCTACTACCCATGTTGTATGGCTTATAAAATAACCCATAAATACCAATGCAGCACAGGGAGCTCTAGCAGCCTCTTTCAATGCAGAGATTTAAAACACCCTCACAGAAATGTGACATCAATGTAGCTTCTATTGAGGGCATGGTTTTACTAGGAAGATTTCTTCCCAGCCAGGCTAAAAAGATCAAAATAATATAGATAAGATAAATTTTCAGGAAATGGTAAGGTCATCTGCTGACCCTACACAGAAATGCCAGAGCCCTGTCAGTACACACAGAAATGGAATTATTCATGAGGCTGCCTTTTCAAGCACCACCTTATCGATTTTTATAGAATAGCTGCCTTTTGGCTGCCACAAGTAAAAGCACAAAAAGGCTGGGCTGGGGCTGCACCCTGACGAAAGTCGTGTTGCATAGAGATGGAATGTCCCAAGCAGGCAGACTCCTACTCATGTCTGGCATGACAGAATGCAGTAAGTGTGTAGAGCCTACACTAAAAGTCAGAAGATTCGGCTCTTAGAGAAATTAAAATCAGAACCATTTTAGCACTTGTAATGGGTTCCGGCTTCACAAAACAGAGAGATAGCAAAATATGTAAAGGTTAAAAAAACATGAGTTTGGTAGAGGGAATTAATTCTTTCTTCTTTTTAATCTCAAAAGCAGTATTTTTACTTTACTTTGGTAAAGTTTTATCGTTCCAACTTGGGACAGTCTGAAATCTGACAGATAAAACAGTTCAGGAAAGCAGGTATTAGCGGAGACTAACTTTGTCTTCTCTAACCTTCCAGGGTAACTTATTTTTCATTATTTTTTTGTCTACAAAAACATTTTTCCAAAGCTTTAAATGACTGATGAATTAGTAAGTTTCCTTTGTGTCCTGTGGGAGATAATTCTCAAGCTCTTATTCGGGTCAGAGTTCTTTGGTAACTAATCTAATGTCTTGGGTCTTGCTTATCACAGTGAGTAGACTCACTTTTAGAACTTGAGGTTATTGCCAGCAGCCTGGATTTGAGAAACAATCTTGAAACTGGCTATTGTATTTCACTGTTTATAGCCACGTGGGATACTGTTAAGAAAACAGACCCTATCTGTAAGCTTAGCTGACTCCAATTAGGGGTAACTTCTAGGACTGTCGCAGTGGCACCTACGATTAGGATTCAACTCTAAAATACATAATGACATACCATTCTTATTTTGCAACTTGGGTCCACGCCATATTTAACCCAGACCAAGAATTTCTGTATCCCTCCTACTTCATTCATTTCTAATGTTCTATGAATTCGTCTCCCACCCAAAAATTTAAATTAGAGTTTATATAGGGAGAACAGTATTACAATTTAACTTTATCTACATACATCTCAGTAGTTAACGCTAGCTCTTTACAAATAATATGGTATTCAACATGTATTCAATAAATAAATAAGTAAACAAATCATATGTTGATAGAAACGTGAATATCTCTACCCCTATGCCTCAAATTTTCTCACGTATTTAAGTAAAGAGCTAGGTTAGAAAAGTGGTGTAGTACACTAATTAAGAGTGTAAAAATTAGGTATACAAGTTGAGACAAAGAGACCTCTTCTGTACCTACTGCTGATTCCCATCAGGCTCCAACTGGTAGCTTAAAACCCACAATTACTCAGAAGTCTGTGATAAACTCGGTGGTTCACAAAACAAAACAAATATGCATGGCTGTGGGAAGCAGGAGTCAGGGTGGTGCAAGAAGCTGAGGCTGCGGAGAGTGATCAGTATGCGCTGGGTGCATGTGTGGAATTATCTACGAAGAAACTCAGTTAAAAAGATTTTTTTTTAAATTAAAATGTAGAGAAATGGAAGAAGATACTGAATCCTCGCCTCTGGCCTACACACACACCAGCAGACCTGCAAAACAACCTGTTGTTCTCCACACATGACAATACCATTAATAATAACCCTTAAATATATTGCCATCTCTTTGCAATCAAAAATAAACAATAACAAAGAGAAGAGGAAGTATGTCACATATAATAAAAACATTCAGAAAAAGAAAGAGTATAAAAATTTAACCAGGGAAACAAGTTTCAAATGTTCCACCTGTATTATGGCCCTGGACAAGAAACTTGTGAGCCTCAATATTATCATCTATAAAATATGGGTAAAAATATGAGTTACTTTTTCCTTGGTATAGTAAAGCATCATAAGCAAGACAACTTAAAGAAGGAAGAATTTATTTGTCTTGGAGGGACAATCTATAATGGGCAGGGGGAGGAGCATGGGCGCAAGAGGCTGGATCAGGAGAAAAACATGATTCAGAGAAAGAAGTGTAAGTGAGGCCAAGCTATGAAGGCTAAACCTCTAGTGATATACCCTCCTCCAACAAGGCTCTGCCTCCCAAAGGTTCCATAAGCACCCCAAACTGCACTACCAATGGGCAACCAAGCACTCAAATTCAAGAACCTATAGGGGACGGTTTTCATCCAAATCCGTCCTAATTTTTATATGGATTAAATGCAACAATGTATGTATAATGTGAAGCTTAAAGCAGACTTTCAATAAATGGATGTAGTAAAAACAAATAATTTTTCTGATTTAATAGAATCTGCATTTTCTGTGAGGAGAATGGTTTGTGAATCCCTAAGGGTAAAGGAAAACATCTCATGATGACTTCCCTGTGCTCAAGTCTCTGAGAGCTTTGTCAATCGTTGACTTTAATAAGAAAGGATAGATGAGAGGAAAGGACATTCCGTGATCTCCCTCTGGCTTGAAGTAAGTGGATGGTGGCAGGGCAGTAGAGGCAATTGCTATTAATTACATAGAGTACCTTTAAAGAGAGAATTGATCTCACAATCCCACTATGGAAGAACAATATTGCTGTGTGAACAGTAACACCATCTATCCCACTAGCCTTCCCGTCAATAATACCTATGTAGTTAGAAGCTCTACCTAAGCAGACATGGGGGAAATTTTTCTGATGAGAGAGGACACAGATCCAGATGCCTCTGTGATCACCACTATGTACTCGTGGCTAGCCAGACATAACATATCTTAAGTAAAGGCGGGGATGTTTGAGTAATAATAATAAAGCCCCACACTTACTAACAAGCCCACTGAAAACTAAGAAACTGAAAATGTGATTAATGATAAACCTGGTAGCACTGTGGAGTATTTTCAACATCAAGCACTAAAAAGCAGAAAATTAAAGACTGCCATAATCAGTTGCAAGAGTCACTACTGATAAGACATTAATTCTCCACAAAGCAATGTCTGAATTCAAAGAGCAGTTAATTTGTCTCTGGGATTGGTTTGAATTCATACATTGCTTTGGGGAGAGTTAATGTCTTAACGATAGTGACTCTTGCAACTGATTTCGGCAGTCTTTAATTTTCTTTATTAATATTTTGCGAACTTACAATATACAATCTTTTCTTACATTTATTATGAAATATTTTAGGTTATAATCGTATTTTAAATGGTACTTTGCTTTCATTTCTTATTGTTTGATATAGAGTATAGAGATTTAATTAATTTTTAGGTATTGATCATACACCGCAAATCATGCTAAAAGCACCAGTTATGGTCGTGTTTCTTCAGCTTTATCTCATCTTTGTGAATGTCATTATCATCTCTCATTAATTTCTCTCATTTCTTTCCAGCATAGATGTTATTTATTTCATTTTTGTCAACTATAAGAAACCTAGAGCTATAAATCAAATAAAGAACAATTCTAATAAAAAAAGAGGGGGTTGGGGAGCTGACTCAGCGGTTAATAGCAATTACTACTCTTATAAAGGACTGAGTTTGGTTCTCAGCATCCACATGGGAGCTTACAACCAACTCCAGTTCCAGGGATCCAGTGCCCTTTTCTTACCTCCTCAGGCTCATGCATGCTTGTGCTACACACACACACACACAAACTTTAAAAACCATATTTTTGTGGTAGAGTATTTGATATTATGTGCACAGTAAAATGAAAGTACCAATGTTATTTTTACATTGAAAACTAAAGAAAAGGTATTATTATTGAAAATATCAAATATGAAATTCATATTATGGTGGTATTCTTGTTCTAAAATCTAGATGGTTCTAATACCTCTAATAGCATAAAGCAAGAAATAGATAATTCTCTAAAAGGTGCTTATTTGATTATGAGATGAAAAAAAAAAAAAAAGACTATACCCTGTTCCTTGTGACACAAAGAGTGCAGCGTGTTCAACTCTCTGTCCATTTTTCTAGAAATAGACATTGTCTAAAAACTTGCATTACCCTAACAAAGTAACTCATTACAGATGAGAATATTTATTCAATTAAAACCAGTAATGATTACGCTGGAATGTTTTTTTTTTTAACTTTTAAAATTATTTTTATTGCCTGTAGCATTACTAGCTATAACCTTACTGTTAGCTCAGGAGTGCCTATAGCATTTATGAGAGACAGTTAATATGATACTGATTTGCTGAAAGAAACAGAAAGTGGGGTAGGGAGAGGAAGAAGGGGAGAGAAGGAGGTGTGCACATAAAATCCTAATGTGAAGGTAAGAGAATCCTAGAACTCTAAGGCCCTGCTGAGCTCAACCCTGGCTTTGTTAGGAGGTTTAATGGCATGTTAATTTTTAATCTAAGAGTTCTAGCTCAGACCGAGGAAATTATTAGATGTACTTTTTTATTATAACCAATGACATATAAATATAGCATATATATATTTAAAAATTGTATACTTTAGTAAAATTTTAAATTGTATGTATCCTGTTTTTTTTTCTTTTCGAATTGACAGAGGTCATAAGGTAGAAAAAGGGTATTGGAGGAAAAAGTTAGAAATGCTGTGTGGATCCCACCAGAGATGACCGCTCAGACACAGTTTATAGCAAATTGAAAGTCTTTTCTGTTTTCCAGCTGCCTGGCACTCTACTCAGATACTGGGGACCCAAGTGTAGCCCTGAGCATTTAGAACAAGGGTATTTGAAAAGCAAAAAGCATCCTTGTAGCTCGCTTGGCAGCTACAGGGGAGGTTTTGTGCAAGGAATCAGTAAGGAACTAAGATAAGCAGTTAGCTAGAGGGGGATGTTTGCACAAACAGGCAGTTTAACAGAAGCCGGGATAAGTTCCCTAAGGCATCTTGACCTTGGGTTACTATAATAAGAGCTGGGTAAATTTCCACAGGATTCTCCACCAAGGAGATCAAATTCCAATTAAACCTAAAATGATCAAACAAGAATAAAAGATGGAGGAACCTCTGTATCAAATACAATAACTATTATTGTGAAAGAGGGAATTTTTTCATGTACCAAGCACAAACGTGAAAAGTATGTTAAGAAAATTCATTTCTTAGGAAGGTAATGTAAGCCTTTCTTCCCTTATTCCTGTTCCTGATTGTAACATATCTGAGCAATATAAATGAAGTACACAAATTTTATGGTTTTTGTTGTAGTTTTCTCATGTATTCTTGACAAAGAGAATGCAATATCAGTAACCAGATAGTGCATTGTTAGGGGCCCACAGAGACTGAAGCCACAGACAAGGAACCTGCAGGATCCCCTAAGCATATCTTATGACTGTCAGGATTGGAAGCCCCTCAACTGAAGAATGGATAAAGAATTGTGGTACATTTACACAATGGAGTACTACTCAGCTGTTAAAAAAAATGACAAATGGATGGAACTAGAAAAAAATCATTCTCAGGGAGGTAACCCAGTCCCAGAAAAACAAACTGGGCATGTAGTCACTTATAAGTGGTTATTAACTGTTAAACAAAGGACAAAGGCACAGTCCACAAACTCAGAGAGAGTGAACAAGAAGGGGTTAAATTATGATGGGATTTCCCTTTTGGGGAGTGGGCATGGAACAGACTGTGAGGTGGGCTGGGGAGGATAGGAATGGGAGGAGGGGAGGCCAGCTGCCCGCAGAGGGATTGAAGGAGGGAGTATATACAGGGACAGCCAGAACTGAGACATGGGGGAGGGGGATCTGGAGACCAAGGGCAGTGGAAACTCACTGGAGCTTACAATGAAGACCTTGGCAAGGATCTCTGGCAATGGGGGATGGGGAACCTGAACAGACTATCTTCTGTAGCCAGCAAGGGTCCCAGTGGAGGGACTGGGACACAACCTCAGGCATAAAACCTTCAACCCATAACCCATCCTCCCTACAGTACCCACTGAAACAATGGAAGGGCAGAACCCCATACCAAAGGAGAGAACCCATGCCTGATTCTGAAGGATAGGCCATAAACTAGAGATTGGATAGCCAGGAGACAATTTCTAATGATATCCTGCTCTACTCATAGATTGGTACCTAATCCACTCTCCATCAAAGAGGCCTCTGACAGCAGCTGATGGGAATTGATGCAGAGGCCCAGAGCCAAACATCATGTAGAACTCCAGGAAACTCACAGAAGAGAGAGAAGAGGCATTTCAGGGACCAGAGGAGTCAGAGACATCAGGAGAGTAGACCCCATGGAGACAATGGACCAGCACTCTTGAGGTCCCTCAGAGTGTGAAGCAGAAGACAGGGAACCTGAAGGGTCTCCTGGTGTTCCTGAAGAGAGCCTGCAGGCTAGAGTGTATGCAGGGGTTCTCTGATGCTTTTGCCTGCCATTAGCCCCCATTTCCTCCAGCTGGGTTTCCTGGTGTGTGGGGACTGGTGACTGGCCTTGTCCCATTTGTTGTGCCCTGTTTGAGCAGTAACCCTGGGAGGACTGCTCTCTTCTATGGGGAGAAGCAGGTGGTGGTGGTGGGTGGGTTGAGGGTGTGGGGGATGAGTGGGTAGGAATGGGGAGGACATATAATAGGAGGAGAGGGAGGATGGGAGAAGCTGGGAGGAATGAAGGGAGGGTAGGAGGACAGTTGATATGTATTATAGGAAAGAAGAAAAATAAATTTAAAAAAAAAAAAAAAAAAAAACTCCTACAGGTTGGAGGGGTTTTACCTGCCTTTGAGACCCTTTTACTCCTGCTGGGCTGCCTAGCCCATCCATGATTTAGGGATTTAGGGACTGGTGCCTGTTTTCGTTCCATTCTGCTTTGCCATGGCTTGATTGTGCTGTAACCCTGGCTGGATAGTTTTTTTCTGGGGAGAAGCATGAGGTGTGAGGATTTTTGTGGGTGGTGATAGGGATAGATCTGGGGGAAAGGAGAGATGGGGGAGGATAAAGGAAGGAGAAGGGAGGGATCAGGATATATTGTATAAGTTGTAGGAGAGAAGAAAAAAATTTAATTAAAAAAATAATGCCAATAAAGACAGATTAAGAAGAAAGATAGAAGGTTGGGAAAGAGGCAGGGAAGGAAATAAAAGATCCCCAACCAAAGCCTGTTCTCTCTAGATAAAGAACATAGATGTAGAAATCATTCTTGTAAGAAACTTCTGGAAATTGAACTCTGTGCTCTGTAAAAATACCATAGGAAAAAAATGGAGCATCAGCAACACTAAGAAAAATTTGGGAAGAGAGTCTTGATTCCCTCAGGCTGCAGCAAGGCATCTCAACTTACCATACAAGGTGGTGGTAGAGGACACTGAGCACTGTGTTCATCCCATGGTAGTCGGTAGGAAGCCTGTACTTCCATTTTTATCCTACAGTAACAAAGAACTCGTCTTTTTTCCCCCTGAGCTCATATCTTTTGAACAGGAAGGTTTTTTACTACAAGCCTGCCATGAAGTGGCGCAGGCAATAGCTATGGGACTTTATACCTCCTCCCAGCCAAGTTGATGATGAAAGAGGGTGCTAGGAGACCCAACACATCTACGTTGAGTTCTTCCCTTCAAGTGTGTCAACAGAAACCAAGTAGAAAAACCTTGATCTCTAACTTCATCTACCAGCAATGAGGTAGCTCTTCTTTCCCTGCCAAGTCTATGTCAGACAAAGTCAGCTAAAACAGTCACAAAAAGTTAAGAATATCCAAAGTTTCCAGGTTTCAATTCATATCGTGAATCATCCTAAAAAAATCTCTAAGGAAAGAAAATGACAAATATTCATCAATAAATGCCAACACCAGGACAACAAAGATGTTATGTATATAGGATAAATATTTTACAATAGCCATGAACAAATGCTTTGAGAATTTCATGAATATTCCTCAACAAATAAAAAACTGGTCTTAGCAAATTAAAAAGGGATAAGAGAACTATTGAAATTTTAGAGAGAGAAAAGTACAATAGCCAATGCATATATATGTATATATTTAATTGCTTATTCTAATATACTATACATATACATTAATATATGTACATGTATATAATATACGTGTGTGTATATATATTACTATAGGATGTATGTATATATAATATATATGTGTATGTGTATATTAGTGTAGGATAAACAGTTGAATGCATGGGGAGAGGAAAAAATTTGTGAAATTGAAGACTGTAAACTAACCCATCTAAACAGCTGGTGCGTGGGGCAATGAAGATAAACTGAGCAACTGTAGCAAAATTTAACAGTTGTGTGACCAAAGTTCTAGGAAAGGAGATAAAACAAGGCTTTAAAAAAATCATCCCCTAAAAATGGCTGAGACTTCACAAAATTTGGAAAACTATATAAAGATAAGCATACACAAAAACTAAGCAAACCCCTAGGAAATACAAACTCAAAGACATACACAGTAGGACAGGTTATTATCAGAGTCTCAGAAAACAAGGATAAAGAAAAGAATATTGACAGCAGCAAGAAATCAATGGCACTTACCTGCGAAGAAAAAATAGTTTAAATGACAAAAGATCTCTCATCAAAATCACAGAGGCCAGAACAAAGGGTCACAGCACGTTCCAAGCACTGAATAATAAAGGCTATCAAACCAGGGTCCTATTTAGGAATGAACAGAAAATAAAGGTGTTCGCAGAGAAAGGAAAATTAGGAGTCTGTGTGATCAGTCAATAAATAAAAGGACTCTAATAAATAGACACAGAAATTTCTTTAAAGAGAATTGATGACAGAAGGAAAAATGGAGAAACGAAGAGAGAAGAGGGAGAGAGGGAGGGAGGGAAAGTGGAAGCAAGGAAGGGAGATTTCTTTCTTTGCTTTGTCTGAATTATGCTTGATATTTGAAGCAAAAACTGTAACAGAGATGAGATCCTAAATATATTCAGGGAGTCTAGTATATTATAAGCACAAAGAACAACACGACCTAAGTTGTGTGAGAGTTCTGAACCCCATTCAAACTGATAACAAGGTGAAATACACGATAGACAAAGTACAATGAAATCCCGAAGTTGTTCCAAGTTGTCTACAAGAGGAAAAAGAAGCAAGCCAACAAACAAAACCCACAGAACAAGCAGAAGAGAGGCTCACATCAACATGTTGGTCCTAATATATCAGTAGTTACAATAAACATAAATGTTTTACTGCCATTTTAGCTGCTTTCTGTTACTATGATAAACACCACGACCAAAAGCAACTTGGGAAGGGAAGGTTTTATTACAACTTACAGATTAGAGTTCATCACCGTGGGAAATCAAGGCAAGAACTGAAACAGAGACCTTGGAGGAATGCCAAAAACTGGCTCGCTCCCCATGGCTTCCATAGCTTGCTTTCTCCCACAGTCCAGAACCTGCCCAGAAATGGCATTGCTCACAGTGGGCTGGGCCTTTCTACATCAATAATTAAACAAGGAAATGCCCATAGATTTTCCTGCAGGCCAATTTGAAAGGTTCCCTCTTTTTGTAGTTTTCTCTTTCCAGTTAACCCTAGTTTATGTCAAGTTAACAAAAAACTAACCAGCACAACTGTAATTAAAGACAAAATTCTTAGACTATATTTCATGTTCTATTTTTGTCTTTTTTGTTTTTTCTGGTACCAGGGATTGAAAACACAACCTTGCCCATGTATGTACACACTCTATCATACAGATATACCTGTAACTCTAACAAGATAGATTTTAAAAATTACTAAATTATATATTGTGTGCATTAGTTACTTTTCTCATTATTATGACCAACTACCTGACAAGAGGCGACTTAAGAGAATAAGAATTTATTTCGGCTTGTATTTCAAGGAGTACAGTCTATCATGACAGGATGGTATGACTGCCAGAGCACAGAGGCCTTTCACATTGCATCCCCAGTCAGGATGTGTACAGCAAGGAATGCAGGTACTCAGCTTGCTTTCTCCTTTTTGTCAAGTAAGGACCAGAATCCATCCAGCATCCAAAGGGATGCTGGCATCCATATTAAGTTATGTTTCTCCTCTTCAGTGAAACCTTTCTGGAAATACCCTCACAGACATACCTAGTGTTTCCATAGCAATTCTAAATCCAATCAAGTAGACAATAAAGATTAATCTTAGCAATATACAAAAGGAACTCACTCTGAAAGTATACAGAGGGACTAAAAATATTTTAGTGGGATGAGTGTGGTGGTCTTTAATCACAGCACCCGACATAGGCAGGTGGATCTCTGTGAGTTCAAGTTCAGGATGGTCTACATAGTAAGTCCAGAACACACAGGTCTATGTAGAAAAATCCTATCTAAAAAAAATTAAAAAGTATAATGGTGAAAATAGATAGCATACAAACATTAAAGATACAAGTATGTGTCAGACATCAGATGAAGAAAACTGCCAGAGATAGAACACATTATATAATATGTTGATCAGTATACATCAAGAAAACATTAAAGTCTTAAATTTATATGTACCAAAGAATGAATCAGAATCAACAACAAAACTAGCCACATTAATAGAGAAATATACAACTATAGCTAGGGTCTGCTCCCCTTCTCTTTCTCTCTCTCTCTCTCTCACTTTATCTTGTTTTTTGCTTTGTTTTTTTGAGACAGGGTATTTCTGTTGTAACTCTGGTTGTCCTGGACTCACTCTGTAGACCAGGCGGGAATCAAACTCAGAGACATCTACCTGCCTCTGCCTCCAGAGTACTGGGATTAAAGGTGTATGCCATCATTGCCCTGCTTACTCTTTTAATAATAGATAGTGTAAGTGAGTATTATTGATATTGACAATATTGATAGATAGACACACTACTAGCATGGAAGGGGGGAAATCTCAAAGGCTCTCACCCCTAAGACAAAGAACTTTAGGCAAGGAATGACCACTGAGAGAGGGAGATTTAGCTCATCCCAGAGATGTCTCCCATAGTTGGTTATCCAGTACAAAGTTGTCAGCCCTAAACCCACAAAGAACCAAAGAATGGACTCAGTAGTATACACACATACACACACACACACACACACACACACACACACACACACACACAAACAATAAAGAAGAAGCTATTAATCTATCAAATTGATGGTGGAGGAAGACATGAGAGGGGTTGGAAGAAGGGTACTCTGGAGGAGCTGGAAGGAAGAAACAGGATGAGGAAAGTGATGTAATTCTATTTTAGTTAAAGACATAATAAAACAAATAAATAAAATCCAAACAAAGCCCAAAAGTTTTGACAATGAATCATGGGCTTTAAAGGAGTCTAAATAGGTATGAACTATATCATAGTGAGTAAAACTTGAAAGATATAAAAATCAGTAGGACACAACTTATACTGATAAAGAGGATAATAATGTTAAGTGCAAACATTAGAAAGATAAAAATTCTGAAATCAATAATTTAAGCTTTAGCTTCAACATTGTAAAAAGTGAAAGCAAAATAAGCCCAAGGCAAGTTGAAGAAAGAAAACGAGAGAGATTAGAGAATTAATCTGCTAAAACTGAAACTGAACAAGGGAAAATAACAACAAAAACAGAGCTGGATTGATGGTTCTCAAGTAAGAGCACTCATTGCTTTTGCAGAGGACCCTAGTGTGCTTCCTGGTACCCAAGTTGGAGAACTCACAACTGTGTGTAACTCCAGCTCTAGGAGATACACCATCTTCATCTGACCGCTGCAGATGCTTACACATACATGACAAAAACTCACACAGATACACATACATTTTTTAAACATAAGTTTAAAAAAATCTTTTAAGAAAAGATATCATTGTCATCAAAATCTAGAATTTTGTAAGATCAATTAAGCAGCCATTTTTAGCAATATTGACAAAGAGAAGGTGGAAGATACAATTGAACTGCATCAAAAATGAAATATAATGTGTGCCCCTATAAATAGAGAACCAACACACACAAACATATACATACACACACACAGAAGATAAAACATTTTGACATCTTAGACCAAGTGATTCCTTAAAAATACAATGTAAAGCCAGGTGGTGGTGGCACATGCCTTTAATCCCAGCACTAGGGAGGCAGAGTCAGGGGGATCATTATGAGTTCAAGGCCAGCCTACTCTACAGAGTGAGTTCCAGGACAGCCAAAGTTACAACAGAGAAACCCTGTCTCAAAAAGAACAAAAACAAGCTAACAAAAAAAATACAACATATATAACCAACACTCAATAGAGAATTTTAAGAGCCCTGTTAGGAGACTAAATTCATAATTTTAAGGTAAGATACCTTGCCCCAAAGAAATCATCACAATCAAATAGCTTTGTTGAGTAAATTTAACAATCATTTGAAAAAAAACGAATTAACAATTATGCAAAGCCTCAATAGGAACAGAAAAAGAATGTTCCTCATCCAGTTGTATGAACTTTGTATTACTCTGAAAACTGAATCATACACACTGTTAATCAGACAAAGTGGTAGCATACAGAATGGGAAAGTATTTTTATCAATTCTACATCTGATATATATATATTCTCTGAAGTCCACAGGCTTTTTTGGCCAAGGAAACAGGTAGCCTAACTGCAGATCTTCACCCATCACTCCTCTCCTTCAAATCTAATCCACTAGTCTCACTCCCATTTCTGTAGCAGACCATATGCTATGACCTCTTCCTCCTCTCTTCCCCCATCTTCAGAAGGTCATTCAGATCTACTTCTCCAACCTTCCTCCCCACTCACCTGTTTCCAGCCCCCAACTCCAGCAGGCATGCCCAGGGAACTGGCCAACCATGCCTGACAGAAAGCAAATCAGAAACCTAGATAGTAGTCTAGTTCCAGATAGTCACACTCTCTCCCCTCTTCCTTATCCAATACCCCAGTCTCAATCCTGTATAATAAAAGAACTGCCAGAGGCCTCATCATCCTTGACTTCAAACTGTACTAGAGAACTACACTAATAAAAAACAGTGTGCTATTGGCACAAAACCAACCTGTTTATCAATGGAATTGAAGACCCAGATATAAATCCACACATCTATGCACACCTGATTTTTGATAAAGAAGCCAAAAATGTACACTGGAGAAGAGGCAGCATCTTCAACAACTGGTGCTGGTAAAACTGGATGTCTGCATATAGACAAATCCAAATAGATCTGTATTTATCACCCTGCACAAAACTCAACTCCAAATGGATCAAAGACCTCAACATAAAACCAGATATACTGAACCAGGCAGAAGAGAAAGTGGGAAGTAACTTTGAAAACACTGGCACAAGAAAAGGCTGTGTGAACAGAACACCATTAACAGGTACTAAGATCAACAATTTAAAAAATGTGACCTCAGGAAACTGTAAAGCTTCTGTATGACAAAGGACACTGTCAATTAGACAAAGTGGCAGCATATAGAATGGGAAAGGATTTTTATCAATTCTACATCTGATAGAGGGCTAATACCCAACTATATAAAGAACCCAAAAAAATACATATCAAGAAGCAAATAGTGCAATTTTTAAAAATGGAGTATACAGTGTCTAAGAATACTCGTTCAACATTCTTAATCATCAAGGGAATGCAAATCAAAACTACTTTGAAATTTCATCTTACACCTGTCTGAATAGTTAAGATCAATAAAACAAGTCATAGTCCATGCTGGTGAGGATGGGGAGTAAGAGGAACACTCCTCCATTGCTGGTGGGAGTGCAGACTTATGCAGTCACTATGGAAATCGGTGTGGCAATTCCTCAGGAAGATGAGAATCAATCTACCTCAATATCCATCTATACCATTCTTAGACATGCACTAATATACTGTTGTGGCAGCTCAGGAAGGATGACAAGTTGGCATGTTCATATCTGAAAACCCTTACAGACCTCATCAGAGGGAACCACTGTCATGGCCAGTGCCATAGTCCATAGTGGAACCTCAAGCATCTGAGCTCAGGTAGTTTTATTGATTCAGAACTCCTTACATGTTCTACTGATACCACGTGCAGATCATAAGCAATTAAACAACCCCCGCAGAAATCCAACACCTGCAAACAATACAGAACACCAAGACCTAGGCTAGACCTTCAAACATAACTAAAAATATACTTCCCCAACATTTCCCCTTTTCTGTATAAAAAAAAATGCTTTACCTTACAACACAATTTAACACTATACCAGCAAAACCATTACGAGAGGAACAGTCATGAGTGTTGCTAGTGCACAGGACCAAATGAAACCAAATATTTATCAAGCTTTTCACAGTGTCTTTGGACAACAGAAAAACATTATCAATGTCCAATTATCTGGAATTCACTCATGATCTCCTGAGCTCCTCCAAGGGGCTTGGATTACTTCCCTGGCTCTGCCCTCTGCAGCACACACAATTTGTCCTACAGGCTCTGGCTGGCTCCACTCCACTGCTGTTACTGTCCTTGGTGGTCATCGCATGGTATTAGAATCTCAAAAACTGCTGGGATCCCTTGCTGCAACTGGGCTGTATTTTCACCAATAGCCTCTCCTGGGCTCTTTTCATGGTGTCAAGCATCAGCTTCTCTGCATGACCCCTTTAATCGCCACTGAGGTTGTACCTTCACCAATGGCCTCTCCTGGGCTCTCTTCATGGTGCTAAATCTCAACTTTTTTACATGACCCCCTTCATTCTAGGTCTTCAACTGCTACTAAAGCTGTACCTTCACTAATAGCCTCTCATGGCCTCTTACAGTGCCAAGCCTCAGATGCTCTCCAAAGACCTCTTCATGCCTTCTAAACCAGCACCAGCTGGGTGACTCTTACAGTACCAAGTTCAGCTACTGGCACAAAATGCAACCTTGGCCAGTTCTGGAAAACAGTTTCTATGTCCTGATCCTTAGGAAACACGTTCCAGGTTTTAAGATAGAGTCTAGTTTGCTAGAAAAATGACTAGTCTGTGTCTGCAGGAAGGGTTCCAACATGGGTGGAGTTCTCATCACCATCACCAGAGCCTGGACTGCTTGCAATCAGGTTTAGCTGGGGTGATGTCCTGTCCCACGTTGGTATACCATTTGTATTAGTTACGTCGCTGTGACAGCTCACCAAGAGGGACAAGGAGGCATTCTTATATGAGCAAACCCTGCCAGACCTCAGCAGACCACTGTCCTGGCCTGTGCCATACTAAATCAGCAGTGGAACCCCAAGAAACAAAAACAGAGGCTCACAGCCAGACATTATGCACACAGTGAGAGAGACCTTGGAACACTCAGACTTAAACAGAATCTCTCCAACCAATGCCCCAATCAGAGATTAGTGAATCCTGAGGAAGAAGAAGCAAAAAGAGTGTAAGGGCCAGAGTGGATGGAGAACACCAAGGAAACAAGGTCCTCTGAAACAACAAGAATGATGCACACATGAACTTACAGAGAATGAGGCAGCACACACAGGGCCTGCACAAGTCTGTACCAGATGGGGTCACAGAGCTGAAAGGAAAAGTGGACACATGCTCTCATTCCTAACACAGATGCTATCTCCAAGTAATAATCACTTGCAAATGAAAATCTAGTTTTCTCCAAGGAAGTCTCACTGGGGAAACAAACCACACTTAAGAGTGAGCTGCATGCCCAGCAATAGATGGCCAACAGGAAATTAATTCAACAGCACCTTTGGGGGATCTTCATCTCATAATACCTGTATTATGTCTCATATCTCATCATATCTCGCAATACAGATATTATGAGACAGGGATTTAAAAATTTTTACCCCCTTCTCTCTCCCTCTCTCTCTCTCCACCTTACAGGTCCTTTATGTATATATTGTGGCTTCCAGTTTAGTCCTGGGACTCACTCTGTAGACCAGACTGGCCTCAAACTCACAGAGATGCGACTGTCTCTGCCTCCCAAGTGGTGGGATTAAAGACTTGCACTACCACTGCCGGGCTCAGATTAGTGTTTTTATGGTATTCCCAAGTGCGTGAATGAGTATAGTAATCTACATTTATATCTACTTCTTGTGCTTTTTCTTTGGCTCTTTTCTTTCTGCTTGTTTGTTTTATCCTATCCTGATGTGTTATTTTTGTCTTATTTTATTTTATTAAAAAATTAGAAAGGCATAGACCAATGTAAATGCTCATCTCATACTGTCTCCATGCTAATGGTTTGAGTTAAGGTACTTTTTACTTGTTTAAGGGGGAAAATGATACAGATTCATTAGAAACTTCATTTTGAACTTAGATATTTTCTCAGAGTGGGAATAGTCTGTACAATATCTCTGGTGCTGGTCAATAGCAGCAAGCCTCGTCTCCCAGCCAGGCACACACTCGAGAGATCAACAACTAATGGTGTACAAAGCACTGTCCTGCCAGTACCTTTTGCATAGTAGTACCTAATAAATTGTACAATTCAACACTGCATTATAAAATAGGCTTTGTTTTTGGCAATTTTGCCTACCCATATATTAATGTAAGCATTCTAAACATGTTCAAGAAAGGCTAGACTGAGCTATAATCTTCAAAAATTTAAGCATACTAAAGGTATTTTTGATCTAACAATAATTTGAATTACTGAGTTTTCGAGACTATAATCTCACTGTAAACCAAGGTGGCAATGATCTCAGGAGATTTACTCAAAAGATACAAGGTTAGTTCAATATGGAAAACTCAGTGCTGAAATAGCTCGGTGTAACTCAACACACATTTATTTCAAAGCTCTCAGGCAAAAAAAATAAATAAATAAATAAGAAGAGAGAAGACTTCTTCAAATGGCAAAACACCTTCAGCCAAGCCTGAGCTGACATTAACTTAATAGCAAATACCTGAACCATTTTAAGAGTGGAGAAGTCAAGAGGTCTATCTCATTATCCTTATTCAGTGTAGAGTTAGAAATTCTAGCTAGGACAAGAAAACGTGTGTAGATTAGAGAGGGAGAATAAAATTGTCCACATTTAAGATGGCATAATTTTCCACACTGAAAAGCAGAAGTCTACAAAAAAGAGGCTCCCGTAGTTAATAAACAGGTTCTCCAAGTTCACAGAAGTATATTATTAATTATATTTCTGTATATCCTCCATGAAGACTAAAATTTTAAATGCAATTTTACTTTAGTTATAAATCTGATAAATTTGTGTAGTATTTGTTTGATAGATAGTATAAAATATTGAGAAGGGAATAAAACAAAACAAATAAAGACAGCAGAGTCACAGGCTAGATGATTCAATACTGTTACTGTATCAATTGTCATCAGGTTGGTATCTAAATTTAGTACAATTCTTACTAAAATTATAGCAAGATTTTTATTTTTAATCACCAAGATTATTCTAAAACCATGTGTATAGGCTAAAGAAATGAATACCTATAATTGTGAAGAAGAATATGAGGAAATCAGTCTGCTGGTGTCAAGTCTTATGGTGTGGACTGATATTGATGGAGCAATAGACACACTGATCAATGAAACAGAAAACAAGGCCCACAAATTGTCTCAACTGGCTTAACACAGGAGAAAAAGCAATCAAGTGAAGGAAAGGTAGATTTTTAAGACAGCAAGCAACCCTGGACATCTCTAGAACAAAGCAATGAGCCTCAACCTAAGTCTTGTGCCTTATGCAAAATCTAATTATAGGAATGGCTGTTAAAGACCTTGGTACCTTCAAACATTCTTATGGTATTCTGTTCCTCACCCTTTCCCACTGGTCACTGGATTGCATTTAAATTCCCTTACCTCCAGGGACTTCAACCAATTTATTTAAGTAGAACTTTCTCCCTACTTGCTTGATTGCAACAGTGCATCCTGTTGATTTTACTTACAGTCCTCTGAACTTATTATTACATAGTTTTAAGAAAGCTGTTTACTCTCTAAGATTTGACTCTCTCTGGGTTCCACATGTGTAGGAACCATGACTGGTCTATTTTGTAATATGTCTTTATCATCAAACATGATACGGGGAACACAATGGATGCTTTTTACAAAACATCTATGGAGAAAATACAAAAATCTGTCTCACAAGGCTAAGGAGACTTTAAAAGTTCTAGTAAGTCTGCAGTTAATACTATTATAGTGTTTAACTGAGACTTTTAATCTGGCTCCCCATTTAGTAATTAGAGTTGGCCAGAATAAATCTTAATTAGTTAAACGTATTAAGCCTCTAGGGTAGTTGTTAGCAGTAAATGAAATTATAAATTGAGATTTTATTTGAGACAGACTAAGTAAATGATTGCTCTCAAGAGCTTGAGATGAGATGCCTTCTTTTGGACCAAATGGATACTGTGACAAAATGAATGTTAAAGTAAATTCACACGACAGTTTCATTTATGAACATCTGTGGTTATATGCAAAGGAAGACTATCGGCCCCTAAACAAAACTTAAGGTGATTTCCCCCCAACTATGATACTTTATAAGCATAAGAAAGATAAAGTTTTAAGAAACATAAAAGTTTTAAATTCTAAACATTTTTGGCCTCAAGTTCTGTAGATCCTGTTTCTCCTTTCTATTTGGGGGAAGAATTATGACCTCGGCCAAGAGAAGGGAGATACAACTTAACAGAAGCTGTTCCTTGCAGACATGTAAGAGTCAAGCGTAAGTTTGAAGAGTCTTTATAGCTTTTACATAATTATCATCTCATCAGAATTTAATATTCCTTCTGGGTGATTTTATTCTAAAAAGACTAACAGTAGCTTCTGAAACCGACTGAAAAAACTTTGGTCTTGTCATGTATTGCCATCCACCCTGGAACCGTCTCATAGAAGTAAACTCTACTTCGTGAATTTGAGAATGGTATAGTTTCTGTTTATTCAAAAATGCCATATGCCTAGGACTTGGGAGAGATTCTGTCATCTCATTGATGAGTCACAGAATATTGGTTATACTAAATTTTGAGTGAATGAAAATTGAGCATGGATTGAATAAATAAAATTCCCAATTCAGGAAGGACCCAGAATATCAGAGTAGGAACAGATTACAGAGAATGTCTGTTCCTACCTTCTTATTCAGCGTGATTCATGAATCAACTTCACTTGATTGAGAAGTGCCTACGAGTTTGTGAATCATACTTCTGGGCGAGTATGTAAGAGTGACTCAGGAAAAGACTTAGGGAGAAAGTTCTGCCTGAATGTAGGTGGTATCTTGCCACGGCATGGGGGTCTAAATGGAATAACGTGAGAAAGAGTAGAAAGCCATCACAAATATTTTCTTTCCTTCTGCTCCCCATTGCTGCTGCAGTGTGAGGTGCTGTGATTCAGAATACCCTCCCTAACAGGACAGCCTGACAGCTTGGAAGTTGTGAGCCACAATAAATCTTCCCCTCCTTCAGTTGTTTCTCTCAGGAAGTCTGACAGCACAAAAGGTGGTACTGAGAGTGAGGTCTCTCTTGTGCCGATCTGACCACTCAATGGATTTTCGAACTGGTTGTGGATAGAGTTTAGAAAAGTTTGAATTTTGTGGATTGGGAAAGCCCTAGAATGCTGTAAACTCTATTTCAACAGAAGAGTCTGGTGAGGACTCAGAAAACTAAAATGTCAGTAAGAATGTGGACAGTAAACTTTGTGCTAATGAAGTCCTGAATGGGAATTAGGACCTTAGGGGAAATTAGAATGGAAGCCATTTGTATTATTTTATGGCAAAGAATTTGCATTTCACCCATGCTCTGAGACTTTGGAAATAGAGGGAATTCTAAGGCAGCTCAACATTCAGGTTGTGACATAGTTTTTGCCTGGCTGCTTTCAAGTACAACTGATCTGATAACACATGTCTGTTGAAATAGTTTCTGATAAGAGAAAGTCCACATCTCCCAGGCACTTATCTGCATCCTACTCCAATCATTAACTCATCCTTCCTGTCAAGAACTAACGTCTTCCTTCAAGTTCTACCCATAAGTCCTAGTCATTACCCTTATTCCAAATATGATATGCCAACACTTCTGGGAAAAGCCCAATTGTCTATTGAAGTAGCTTCTGGGTAGACCTCAGATTGACACTGTGGTAACAGAAACCAGCAAGTTATCAAGGCTCAGGGTATTCCTGAGACAAGCACCACCTCAGTTTTTATTTTTATCCATGTGCATCATTTGCATGCTTAGTCCATTAGGCCCTACTGGCTGGTCCTTTGGAATGATTCCAAACTTGTACTTCCAACAACATGAGGGAGCCTATTTCCCTCACGTTTTGATACATTTCAGATTATCTGATTTTCTGTTTACTAAATCTTTGGGTACAAGATAATGCCTCCTGTCTCTGTTTGTACTCACAATGAATACCTGCAACTGGCTTTTGAACCTAATGGTCAGATAGTCATAACAGTGACTTTACTCTCAGTACCAATTTTCTGTGTTGTCAGACTTCTTGTGGTTATGACAAATTCCTTAGAGAAACAACTGAATAAGGGGAAGATTTATTTGGTTGTTACTGAACCATTTATATAAACTGTGATATCATGGCAATCAATTTGATAACTGAGATAGCCACTATCAAAAACAGGAGGTTAACCTGTACAGCATGGATACATTTTGCAAAGGGATGATTCCTATCTCAAATTGTACTTCATTCTTTCAAAGTTTTCTACCCTTTACATATCTTTTCTTGGTTATTGCTTTGCCCAGGATCTACAGTAAGTTGACCAAACATCCCAATTGGCCCCAAACTGGAAGGGTTTCTAGAACATGAGACTTCTGGGATAAAATTGGTTGTTTACTAACCAAACCACTCAGGAAAGCCTGCTTTTAAAGAGTTTTCCAGAATATGGGACTTTTAAAATTCAACCCAGGAAATACCCAAGAAAACCAGAGTTGATTGGGCTATAGGTAGACATCAGCTGGATGGTAGCAGGAAGAGGGAATGCTGTTTTTCTGGTTTCTGCATCACATGTAAAGTGCTTAATGCCTCTCCATGAGAACTGTTGTTCACTGCGGATCTTACTAAGGAAATTTGTTTTCATTACGTGTTTCCTATTATTTTGTCAATGCTTATGCAGGATTATTGCGGCTTTCAGTTTTTGGTTTTACTTTGTTTTGCTTTTCTTTTTGTCTGTGCTTATTACAACTACAGATTTCATTTAATGTCAAGTCATCTGGCCAGTGCCAGATTTCAACCTGCAATAACAATGGATTGCAGCATTCTCTTAAAAAATATAAACCCTTCTGTGCTCATAAATGAAACTGCACCACAAATTTAATTTTTCATAGTTCATTTTTCTATTTATCTCTGTAATATTGAGGATAAAAATGAAATTGCCTGACCCTTGATAACTGCATTGAATTATTTGTAAAATTACCTGCGCTTTGAAACAAGAACATATCACAAAGACATTTAAACTGCTTAGTGGCTTTTACTCCACCCCAGTCTATCCTGTGTTTTCCTGTTACCATTTAAGAAGAATTTGTGCTATATATCAGTTGGTTTTTTTTTCCTATTTCAGATTAATGTAACTAGTATTTAATAATAATTTTACAATTCTCAGATCTATATTTAGTGTGTATTTCATTACAACTACTTTGCATTTTATTTTTAAATGTTCTCATTTTTGTTAATAAGTCTTGACATACAATTATTTGGGCTTTTGTTGGTGGGGGGGTTGTTGTTTTTTGTCATCTCAAAGAACAGATTTGGCTGGAGAGTGAGATTGTGACACTGCTCTAAATAACCTCATTTTATTTATCTGCCTATGACATTCTTTTTCTTCCCTTCCTGTTTCTTAGGATTTACTAAGTTACTCTTCACCTTCCCATGTTAACACTTGTCTGTTTTCAATAATTTAAGTCCTCAGAGAAACTTCTCACATCCACTAACCACATGTCTCCACAGGTGTTGACACATAGCTTTCATTGTTTATTACCCTAAATATTTTATGGTTTTCCTCTACTGTTTTTCTTTTCATTGTTTATTTGCCATCTTTTTATTAATTAGCTATTTAAATTGTTCCTTTTTCTTTATTCCTAATTTTCTTACATTATGCACATATTTCATATCATTAATATGTAGGAAAGTTTTTCTCACTGATGTTATTAGTTCAATAATTCATTCTATGAAAGAGATTGATACTAGGTTTTCCAGTTTATTTTATGTGGGGCAATTGATGATTTATGTTTCACAAAATTCACAGTGAATTTTGTCACACGATAAAGACATAATTTCCAACCATTTTGAAGCAGTTCTAAACGTACTTCTGCTACTTTGTACTATATTTTATGTTAAGCAGCATTTTCAGTGTTGATAATAATAAAATCCAAACATACATCAACTCCTCAAAACACTTACTATGACCTACATCCTGCAGTGCACAATGTTCAGCAAAGATTTATTTCTTCATGAAAAATGAACAAGCACACCTATTTCTTAGTGTTTTTGTCTTTAGTAAATTGTGTTATGTACACACACCAAAGTTGCTTTAAAATACATTTTACTATATGTTATCAGCAAATGTTTGATTTGTGTGTATTTTTTATACCTATATAGAAGATTACATAAAATTATTGATGAGAAAGAGTTGTGAGTGAAAATATTAAGTCAAATCACTTCATATATCTAACATTTGTGTCTTTGCAATAACATAGACCATTTTTACCTGAGACTTGCTCTTTGCATTCTATGAAAGCCATGTCTTCTTTTGTTGATGTTCTAGACATGTCTTTTCTTCCTTATTCTCCTGACATGGTCTGTGTTTTCACCATGGTACCCTTTGCTTTCTTATTCTGACACATGGCTTGGAGATGGGGTGTGATCCAATGAAAATGAATCTCCTGTGGAGACTCTTTCAGAGCTATCACCCATCAATTACCTAACCATTCCAACACTTCTCATGGAGCTTTGGCATCTGTTTCATAAAACAGGATTGATACATATATCATATAACTTAATATAACTTTTATGACTAAAATGACATGAAGAATAACTGAAAACTAGAAAAAGAATGCTTTCCACTAAAAGAACCTTGTAGAATCTAATGAACTCATTTTTTTTTGTTTTCAATTTTTTTGATGGCTTTAGTTTCAATATTAGTTCCAAACAAATGTGTTCTCTGCATGCTAGCATAATACAATACAATGTGTTGAAGATGATTAATTTGACTATTAAGGCATCTGTCTGAGATATGATATCCATTTATATAGTTTCTGAAATGGTTATCAGAACCATTCCTAACTTGGGGGAAAAAACAGAAAAGGATCCCCTAATAAGCAATAGGATGCACTGAATGTTTTCTAATGGGTGGATGTGGGGCATCCTATTAACTGAAGCAAAATGTATGCCCTGTAGTAATCTATAAAAATTGGCTACCTGCCATAATATGGCTTTCATAAAAGGAGGAAATGGAAGGCAGTTACATCATTATGAATATTAAACATCATATAGAACAACTACAGAATCCAATTTGCTGTCAGCAAAGCAAGGTAATGCTTGATCCACATATGCCTCCATAGCTATGGTAAAATAGCTGCTTTAACCAGGAGCACATTTCATGGGGCATTTAAAGCCTAATGTTAAGGGCACTGAATAGCAAAGTGAAGTTTCTGTGCTGAAACTTCACAGCCATATGGCCTTGGGCAAGAGACTTTAGCCCCTCCCGTATTCTTGTTGTTTCCTATAAAAACAGAATTGAATATAGTCTATGTCCCTCACTACAGCAGTGTTGTGGGAATTCAAGCAAAAAGCTTATGTAAAATACACAGCACATTGTTGCCATTCCCAAAACATTGGTGATTATGTGTAGCGGACAAAGATATCCACAGAGATGTATAGATTTTTGTTTAATACTGTGGCTATAAGCCAAAGATTATTGAGGGTTCAAGCAGCTCCAAGAAACATTTTCATTCCTTTAAGCAACCAAATAAAGCATTTTAAGTCAGATAGAATGCAATTCAAAGTCAATTTAGAGCTCTGAGCAGAAAAGTGATGTTGTTGAAGTGAATGCACACAAATAGGCATAAAATAATTTGAAAAGAAAAACCCCAGCCGCTATAATCTTAGAAAAACAGCTGATAACATGAGCCAGAAAGCATCTTTAGACTATTTATTTTTTTAAGTGTGGTCTGAGATAATATATAACCTAGAATTCACTCTTAAATATTAGAACCATGTCACTGCATAGGGAAGATTCTTTTCTCAATAGGCTATGATAAGATATAATCCTGAAAACAAGCTGCAGTTCAACTAATGTAAGTCACGACAGTATCAGCACTAAATAATAATCCAAAGGAAATAAGGCTGTACCAAAACCAGAGTTTATTTGAATGAGCTCTCCATCCATATTTTAAATGAATGACTAATTTATAAACTTTAGTCATTGGATATTGGAATACAAAAAAAAAAAAATACGATTTAGTCTTTGTCTCCACATCTTGAGCAGAGCTTCTAAAATCTTTGTCATTTCCTGTGTCATAAGAACAAAAGGAAAGGCCAAGTGGTGATGGTGCATGCCTTTAAACCCAGCTCTCAGGAGGCAAAGGAAGGTGGGTCTCTGTGAGTTTGAGGCCAGCCTAATCTATAAAGTGAGTTCCAGGATGGCCAGAGTTACAACAGAAAAGCCCTGTCTTGAAAAAAAAACAACCAACCAAACAAACATACAAAAAGACACTTGGATCTTTCCCCTAACATCTCAAAAGTCCCCAATACATAGAGGTGAATGTAATAACTTTCATCTTCTTATTTTTTCAAACACCACTGGGTTCATGTTAGTGAAATGTCTCATAAAGACCTGAAAAACAGAGGGTGGGGCTAGTTGCCCAGGGAAGACAATATATTTAAAAGTCAATATATTTTAAATCATCAATTCACCAGTGATTGACGGTTTAATCAGTTAGGTCAATGCAAGAGACTCTCTAAAAACTAAAAGTAAATCAAGGTGTTGGGAATATATGTGCCAAGAAAAGACAAGGAGGCTCTATGCCTCTCCACCCTGCCTTGCCCTGTGAATCTCTCCCATCTGTTCTGGCTTTAATCTTTTATGATAAACTTGTAAACATAAGAAAATATTTCCCTAAGTATTATGCGTCTTCCTAGTGAATAGTCAAATACAAGAAAGCCATCAGAGAAGCCCCAATCAGTCAGAGATCAGAAGGGAGTAAGGGTGTTGGTATCTGAAGTGCAAGCCATCTTGATGGATTTTATTTGTAGAATCTGGCGCTAAGGTAGGTTGACAGGATCAAACTGAATTGAACTGTAGAACTTCTAATCCGCATCCACAGAGAAATGAGGAGAACTTGGTATAGAAAAACCTACAGCCAATGTCAGAAGTGTTTTGTGTGAGACCAAATAGAAAAGGGGGCCATTTTCCTTTTGAAAAATATCAATAGTTCTGGAAAGGGAGTAAAATTATGCGAGGCAGGTGTGTGCTCGTGTGAGTTGTTGAGAATAATAGTGGTTCATCCTTTGTACAAATCCTAACTCCAAACCAAGGAAAATGTTACTTGGATAGAATTACTATTGTTAACTAGCTGACCACTAAAAGGGCAAGATTACATTGGGTTTTGTTTGTTTTTGTTTTGTTTGGGTTGGGTTGGGGGTCGATTAAGGCACATAAGCATCTCTGATCCATCAGGAATAGAATACTCTGTAGATCAGAGATGCAACTTCAGGAAAACTTGCTGTATCTGGCTTTGAAAGTGAAGGCAGGAAATCAAAGTAGGGGTTTGTAGTAGCCTTTGAAAGCTGTCCCAATCCTCAGTGGATAGCCAAAAGGAAAACAGAACCACATTTACCAGGACATCTACAGAGAAGCATCGTCCTGTTAGCACCTTAGTTTTAGATACGTGAGACCCATGTTAGCCTTCTGATCTATAAAAGAGTCAGATAATGAGCCACTAAGTAAATTGCTTAATAAAACTGTAATTTAAAATTTCAGAATCTAGAGTAGGCATAATAGGATCAAATGAGCTTACCGAGGAAGAAACGAGAATTTAAACTAAAAATAGTGGAATCTACCATTTGGTTGGTAGCTTGTCTTTTTCATCTATTCTCAAGAGGTTAGCACCTACTTAAAGCACAAGTAAAAATAGTCTTTCCAAAGCTCAAAACCTCCAAACATGAACAAGGTAAATTGGCTCCCACAGGTGTGGCTTCATTAATCACTGACATCCTGTGCTGGTCATAGTGACCCCGAGCTCCAAATGAGTGACTCAGAGACTTGTGTTTAGCCCAGCAAGATGACCCCACATAGGCAGGAGGCTTTTTTTTCCCAATGGCAAAATACTGATAAACAATACTCCTATTTTGTTACAATAACACAGTCAAGAGAGACCTTCACTTTGCAGTCAGCAGACCTGGGGTTAAATTCTAGATCTGCTACTTGTGATTTCTCTGAGCTTCAAACTTTAAACTATGTATTAAGTAACAGACATTGGATATATCTTTCTGCGATGATATATATGGAACATCTCTAACACGGGAGACACTCAAAGAACATGAATTGTATTCATCCCTTATAGTTACTTTTTAAAAGAGAGACCAGTGGGTTACAACAAACACTGACGCTTTTCATTTAGTGGAAGATGGAATGCAATGTGAACCTCAAATATCTGAATCCAGTGTGGTGGGGACATGTTCCTGCTGAGAAAGAGAGGCAGACAGACAGACAGTAGAATGTTATCTTGAAAAACAGAAAAGGAGGCCAGCCTTGCTTAATTAAGTCAAGTTTCATTTTGAGCAGAGGAAAGGAGAGCTGTGCCCGGCCCTAAGCCAGGCATTTTCCATTTGTATCATTTCTACCTCCCAGCAATCCTAAGAGAGAAAGTATCATGAGCTCCCCTTTGCAGAGTCTGAAAGTGAATTTGGGAGATGAAACG